>CM046350.1:17561510-18015684 GCA_025403435.1 Artocarpus heterophyllus
AACTGTTTTGATTATATGGAAATATTGAAAAAATGTAACAAATTTCTTGTTGCCACATCTTTGCAAAGTTGCTGCTATATTTACACATAAAATAAGTGTGCAAACCCTCTTCTTTGACATTTGACGGGTGTGTGAACATTGTTATCCCTAATTTTTACACGTTATACATGTGCGTGCAGGACTGATTCTACTAAAGGACCCTAAAACGCCGGTAAGTTATATCAAATTGACTTGTTTTTAATGTGGAAACATCTATCTCATATAAGGTGGAAATATGCTGGTCTTGTCATATACAATGATTTGAACAATTGGGAAGGGTCTAGGCCACGTATCATGCACCTACTTTTGAACAATTGTGCATTGTTCAGTACTTTTTGTTGATGAATATCACTAACATGATACCCACACGGTTCATACCAAACCAAATCAATGTGTCGATCGTCTACTTTTCCTCTTGAAATATTTATATAGTAGGGCACACATTATTTTCTTTTAAGCAACAACATACAAATAAAAACTTTCAATAAAAAAGTTAAAAATAAACATTGAAAAAAAGCTATACATAAAACAGCCAAGCAGAGTTGAGAAAAAGAGATAGGCAAATAGTATATTCATCATGAGGACGGTAATGGAATTTTGTTTAAAGAAAAAAAAAATCTGTCCTTTTTTTTTTTTGAGAAGCGCACTGAACGTGGTTTAGTTTGGTCAAAATTTCACATATAGATTATTACTTTTTTAAATAATATTTTTTAGATGGCCAAAAGAAGATTGAATGCGGGTGTAGAGAAGGACTATTATAAAAACTAGACTTTTAATCACAAAAATTTTTAGCAAAAGTTTTAGTTATAATATTTTTGTGTGACTAATATATAAACACTTAGTCACAATTTTAGTTGAATTTATGTTGTGACTAAAAATTTTAGCCACAATAAAAATTGAATTAAAGTTGTAACTAAATGCACATTAGTCACGTGACTAAAAGTGTTGCTGAAAACTATTGTGACCAAAAGTTTAGTTTTTGTGGTGGACATTCTTGTCTATATATAATCTTTTGGAAATGTTGGCTTAAGCACTATGTATTGATTCATAATGGATATGCCTTCTAAAAGATATATAATCTTCTAAAATCAACAGGTAAAAGAGATTTTTTTAATATGAAAATTTAATAAAGGTACATAACTATTTACAATAATTAATTTTCTCTTATATTGTGATGATTTAACTATTCGAGGTATTATTTATTACTATTCTTAAACTTTGTCTCACTTACTTAGTCATAAAAATGTGAAATAATTCTTTGTTAAACTCAAAAACCTATATTAACATATTTTCGTTTCTTTATACTTACCAAAAATATTTACAATACTTGTTTAACTTATAAATATATTGCACATTCTTACGAAACGATTTTCGTTTATTACCATATCACTTAGTTAATGACAGTTTATCAAAATAGCATAACTTTTTACAGTAACGGTACCCATATCCTGACCATCGTAATACCTAACTGCTATTCCAAGCTCAACAACACTTACTCCATCTTTTGGCAGAATTTCCTACAGCATAAAATAACTAGGTAGACTATTACTTCATAAGTCCAAACATAACTCACAAAATATTTGTTTTCTTTGTAGTTAAATGAATGATTCCAAATTATGCTTGATTATGAGCATCAACTTATTTTTTGTAACTTATATTGAACTATGGGTCCAAGTGTATGTACCAAGTGTACAAGATCGTATCACCAAGATCATTAGATCACCACGATCATAGCATATTTAAACTTGATACTCCTTTTAGGTCGGGAACCAAGTACGATACTTGTTTATCTTAACTTAATACCTTAGATTACCACTCCTGTAATTCATAGCGTTATACCATATGTGATGCTCTAGTGTCTTAAAAACGTGTATAACAAATGCAATTTATGAAAACATGAATAATGTGTTTAAAACTGTTTTCTTCATGTCATAGGTGAGGTTTGAAACTTACTTGGATTTCGCGTTAGCTTATCCAACTAATTTGCTCCCCTTTACTAGTTGGCTAAACATCCTATTTATACCATACTCGACTATTAGTGCAAGTCCTTACAGTTGGCTTATTCTTACACTGCTTACCTTAAACACTTCTTAAGTAAACTTTACATCTCATGTCATCATTTTGCAATTAATGGTATGCAACATATTTATCGCTTATGGACGTTAAGCTAAATCGGAGGGCTTGAGGTCCATTTTAACCGTTTTGTAAAAAATAACAATTTTGCACTCCAAGTCTTAGAAAACTTTCAAACTTGTTTTAACCAAAAACTTGTAGTCATTTATTGCCTATAATGGTGCAGAAAATTAGTTTTTTTCTCGTGAAATTCTACTTTCATACAGTTTTACGGTTTTAATCTTAAGCATAAAAAACTTGATATTTTTGCCTCTGGAATCAAAAACTGCTTTATACAATTGCACTTAGTTTTTCACAAAGATTAAAACTTCCAAAAATTCCTTGGTCAAATTGCATCCATTCCAAAATATTTTCCTCATTTGAACTATTTCAAAATTTCAAGAGTAAATCTCGTAAAATTTATAATTAAAATATGTGCAGAATTGTCTAAAATCTTTTTCACAAACCCTTATAGTTTTAAGGGAGTTTTGGCCCATTTTTAATACAGCCAGATTTGAAATTGACGCATTTTGGCTTAATACAATTGGAATTTTCAACAATATTCTTTACAAAAGTTGTTCGTCTTGACGTTTTCAATAAATCTCATTTGTTTAAAAAAAAAAATCAGCCTTTAAATATGTCAAAAACTCAAATCCTTGAAAAGTGTTTTAAAATTATGTTACAACACATAGTTCAACAAACTTGTCCTTTTTATGGAAAAACCTAATTTTTTAACATTCCAATCACATCACCACACATATATAACCTATAAACTAAACATGTCATATAGTTTTGTTACATGCCATAGTTCACATCCATCACTTATTATATACATAGCTCAAGGAAAACATAAACTTTTAGGGTTTAGAATTTTACCTATGAGATTCCAAGGTTTTTGTCCCTCCTCTTGGATTCTTCAAATCCTTCTAAATTTCCTTCACCATAATCCATGATATAACCCATAAAACTCCGACTCAATACTTAAGTAAAAACACTAAAACACATAGAGAAAAATTTAGGTTTTTACCTCCAAAAACTCCTTAAATCTCCTCTAGAACACTTCTCCTTGCTTCACCTATCTGTGTAAGCATAATTTTTGCATAATTTTACTACATTGTGCATTGTACTTTTCTGAGTTTCTCAACATACTGTGTTCCAACACTAGTTGGAATACAAATATTAAAACTTGTACTAGTTTAACCGACTGGTATATTGCCAAATTTTTAATTGTTTTAGATTATGACATGATTTTTCACTCTTATTAGCCAATTTTTACTTCATAAATATTTGTCACAAAAATTGAATTTTGACATTTTGAAATACAAAATTTGTACATTATTAAGTACTCTATATTGCACAAAAATTGCATACATAATGCACATAAAATTATGTCACATATAGACCACAAAATTTCATAATCACAAAATATGAAAATTTAATAAAGGTACGTAACTGCAATAATTAATTTTCCCTTATATGCCTATGCATGACGTAGCTCCTATTAGAGATACCAATAGTGTATCGTAAAACAAGGAACCCCAAACATGATTAAGGTTTTGTCAGATCCCAACTAATTAATTATAAAATAAGACATGAGCAATCCTAAGAGAACCAAGTTAAATTTGGACATGATCACAATCAAAGTGAAATTCAAAGGCAATATGTTCTATCTGGAAGACCAGATTTGCTCACAAATAGTTGACACCAATATTATCACAATAAAGAAACAACTTGCTTCCAAAAGTAATGCCAAGTTTGGAAAGTAATGAACAAAGACAAAGGATTCCAACAATAGTAGCAATGATGAACCGATATTCAGCTTTCGTGAAAAATCACAAAAAGATCTATTGTTTCTTTGGACTCCAGGATAATTGATAGCGAAAAAAAAGAAATAGTCATTGGTAGAAGTGGCTTCATCCTTATTATTGCCTATGATCTAGCTGATGTCAGGGGCTCTTTATATATGCCACAAAAATAAAGCTTAAAAATTAATTTATGCTACTAAAAAAATAATTTTAGAGAATGACATGTCACATTATCATACGATTTGATAGTATTAAATATACCCTCAGAGTAATTATTCAATATACCTTAAAATTAAAATATATTATTCTTTTTAATTTGATTGCCATCTTTATTTGTTTGTAGTACTTAATTAGCTAGTTTTTGTTGGACATGGCACAAATCAATACACACCTAAGTGTGACATACAACATAGATATCTGTCGGTGATGCATAAGAGACAAATATTAGGGACTCCTAATATAAATGTACTCTATGGCACCAATAAAAGCCAATTCCTCTTTGAGGAAGAGAAATAGGCTCGTGGCAAAAGGGTGATAATGGGATTGGCATTCATTATCTTTTTACGAGAAAAAAAAATCATCAATCTAGCAATCTTGGGACAGGAAAAGACCAAGTGAGTGAGAAACAATTTTCATGCCAAGAAAGAACTATAGAGGTTGAGGTTCTTGAGAAAAAAAAAAAAAAACCTTTCGAGAGATTAGTCACAAAATGTTTAACAACTTCCTCATTGTAACTTGTAATAATTAATTCATCAACATAAACAGGCAAATAGATAAGGTGGCTATCCATGTTGAAGACAAATGTAGACATGTTGGCATAAGAGTTGACAAAGCTTGAATGAATAAAAACTTGTAGTAGTTGGTTGTACCAAGACCGATGGGGTTACTTGAATCCATATATCACCTTTCGAATCTTGTATACACAAGTCAGATGGTTAGGGTCCCTAAAGCTAGAAGCTTGAGCCAAGAAATGTCAAAAAGGATGTACCAGTCTCGCATGACCCTTTTAAACCTAGTGTTGGAAAAACTAATTTTGTGACGCAGCGAAATCTTAAAAAATTTTATTTAATCACCTAGAGTCTAACTTAGTTTGTTATAAACTATACATAGAATTCTAATTAATTGTACTTATTGATGACCGGAAACACACTTCTGAAGGATTAAAGGAGGAAGTCAACCTTAAGATCTTCAACGATGTATCTGTTCCTTTCAACAGTCGTGTGAATGAGCGTAGCTCAACAGATCTCTTCCATAACTTCTCTCCTTCTTATCACTATGGTACTAAAGAGCTAGGATCACTAAAGATGACTGAACTAAGCTCTACTATCTGAAATTTACAGTATGACCATCTGAGAATAAATGAGGACCCAAGGCCTATATTTATAGAATAGGTTGAAGGAATTAGATATCTATCACGATCAAGAAAAAAATTTATCTCTTCTTTTAGCAGTTAACCATGCTAACCAGAGGGAGTCTATTTATATCGAACAAGCCTATCATCAACAGAGGCAATTCAAAATTCCAAGCAAATCATAGTGTAGGGTTCTATAATTTTTTGTATCATCCATTATAATTTCAATGGATTTATTACATATCACACTTTATAGTTTTATCTATTTCTTATCCTTATGTTTTTAAAAACTTCAATAGTTTCCTTTGAATTTAAAAAAGCTAATTTTTATTTTATCCCTATAAAAGAAAAAAATTAGGCAAAACAACATAGCTACCTGTAAATAATTATGAAAAATATTTTATAGATTTAAAAACATAAGAAAAATCTTAACACAAAACATCTTATTTAAAAAAAAAAAAACCTTAAGTTTCAAGGTTTTTTAAATGTAAATAAATTTTTTAGAAAAATTTCTCAATAAGAAAAATATATTTCAAAAATAAATTCGGTCTAATTAAAGGTATCTTTATCTTATCATCAGTTTTTTTTGTAAAAAAATCTGTGAAAGATAAACTTGAAATAAGTCTTTCAAATTTAATAGATACCTTTGAATTTTCTAAAAATAGAGGAATAAATAAACAAAAATTAAAAATATAAGGTATAGTTTTGTAATTAACCTTAATTTAATTGAAATAATTTCAATTTAAATTAGAATTTCATTATTGAAAATAATTACTTAATTAAATAATTATGACTAATTATCCTTTATTCAAATTTAAATAAAATTAGGATTTAAATTAATTATTCAATTATAAAATTTGAGTAATTAATTATCCCAAATCCTAATAATTAATTTAAATAAATATTTTTCTGTAATTAATTAAACAATTAATTCACTAGAAACTCCCACTGGAGTAGGGGCCCACGGTCAAAATCGATTGTGTCTGGCGCCACATAGTTCAACTATACTGTGGGCATGTAGTACTCTGAATTTAATTAATTATAATTAGTATGCTAGATGGTAATTAATGTGCCAAGTTGAAATTTTAAAATTAATTAATCACTTTTAAGATTTTTATTTTCTAAATTTATTATATTTATTCTAGTTATTTCTAACTATTGTCAAATTATTTTAAAATGCAATTTTGGTATTTTCTTTTAGTGTTTTATCTGTTTTAATTAAATTGTACTCTTTTCTTAATTCATTTATTTAAAATTAAGCCCAACAAATACCAAAATTCCAAACAGTCCCCCTGCCCTACTCAGACACTTTCATGTAATAAGCAAGGCCCTGAAACCATCCCAGACAAAATCATTAGCAGTCCATGGTTTTGTACTAGACTACTATCAGAAATTTTGATAAAAACACAAAATCCATTCAGACCAATAGACCACCTTTTCCCAGCTCTCTTTCTCTTTTATTTCTCTATTCTCTTTCAATTTGTTTCAAACACTCAACCAAGTTTTTCATGTTCTATGCAAACCAGAGGAAAAAATCCAAGTTTGAGGCTTCCAAACAATGCCTCAATCATTCAATCCAAGGTTAGAAACACTTAGAATGATTTAATCCTTTATTTGTGAAGTTATATTTTGGATTGTGGTGTTCAAACTCATGTTCTTATGTCTGAGAATACTATTATTTTAGGACAACTTTGTTTTTTACAAATTCACTATGAAAATGAGTTGCATGTGATCATCTAAGATAATGTGGATAAAAAACACGATTCATTTGAAATAAATAAGTATTCAAACTGAAATATAATGTTAAATCAAATGAAGAAAGAATTAAAGATCATTTTTACATTTATTTTCCTATTTTTGGAATATTTGTGGAAAATATTGGAAAATTGATGAAACTAAATTGTATATATGCAAAACTAAGTTTATATGATTCTATGATGATTTAGAAATGTTAGAACATGTCTTAGATACACTAGAAGCGATTTTGATAAGTTTGAACTCGATTTGAGTTCTGGTGCTCAAAAAAGAGTATTGTTGATTGCGACACCGTGATCGACCATGATCTGTGTAACATGATTGACCATGCAATCGTATGACATGCGGTTGACCATGCAAAACTATAAGACACTTTTTGACTAACCTAAACCCTTTTGATCCAAATTTAATTTTAAGTGTGTTTTTACTTATTTTAATGATAAAAAATCATTATTAATGTATTTTAGAGAGTGATTGATTGCCACATGTACAAATGTGAAGTTTTAAATAACAATGGCACACTAAGAAATCATAAATTCATATACTAGTGTATTTTATCTAAGTTTTGATATTAATGATTTAGTCCACACTTAAGGTTATTCGGTGTCCCTATGGAGCTAACATTTAGCGGTGCAAGACTAAGATGTAGATGTTTTTTAGAATTGAATAAAGTCAACTTGTTTATAATTCATTTTAAATTCTAATTATGTCCTCCTATTTTATTTTATCATTCAAATTTGTTTTACAGATAAAGTCCTATTGAGCTTTTTGCTCATGGTTTCTATTCTTTTACTTTCCTTCCCTCTAGGTGGTTCCTAATATGCAGCTGAGTAGTTTGTTGTTGATTAACTTGCAAAGTCAGGGCGTTGCTTTAATTATCTATTTTCATCAAGGTATGTAATAATGAAACTTTAATCATGTTCTTTGATTGATGATTGTTGTACTATGGTTTGGTTGTATTTCCTTTTATGTCTAAGTTATGTATGCTCTGCTGTGTAATTCAATGAGAGCCAAAGACTTCGATGATAATTTAGTAATTCCCTTTTTATATCATGATTTAATATTAATGTTATTTTTATATATGTTTATATTATTACTTCTTCATTTTCCTGAGATATGTTAAAAATTAAGGGCAATTCTTGGTGTTTAGACTAATCTCAATTGATTATTCTTAATTAAACTGCCATATCACCACCCTAGTTTGTAGGCATGACAACTTAGTATTAGAGTCTTAGGTTTTAAAACCTTAGAAATTGTGCATACATAAATATGACATTGTAAACCACTACTAGTCCAGTTTTCTCTTTAGAATTGAGAGAACATCACCAAGATGTCGCCCTATTGCCGCTGGCATAAACCTCGTACATAATGAAGGTGTGACTGCCATGTTCACTGCCTTTAAACAGATGGCTGTGAGAGTGCAAAGCGAGGATCCTGCGATGAGTCATTGACAAGAATATTTTTAGGAGTTTCGACATGCGGTTATACTAACCTTTGATGTGAGTGGAGAACCTCAAGGGACTGGGTACTAGTTTGACTCAGTGGTGAAGCATCTGGACACTTTGGGACTGCCTACTGAATTTCGAGTTGAGTTTGTAACGTACAAACTAGAGGGTAGTGCCAATAGTAATATCGATTGGGCTATGTCTCTATGCCAACTATTATGAAAGTCAGATGAGGAACACTAGTGGGCCTCAAAGAAACAACCGAAGGAATAACAACAACAATTAGTAGTCACGACAGTTGGCAAAGGGTTAGAACAGTGGTGGTACCAATAGTGGTAGCAACAATTCATCCGGTAGTGGTTGAAACATGCCCTACAACTTCCATTATCATTATTGTAAGTAGTCTGGTCACATCAAGAGAAACTATCCAGTTAGAAACCCATAGCAGACACCACAATCTAGAGAGGAAGAATCCAATACCCTCAATTCCAACCTCAGTTTTAGCCTCAGTAGTTTTCTCAGCCTCAATTGCATCAGTTTACTCCCCAAAAGATGCCATATACAACATAGAGTTTCTATCCTTAGGGTTTTTAGGTGCCGAGTCTAGGGAGTGTGCAGTTTCCTTATCTCAGAGTTTAGGCCGTTAAACCCAAGATCGAGTAATGTGAATAAAGGCAATGCTAAGGCTTAGGGTCAAGTTCACACTATGGCAGTAGGAAGTTCCGATGCCCAAGCCAGCAACACAGTTGTTGATGGTGCAATTCTTAATCTTAGTCTTTAACATGTGTTTTATCCAATATTGGTGCCACATATTCGCTCATTTTTAGTTCATTCGTGTATACTTTAGGTTAGAAATACAGGAATTTAGGGAACCCATGATTGTAACATCACCTTTAGGACAAGTGCATGTGAATGTTATTTGTACATCTTGTAAAATTATTACTGGGGGTGAGATTTGACCTCCAATTCTAGTATTGGCTCTATCTCTTCCTTTCTTTTATTACTCGAGTCACCACATCCTTAGAAGAATTACTAATCCTTGCCACCTCCTATGCAAACCCTATTGACACGCCTTTTTAAAATTTTAGGGCCACCTTAAAAATACAATTGAGAATTTTCAAAGTGTTATAGAATTTATGTAAATCGTCAAAAGTCAAGACTTGGATCAGTTGTCTAAAAATGTTATCCCAAACCTTGTCTACCCAATTAAAAGACCTCCAGCAAATAGTCGACAATTAATGGAGTTAAAAACCAAATGTCTTTTTTTTTTTCTTTTGTTGAAAAGAGAGAAAAAAAGTTAAAGGAAGTAAAATAAGTGAAAACAAAAATCAAAATGGATTAAGCTTTCTTAAAAGAAAGTCTCTCCCATTAGTTTTCTAAGGGTATCATAGTGGGTTATGGCAAAATTAGATGAAAATCAGCTAAGAGCATATATATGTATAGTTTATAAATTTTGAGAAGCTATCAGCTTTCAAAAGTTAAGGGATGAAAATAAAATCTCAAAAAACTCTCAAATCGCCTAAAACATTCTCAAGCTCTTAGAATTATTCTTTTTTTTTTACTAAATAGAACTTCTAAGAATCTAATTAATTAACAAATATATATGAATTTGATTAATTAAACTTTGAATGAGAGTGTTTAGAAACCCATTTCCAATTGCTACAATGTAATAAGTATACTATAAAGTAAAGCTCTCACATGATATAGTACATAAGTTCTAACTTTAAATTCTAACCTGGTTCCCAAACACTTTCAAAATTTGGATGTTACGACCTTGCTCATCTATGCCCTCCAGTGTTGGGTTGTTCATGCTAACTCCAACAACGATTCCTTAAAGCCCTATAAGGGCTATTTCTGAGCATGCAGTGTTCAAGGTTACAAAATTCATCAACCTTCTTTGTCTCGTGGTAACCCAATCCAAATAACCGCTAGCCTACTCTGCAACCCACTTATCCACCATAAGCTCAACTTTTGCCAAAACCATGACCACCAGGCCTACTTGGCTCTTGATTGTTTTGCCTCCCATCATGTCACTACAAGCTTGCAAAATCTTTCCTTCATTATCCTTGTGACGACACCAACAAGACCATGATTGTAAATGCATGGATCTTCCCATCATCCATAGTAATGTCATCTTTCCTCTTCTTCTCAATCTTCTACCTTACACAATGTCCTTTGTGAATGTTGAATGAAAATAAATCTTTTTTCATATCTCAATTTTTCATTTCCAATAGTGTTTTGGTTGAATTCTTACCACACTCTTTTCTTACAAGGACATTTGCACAAGACAAATTTTACAAGGCAAAACTAAGGGCAACATTTATGAGAGCCCCCTCCCTCCATGCGCAAACACCCCCCCCCCCGCGCGCGCCGCCCCTTCCCCCCCCCCAAACAGTGCACACACACACACACTCTCACCTACCTACGTTTCTCATGAATAGTAGAGTTTCTCAGTGTCAACCACACACGCACGCCCACCCCTACCTTTCTTATTAATAGTGGAGTTTCTCAATGTTAAAGCACTCTGTTCATGTGGAACCATATTTACGCCATCCTTCCATTAGAATGCCCTAGCATGTTATGTCTAATAAAAAGTAAGATTTATCATCATCCATCTCTTTGACTATTTTTCTTTTCTAACCCATGTCATTTTAATAAAATTCCCAAGTTTCCTTTTCTACTTTAATTATAGTCTTTAACAAAATATGAAATTTCCATTGCTTGGACATCTCCAATTTGTTTCTCATAATGATTTTAAATACTATATCATTTTGTTGATAATTTTACTAAAGATATATATGTCATTTTAACTCTTAAATTAAAAATCTGTATTCATGATATTTATATCCGCTTTAAAGCACTTGCGGAAACATTTCTGAATCACAAGATCATCACGCTTTATTCAAACAATGGTGGTGAATTTCAAGCTATCAAATCATCCATTTTCATCGATTAAAACCCTCCCCATACACCATCACATAGCGGTTGCTTTGAGTAGCTACACTGTCACATAGTCGAAAGCAGTGTCTCTCTTATTCCTCTGATTACTCTAGTTATTGATTTAGTCTTATACCTTTTCTATTGCGGTTCTATTTTATTAACCACATGGTCACCCATAGCCTTGACGTGGTGTCTTCTTTTTGGGAAATCTTTGCTCATCCTCTAGATTACCAATTGTATCGTCCAAAATGTTTTTCTAAATACAGACATTTATTGTATAGAAAGGTTTCGTATCCACAAGGAGGTGAGTGTTTGAAAGATTGGCAATTTAATGGTTGAAAAAGGCAAGGGTGATTTTAATAAGATTTTAAAGAAAACAAACATTTTTAACAATTTTAAAGAAGATTTTAAAACTTAAAATGTAAATAGTAAAGGTTCTAGAATCTCTTGTATGCTTCGTAATTAATATGAAATTTTAACTCTAATTATGAATTATCTAAAGCATTTGATTTATTCTATCTTTTCTTATAAATTGTAAACACTTTTACTAATTTTACAAGTCAACCTAAAGCGACAATATAATAAGCTATAATGCAGTAAAGATTTTTCTATAAAAAGTAGCAAAAGAACCATATCTCACTAATGTTTAGTGTACTAATTGTGAAAATTATAACCACTGTCACTACAATTATAATTAACATAATTTTAAGATAGAAAATATACAAGTTATTATATTTAAATGGAATATATTTTTAAGTTAATTTCAGCAAAATCTCGTCTTATTAAATGGTTTAAGAATACACTATGTCACCCTCTGTCGACAATAAATCAAATGTCACCAAAGGTTTACTGTATCATTTTATGTCTATAAAACAGCAAAAACTCAACTTAATAAACTGGCATGATTTCATCGTTATTAATATCAATTATGTCACAATTAAATTACATAAAGAAAGCATGATTAAATTTATATAAGAATTGGGCAGCATAACAATATTAGCAATAATTATTAGAACCTAAAATATAATTTATTTCATAAAAACATAAAACATTACAAAACATATATAGAGTTAAAACCATACTAGACTACTATGCATACAAGATTATTTCTCT
The DNA here is from genome assembly GCA_025403435.1 of Artocarpus heterophyllus. Taxonomy (NCBI): domain Eukaryota; kingdom Viridiplantae; phylum Streptophyta; class Magnoliopsida; order Rosales; family Moraceae; genus Artocarpus; species Artocarpus heterophyllus. The sequence goes on from CM046350.1 coordinate 17,574,071, forward strand.
ATCTCACCAAACTTTTTACACTAATTTAAGCATTATCTTAATATTAAAAGTGGGGTTGAAGAAGTGCGCATCTCCTCAAAAAGGGGATATTGTTGAGTTTCAAGCTTAGCAGCTGAGAGAAAAGGAAAGAAAAAGAAGAAGGCCAAAAATGGCCATGGGGTGTATGAATCAAAGGAGGAGGTATATATAGTAGGGGGTATGGGCACTATTTACCTATTTTAGGAATTTTTCTTTACTTTTTTATTATTTACACCTTTTTATTTTGGTTACAATCTATTCAGATTACAAAATTTTTCTTTTTTTTTTTTTTTAAATAGCCACTCCATTTATTCAGCAAAAGAATTGAGATTTTTTTTATTTTTATTTCTCTTTTTTTTCCCCTCTTGATTCGCACTCTATTTATTTTGAAATCCGATGCAACACCAATCAAAGGAGCAAAAGTGTAGCCTGAATCTGGAGCATCTATTGCGTGATCTAATGGTTATGGAGCTGGGTTGATATGCGGGCAAAGCTGGGGCCAAGGTAACGGATCTAGAATCATAGGTTGAGTCAGAGTACTCCAATAACGCAGCTGAGAGAACAACTCATTGTTTGCACACTACACCAAATCTGAGACGCTTTTGAAGATTCCCCTGACACGAGACAGACGATCCGATGGCTGAGGATGATTCGATGGTTTGATCGGATGGTCCAAGCTTGTCACGTGTCTTTTCTTTTTAATTTTGAATTTCTTTTGATTTCGAGTGTATTTGAGGTCCGTTGTTGCCCTTTTTTTCTCTGTTTTTTCTCTAAATTTTAAATCTAAAATTAATAACAAACACATTAAAATTAATTATTTTACAAACAAAATATTTACAATAATTTAAAAAATATATATTTTACAATAAAAACACACAAAACACACTCAAAATAAATAAAAACTTCTAAAATTAACAAACCTTAACAGATATATTACTTAAGACCCAAAAATATTTTTAGAAATTACCAAAAATATAATATAATATATTTACAAACTAAAAACTTATTCAAAAATACTTTAAAACTGAAAATAAATTCACACAATATTATTTTTATAATTTTAATTATTTACAAACTAAACACATATTTAACATTCTGAAACGATTCTAAAAATTACTAAAAATATTCTTAAACATAAAACACACTAAAAACATATTTTTAAATACATTTACACATTAACACAAAAACACTACAAAATACAAAAATGCTATTAATTAAAGGATTTAACGAGAAATAAAATGTAAATAAATGATTTAAGCATTTTAAAAAGTATGCTTTTATAGTTTCATCACTATCCAAAACTCCGGTTATATAGGTGTCTTACACCAGTACTCGTCTAACATACGTAACTATGTTCCAAATATTGTGCCTTCTTAGATTATTCCCTAACCTAATGTGCCTACGTCTCCCTGGACTCGTCAACCTACAAAATCTACGTCTACTATCATGTTGAGTTTGTCAAGGTGATCTTTACTTCTATTTCCTTACAACATGACCTTCCTTGTCCTTGCTAATAAATTCTCCTCACTTGCCATACTCCCCACCGTATTTTCTTTTTCCAAAATTGTCTACCATTCTAGAGGCATTCACTACTCCAACATCCAATGCCTTCCTCCTATTTAACACTATCGAGACCACCCCCATTCCACTGTTGCCCATGTCCTCATCATTCCCACTAAAACAACTATTGAATCGATCCTCCCTAGCCCCACGAACCTAGCACAATCGAATCTACTCCTTAATCCATGGCTTCCTCTCCACCTAAACCATTTCCCAATGTCCCTAATACTCACCGCATGACCGCACAAGCCAAAAACAATGGGATCCAAGCCCTTAAATATTCAAAATAATATCATGCTATGTCTGAGAAGTTCAATCCGTTATTCAATCCATTTTTATCAAATATAATAAAAAAAATAAATAAAAGGTTAAAAAAGTTAAAAGTTAAAAATTATAAGAGTGGTTGATCTTATGTTCTATAGACCTTGTAGACCTTAGGCTTATGCTACGCACAACCTTACAAGGGCTTGGGTCAGGGCCAAGACTAGGCGTGATGGTCTTCCTTTAGCCCTAATCCAAAATTATAGACCTAAATGTTAAGATCAGTGCCTTAAGGAACAAATATTTTTTTTTGTAATTAAGACATTTTTATGGTTAAATAATAGTACAAATATTTCATTTATTGATAATGGTGCTCTATTTACTTTCATTATAATGATTGTCTATTTAAGCAAAGAAGTGATCCATGACTTTTGTAACCAGAACTTGGTATTGGGCGTATGTAGAGTATATATGCGGATCGATACGATATCAAGATTAATAGCCACAATTGTTTAGTCCGCAATCTATATACATAGTTGGATAACTTATACATGATATTATTGTAATGAAGATCTATGTCTAATTAAAGAGGTAGTTTGTTTAGGCTGTCGAAGTGGATTGGCTCCATAATATACACATTGGTATAGTAAAGTTAGTGGTGTTCGCACATTAAACTAGGCCTATAGTATAATTGATTTAATCGTAGCTTCATTTCACTTAAATCAATTCACTTTGATAATTATTTATATGTAATCTTAATCCCGAGGTGGATTTATAATTTCATGTTTGTAGTCTGTATCTTTAGATATGCCAAAGGCAATAGCTCCAATGACCAAAGGCACTATTGTTGATATGTAAGATATGTGACCTATATTTGATAGGAGCGTAATACATAGATGCAGAGTCCATAGCTATAAAAGAAATGGGTCAATGTTATCCTCTCAAAGACATTATTCAAGAAATCAAAAAAGAACAAAACCCTGGTCATCTAGATACATGAGGTAACCAAACGATTTTCCATTTATATTGGTTATGAGTAGAATTTTCCAAATACATAAAACAATGGAACTTGGAGATAAATAAACCAAAAAATAAGACGGAAGCTTAACAAACCATATCGATGGAGTTAAGGATGATTGGTCCCATTTGTCTATAAATAGGAACACTTTATTTTCAGGAGTGCATTTTGTTAATTTTCTCTCCTAACTTCTCTAAGAAAACTGGTTCTACCTTTCCCTCACTCTTTCAAAATTTTCCTTCCCACACCGCCAAAGTCACTAAGCTAAAAAGTATAGAAAAAAAGGAGATCGAGGAGGGGGCCACTCAAAGCTTGTTTTGCAAGTGTATAATACTAATCTCTTTCTCCTTTCTCTAAGTTTTGGTTTAGTTTATGGTATTTACTGCTTATGGCATGTAAATAAGCTCCTATTTGTGTATTTATTATGCCTTTTTTTTTTTTAGTTTATGTTGTTATGATTTAGTCTATGTAAGATTTTATGTGAAAGTGCTTAGGATTAGGTTATAGTTTATGTTCAAAATTTTTGTTGCCAACATGCATAAAAACAGACCATTTGGAGGTTGATTTTGGAAATTCCTCAAGCACGAAACTTAATATATAAAATCTAAAATTGTTTTTGGATAAAGTTTTTGTAAAAAATGTTTTAAAACTTGAGTTCAAATATCTTGAAATTAAGGGGTTAATTTAAATCCACCTACTTTTTGAGTTTAATGTTTGTGATTGAGTTTGAGTTTTTTGCCTCCAAAAGTTTGTTTGGCTTGAAAATTAGATTCAAACTCATTGAATTTTTGAAACAAAAACAACAAATGTTTCGCAGCAATCTAGTAAGTCTGACGATAAGGTTATGATTGCCACTCCATGGTGATCAACCATATATTTTATAGGGTGTTTGGAAATATGGTGGGAACCAGTGGTGAGAACCACTTTTACTGTAGCATGTGAGAGTTTTACATTGTAGCATATTTTTTTATTTTTACTGTAGCATGCGAGAGCTTTACACTGTTCATAACTGAGATTGTGGTGGGAACTGAGTGGTTCCCACCACTGCCAAACACCCCCTTAGTCCTTGTGGGGTCTTGATTCTCTGAACTCCTATGCCTTTCATTCGTGGAAAAGAAAAAATAGAAAAATAGAAAAAAAAAAAAAACTACTATAATCGAGCTGAGTTCCTTACAACTTATGCATCAATCATTATACCTTGAATTCCAAAACCAGTATTAGCCACTCCACTTTTTTTTATAATTTCTTTTTCATATTTGAAATTAAGTTCTACATCCAAAAAAAAAGAGTTGGGGGGGGGGGGGGGGGGGGGAGGGGAAAGAGTGGGGCCTTGGCCTCTTTGATCTCAGTGACTGCCTCCTTAAACATCTTAATGTATCTTTTATGTCAAAAGACGAATTAGCTAAATTAGTGTGCCAATATTAAATTTTAGCATTTAAGCAGGAAAGTCAATTTCTAATTTTTATTTTTGATCTTGTTATATACTAACTTTTTATTATCATTTAAACTTCTTTGATTTCTCACAAGTGTGGTTATTATAATTTATTATTATTTGTAATTACTATTAATTCAACCTTCTCCGCGTCATGAACCTCAATCATTAGGAAAAATGTTATTTGAGCTTAAATTTTTTTCTTTGGGAGCTTGACTACTTTGAAGAAATGTTTGTACTTAAAGGATTGTAATTTCAAACTGTAGACTTTTTTTTTTTAATCTTGTCCTGCCATTTTAATTTAATAAGAGAGTTGAGAGTTTAAGTAGTATTTACAATGAATTCTCTTATTATGTTTTCATTTTATGAAACTAGGGACAATGGATTGTTAATGATTATGTTTTTTTTTTTAATCATAAGTTATTCCCTCTCTCTTTTTTATTCCTCTAACATCAACACTGTTGAAGTTTAATCTATAGAATAAATTTCAAACTTAATTACAAAATTGAAGAGAAAAAAGAGAAACGGTCATAAACTATTTACCATCTGCTAAACTATCCACTCCCACCCGCCTTAAATCTGTCCAACCCACAACCCTATTGGATAGTTACTAGTTGAGATTTTGGAAAAAAAAAAAAAAAAAATTTATATCCCCTACCGTTCACCACCCACTCAGCAAAGCTATTATGAACAGTTCTAGTTTCAATCTTGCACAATATATTAACCGAGTAGGCTATAGAGTAACGAATTTTGAATATATCATGACAATAGAAGGAAAAAATACATTCGAACCGATGCATCAAACCCATTGACTGTGGCCGAAACTTATAATTGCACATGACTTAAAAAAAAACCTCAATTAATGAAATGAAGATTAACATTAAAAATAAAAATTCCAATTTAGATACAACCTACAAGCTCCTCCATATTGTCAAAGAGTTCACTAATGGTTGTTGACCCCCTAAAGACCAAGTAATATCTAGGTTGCTAAATTTAATTAGTTGTAGTTAATCACATAAATCCTTTTGAGGACAATACCATTTGATCTAGTATATAATACCGTATCATACTGTATACACCTTAATAAGAATAATGAAACCGATAAGAATCAGTCAATTTTAAGTGTAATATCAATCTTTTGATCTACGAGGAGGCTTATATTTCAAAAAAATAATTTCGAGCATGGTATGGTTGGGGACTTAACATGATTGGAACAGTGGACCTAAAAAAAAACCACCCTTAAGATAGAAAAAGGGGGAAAAAAGAAAATTAAAAGTTGTGTAGGGATGGAGAGGCAGAGAGGCAAGCACGCAATTAAGAGAGAAAACGGGTGGGCCCCGTCAACAGCAGAATTTAAGGGAAAACGCGTCCGAATACATCGGAAGTGGGACCCTATTCCACCACACAAAAAATAAAAATTAAAATAAAAAATGGGTCACAATGTAATGTGCCTAACCGAAACCGTCTTTGGCCGCCAAATCACGGCTTTAGGCGTTTCCCGCCGATAAATCCAATAATAAGTTTTTTGTTAGTGGGTCCCACATTCTTACTCTTATCAGTGTTTTGAGCCAATCATAGAATGGGAAATAACTGAAGGGGACCCACTAGTTGCTTTGGCAAACCCAAAACCAAAAAAAGAAAAAAGGGGAAAAAAAAAGGGAAACAGAAACACAGGTTGTAGGGGAGGCTTTGGCGGGTTGGGATTAGAGAGAGTGAGAGAGGGAAACTCAGAAAGGAGGAAAGAGAAAATTTTGATTAAAAAAACAAAAAAAAACAAAAAAAGTAGAGAGTTTCCAGAGAGACCCCCAAAAAGATGGTCGAAGAGAGGGTCCTCTAAGATCATCGTGAAAAAGGCAGTAATAGAAAAAATATTGTGAATTTATTGCTGCCTTTTGAGTCTCCCAATCTCCACCCTTAATCCTATCCCTCAGAAAACTTTCAAAATTCATTCATTTATTCATTCATTCATTTTATTTTATTTCATTTTTCTTCTGTAAATTTTCCATATTTTGTTCAACATTTGTTATTGTTGTTTATCGTTGTTTTTAATATCCTATCTACCTCAAAGGACGAAAGAAGAAAAGTATTTATTCCTCTGCACCCTTTTTGGCCCCTTTTGCATGGTAAAATTCCCACGCTTTTTTTTTTCTTTTTTTGCTTCTCTCTCTTTCTCTCTGTTTCTGTTGGTTCTGAGCTGTCTATCACTTTTTCTTCTTCTGAGATTGCTTGATGAAGAGGGTATTCCCTACATTCTCGTTTAAAGGTTTTTTTTTTTTTTTTTAATAAATACGATGAATTTAACACTTGACTATTGCTGATATTTTGTTGTGTTTTTCTGTCCTTGGGCAATTTTCAGCTTCGTCACCCGAAGATTACTGAGCGGAGATTTTTTACCCAGTTATCCATGAAAAGGGTCTCTTAAAAGTCGATTAACAACACGTAAATTATGAGGGACCCTGCTTGTAATATACAGTTTTTGTTTAGGTAGATTTTTTTTCTTTCTTTCTTTTTGGGTGGTCGTCATTGGGTTTTTTTTTTTTTTTTTCAAGAAAAAGAAAAAGAAAAAAACAAAGGTTCGAAACCTGGCGATTTTGTATAGCAAGCTGTGTAGCGTCGTGGCTTTCATCACGCAATGGGGGATAGATGGAACCCATTTGTATTTGGGTTTTCGTTTTTCTTGGCTTTGATTCTTTTCTCGGGAACTCCTCGAGTTTGTTGGTCGCTTAACGATGAAGGCAAGGGTTTTTTTTTTTTTTTTTTTTTAGTTTTATGAAAATGGTGTTGAATGGAATTGTTTTGTGTCCTGTTTCTGAAATGATTTTGCGTGGAAAACTACAGGAGCCCTTTTGTTGGCCTTCCGGATGAGGATCAGTTCTGATCCTTTTGGTGCCTTGGAGAGTTGGAATCATAATGATGAGAGTCCTTGCTTGTGGTGCGGAGTTAATTGTGAAGAGGGCAAAGTTCAAATGCTGTAAGGCTCTTCTTCAAATACTTTCCTTAGAATACTAGATTGTGGTCTACTGGTCTTCAATGTTATGCTTACTGATATTGTAGGAATATGAGTGGTCTTTCTTTGGAAGGAACATTGGCACCTGAGCTTGGGAAACTTACTCACTTGAAAGCTCTGTAAGGATTTAAACTATGACATTACATATTTGTTATGAATGAAATTGAGTTTTTCTTTTATGTTGCCAGTCAACCGTTGTTTCAGAAACTAAAATTTTATGAAATGGGGATAAGTATATTGTAGTTTAGGTATAATTTATCTGCAAATTAGTGGAATGCAAAAGAAAATTTTTTATAATTGTTAAAAAAAAAAAGGGTCTACAAATTGAGAAGAGCGTAATCATTTATTTTAAAGATTTTTAATACTATCAGTTCAAAAATAGGAGTGAGACGTGATAAAAATAGATCCCACAGGTTAAAGATGTTTTGAAATGGTTTCTTTGGACTGTTATCCTTATCTTGAGAATTGCTCTGCGCGCCTATCTAAATTAAATTTACCCTCTTTAAGGGTATTAAGGAATTTCTATAATTTTCTTTCTGAGTTATGTAATTCATGAATTGCAATTTTGCATTTTATTTGAAACTCTCAGCATATATGGGGTGTAATTTGTAAGTTTCTCTTCTGATAGATACTGGATGGTGAATTAGTTTTCTTGTTATTTTCACTGATTTTGCAATAGTAAAAAATTCTGAACCTTATTGAAAATTTCAATTTCTTTCTTCCTTTGCTTGTATTAAAGGGTACTTTACGATAATCACTTTTCTGGAGCACTTCCTAAAGATATCGGAGAGCTTAGAGAGCTGGAGCTTTTGGATTTGAGCGACAATAACTTGAGTGGAGCAGTTCCAGCTGAAATAGGCAGGATGCAATCGCTGAAACACTTGTGAGTGTAGCTCATGAATATCAAATCCTTAACTATTTTTGTTGGACTTATAGATAAACAGATTGAATTGGTTTTGCATACTAGGTTGCTTTGTGGCAATAGATTTGGAGGAAGTCTTCCTCTCGATCTTGATAGGCTCAGCTTGCTCTCTGAATTTCAGTTTGATGATTACCTCGCACCAACAGGGTTCACTAGAGTTGGCAGTGTAAGCAGAAGGCTTGGACACTGGTAAGATTTTGGCTATATTTGCACTTCTTTGATTCCCAATTTGCACAGTTCACGTTGACAAATATGTGCGAAAATGTTGTAGCATAACGAAAAGAACAAAGAGAAAACAAAAATGTTCAAATTATTTTTAGTTGTGCATTAAGGTTATTCCAGTAAAGGAGCTGTGATGCGCTATTTGAATAAATTCATAATGTCATTCCATGGAAGTAATATCATTCTTGTAGTATTCTGATTTTGCGCATTCAATGCTTTATCTGTTGTGTTGGTTGAAGCCTTCTGGTTTTCTTTGAAGGTTCAGTTTCAAAAGGGACTCTTTGCGTAGTGGTGGACATATTTGCTGTTACAATCTTCAATGTAAGTGAAAAAGTCTTACTGTGTGAATATTATAATTTATGATTGTTAAAGGGATAAAACAATTGACAGTATATCTGGCACAATCAGGTACATCTGACCCTCGTGTTGTCCAAACTGGTCAGAAGTTTGTCAGTTTTTCACGTCGTCGACTGCTTGAACAAGCTAGTAATCTCGCGGCTGCACCAGCAAATGGCAAACCATCTTCTGGAAAAGTCGTTTCTCTTCCAATGACCCGAAGTAGTGGGTCTTTCCGAGCTGTGCCGGATAGAAAGAAGAAACAATCTCCTGCACCATCACCACTTCCTTCATCTGCCTCTCCTCCAAAACATCATCCCTTGAAGCCAGCAAACCCAAGTACGCACCGCGTGAACCCAACTGTGAACCCAACTATGCAGCCTTCGTCCGAGAGCTCCTCTGGAAACATGTGGAAGTATGCAAGTATTGCTGGAGGTGTGTCTATCTTGCTCATTGTTGCTGCTGCAATGTTCTGCATGTGCCGGAGCAAAGCTGTGAAAACCATACGTCCTTGGAAAACTGGACTCAGTGGACAGTTGCAGAAAGCATTTATAACAGGTAACCTTCTAAATTGCAATGGAAACAACTATTCTGCTCAACCACAAAGTAATCAACCAAGAGAGAGAGTGTGTGTGTGGCTGTTGCTGTAGCTGTTGTTTTTATTTTTAATTAATCGTTAAATGATAAAATGGATTGGTGATTCGATGTTCTAGTATATTTGAAGTGGCTCTTGCACAATGGTGTAATGAAGTAGATGGTATTTGTACTTAGCTTGGAGTTTTAAATGGTAGAACTAGTCGATAAATTTCGGTCTCATATTAGCCTTATAATTATTGCTTCAAGATGCATGTGGGTAACCTCTAAATACTTCCTAGTTGAAACTGTGACATGGTAAGAATTCGATCATATGTTCATGTTATATCCAGGAGTTCCAAAGTTGAACCGCTCAGAACTAGAAACAGCCTGCGAGGATTTCAGCAATATCGTTAGCACATTTGATGGTTGCACCGTGTACAAGGGAACACTCTCCAGTGGAGTTGAGATTGCGGTTGCATCAACCACGATTTCTTCTTTCAAAGACTGGACAAAAGTTGCAGAAATGGCGTACCGGAAAAAGGTTAGCCAGAATCCAGCTTAATCATATTCTTGAAATCTTCTACTTTTCCCTTTTGAGGTGCCTTTCTGTTCTGTCTTCTCAAGTTTCCTACATTGTTGTTTTGAGCCTGCTGTAGATTGATATCCTCTCAAGGGTGAATCACAAAAACTTTGTCAATCTTCTTGGATACTGCGAAGAGGATGAGCCCTTTGTTAGGATGATGGTGTTTGAGTATGCTCCAAATGGTACCCTGTTTGAGCATCTGCATGGTAATTTCCTTTATACTTAAAATTTCAAGTGTTTAATAGAAGTCAAAATATTAGCAAAATCAAATAATCGAAATTTTAAAGGCTTATAAAGTTATTTAATGTGTTTTTCAGTTAAAGAAGTTGAACACCTTGATTGGAATGCAAGGATGAGGATTATAATGGGAACAGCCTACTGCCTCCAGTATGCGCACCATGATCTAAATCCACCTGTGGCACATCCTAACCTGAACTCTACTTCCATCTTTTTAACCGATGATTATGCAGCGAAGGTAGCTGACTTTCATTTCACGTATTGGTTATGATTCCTTTTCCTCTATTGAATTGCGTTTCTGTAATTTTCAAAATCCTTTCTCCCTCTTTCAGATTGGAGCGATCGGTTTCACAACAATGAACAAGTCAAAGGAGCAAACCGATGACGATAAAGAAAACTCTGTACTGCCCCCCTCTGCTGATCCAGAAACAAATGTATATTGCTTCGGAATCTTGTTGCTCGAGATCATTTCAGGAAAGCTCCCGTACTCGGAAGAACGAGGATCCCTAGTGAACTGGGTAAGTTTTGAATGAATATCATATTGCTAATGCCAGGTTGCTAATGCCATAGTAGATAAGTATTAAATGATGATAATTTGATGAATTTTCTGCAGGCTGCTGATTATTTAAATGACAAGAGAAGCATAAGCTACATGATTGATCCGAGCCTCAAGTCGTTCAAGAACAATGAGCTGGATGTGATTTGTGAGGTCATCCAAGATTGCATCCAACCGGACCCAAGACATAGACCAACAATGAAAGAAATCACTTCCAAGTTGAGGGAAGTGCTTGCGATCTCACCAGACCAAGCCACCCCAAGACTTTCTCCACTCTGGTGGGCTGAACTGGAGATTTTGTCAGTGGAGGCCACGTAATAAAGGGTCCTCTTTTGAAGAAATCTCTTCTCTCTGATGTTGTTGTTGTTGTCGTTGTCGTTTGTAAGTCAGTCTTTGTATCAAAGTGTTAGAGAAAAAAAAGCTTTTTATATGTGCTTCCCCTGCTTAACTTGGTATTTTTAATCCCTTTTTTGCCTCTTTTTTTTCCTATATCATCCTTGGTCCCATTCCATTCATATTCTTTTCTTTTTCTTCTTCCATATTCTGATAAGAATACTATGGGAAAACGTGTGCTATAAATGTTCTTACGAGTTGGGTGTGGTAACTTAATATACACCAGACGTATGTATGTATTTATTCTTTTACCTTTATTTTTTTTTAAAATTTTTTTGGCAAGTGGGATGTATGTATTCTGGTGATCAAATTTGGGGTGTAAATCTAACAAAGTGCTGGGATGCCTCAGGCCCTTTTGGAACAAGTTAGTTTGTTTCACTTATATTATTCATAGATTTTTTTATATTTATTTGTTTATTTATTTATTTATTGGCCAGAAACTTGTATTATCCATCGATTGCTGAGTGAGAAATGTCAGACATATCATTTTTTCATATTGGTGTAAATTTCTCTAAATGCTTTGATCTGATCTGGTAGGATTTACTCCACCGTACGAGGAAGGTGTTGGCCATCAATTGTGAAAGTAAAATGTGAAATTGCTCATTCTTCTTCTTACCATTTTTCAGTCTTCTTTTTCTTCTTCCTTTTTTTTTTTTTTTTTTTTCGTGTAGACATTGTAATAGTAGGAAGTAGGCTCATCCTATCAGTGTGGATTCTTCTTCTTCTTCTTAAAGAATTAATAAACTACCATGATACAAGATTTGATCGTTTTGATTGGCTAAAGCTTTTGGAGGCGTGATAGATCATAATTGACGTATGTTTTGAAAAAAATGTAACCGGAATTTTTTTTCTTGATTGACGAGTTAGACTCTAATTTTTTTTAAATTTTTTTTTCTGGCTTTAACTGTCGTTTTATTTATTGATACTCATTATTGATTGGACTATATTGATTATAATTGTTCTATTTGAGGTTGCGAATGTGAAATTACAAATGTTTGGGGTGTACTAATATAACTTCTCTTCAATAAATCAAAAAATTAAATAATATCGATTTCTTAAATAAAGTTACATGGTAAAGATAAGAAAAAATGTACATATAAATCCTTCTTTAATGGAGATTCTTATAGAAAAAGATGCCCTAAATGAGAATATAAATGTAAAATAAAACTTAAGAATGATAAAATTTTATTTTTGCCCTTACAAGTTATCTATGTACGAATTACGTACATTTGATTCTGTCTATTTAAACGAAAAATCAGAGGTTCATGGAAAAAAGTGAGGAGTCTTGAAACTTTAGGAGACAAAGCAGTGATTTTTTAAGTTCAGATGACAAAATGAGAAGTTTTGAAAGTTCAAGGAAAAAAGTTATGTTTTTTAAAGTTTAAAAAATAAAATAAGAACTTAAAGTTTAGAGGCAATTGATGTTAATAACGTAAAGAGTTGGAAAGGTTAAAATTCTCACCAAGTTTCACTACACGTACATCACCATTACCACAACCTATAGCTTTTAATTTCCTCTTTATTTTGTCATTATTTCAAAGCCTGCCACGACTGGTTGAACCAATTGCTCTTTCCAAACTGTATTTACAACTTCACGCTCAATCGAATCCTCAATTTTCTTATTAAAATCTTCTCCTTCTCTCCGCCGTCCTACACTATTACATTCACCCAATTTCAGCAATTGCGTTTCTTCTCCCCTTAAGGTTGTAAGAAACATTGGTTGTGTTCTACAATTTACAACTTTGAAACTGACTGTTCATGTTTTTCCACTTTTTTGGCATAAGTTTCGTGTAAATTTAGGTTGATCTTGAAAGATAGAATTAATTGATCAAGCACCTTACATTTTGATTTTTTTTTTCCAATTTTTTTTTAAGGTTTCTTTTGAGTCATTCACTTTTTTTTTTAAATTTACTATTTGTGAGACTTAGAACCCAGAACTCAATACATTGAAAATAACTCATAAGCCCAGTAAAATCCAATTAAGTAAGCGTCAATTGACTTCGTACATTCTTCTAGTTGGACATATTCTCAACAAGAAATTACATACCTCCAAATATTGTAACAACATATAAAATCCTTATGCTGTAGTATAATATTATATATGAGAATAATATTATATGTGAGAGCTTTATATTATAGTAAATCCTTGCTTTATAGTGTTCAAGCCTCAAACTCATATGAGTTTAAACTCATTTACTAAACCTATGGTTATTTTAAAGGGTAGCTCTAGGGATGAACACATGGGAGAGTTGGTGGTTTCAAGTCGGGGCCAGTTGGTTTTTTTTTTGTTTTTTATATATTATTATTAGTGGGTTGGCCAGACTGCATATGGAAGATTGGGCAGGAAGGCGGGTTTTGCGAGTTGGGCACGTTGGGCTTCCAAGCTTCTAAAGTCGGTCCAATGGATTGTTTTTTTAGTCTTTTGCAAAAAAAGAAAAAAATCACAAAATTTCATTAAAAAAAGAACGTGTATGTTTTTGTTTGTTTTTCTCTGATACAAAAATCAATGTTCATATTCAATAATAATTAGTATATCACACTAGTTAAAAAATGGTAGAAATTAAAAATACTCATTAATTTGTTAAAATAATATGAGACAACACTTTGTTACTAATTTGTAGAATCTAAATAGCGAATCCAAAAAAGAAAATATCCATATAATTTTTAACAAAGAGTTTTTTTTTTTTAAAAAAAATCAGTCCAAACCAATTAACAAAAAAAATTCCACACAAATTGTAGAAGTCTTATTCTATGTTACAAAATCATAAAAATCATCTTAGAGCTCACATTTCTTATCTTGGAAGAGTAAGATCTCAATAGTGGATTGCTTTCTAATGAAGTATCTTAGTCAATATAAACCAATGTATTTTGAAAAAAAAAAAAAGAAATAATATTCTCAAATATATATATATATATATAAGAAAATTGAAAAAATTGACAAGTAGATTGGGTTGAACCTGCCATTGGAATTGCCAAACTGTTGCCCGCCTGTCAAGGTGTGTTGGTTGGTAGGTTGAACCTGCCTAAGGGTGGGTTGATGACGTGGACCCGACATTAGTGGGCAGGTGGATGGGTTGAACCTATTGTTGGAATCGCCAAATTGCTACCCGACAATCTAGGTGTGTTGGTTGGTTGGTTGAACCCGCCAAAGGGTGGGTTGATGATGTGGACCCGATATTGGTGGGCGGGTGGATGACGGGTGCGGGTGGTTTTTGTGCAGCCTCAAAGCTTTACATCCACTTTCTCAATATATTCATCTATTTTGTAAATCTTACAACTCCTCAAGAAATCCAGTATCTTCAATTTGTAATGATGATTTAGAAGAAAACTTTTCTGGAGACGGAGTTAGGATTAGTTTCTTAGAACAAATACGTTTATGTACTCGATGGCATATATTTATCAGTAAATAGTTTCATTTTGTTCATTGATAAAAAATTTATGGGTGGTTCTATTTATAGCTCCTACTTAACTATTTGTATATTCTTTGAATAAATTTTTATATTATAGAAAAGTCTGTCACTAAAATGACAAAAAAGGACAATCATAATTGACCTAATTACAAAATTAATTCTTCTTTTAATAAATAGAAATTAATTATACATCTTTGTATATTCTTTGTATACGGTTTTAGATGTGGAACTCATTTTTTTAGAGCTACTCCAATCCACGCCAAAATGGAGTAGAAAAGCATGATTGACATGGGTTCAGCTCTCCAACTGAGCGGCAATTATGTTGCTACATTAATCTTGAAAGGGTGATGGGAACAGTGGAAACGCATCTAGACCCTTTTTTTTATTTTTTAGTTTTTAATTTTTCTATTGTTTTTCATAGTATAAATGAATATAAAAGAGATATAAAAAGGAATATATTTGAAATATATATATATATATATATATATATATATATTTCTTAGAAATGGTGCAATGAAGTAAAAAAGTATGAATGGCATGGGTTCAACTAGGGCCGGCAATACGGGTTGCGACACGACACGAATCCGACACGTGTTTTTGCAGGTTAGTGTCAAAAAATTTGACCACGGGTCATTTTAGTGTTGACTTGAAACTGACCCGTCAAAAAACGAGTCGTGTTCAGGTCAACCCGTTGACACTAAAATGACCTATTTCTGACATGTATTTAATTAATTAACTTTAAAAAAATTAATATTATTTCATATATAATATAAGCTCTTAAAATATCAAACCCTACCTCTCTTATCACTTATCTTCTTGTTGAAGTGGTATGAAACTCTTCTAATTTTATGTTTTTTTTTTAATATTATATATATTAATGTAAGAGGGTTAGAGGCGGTTACGGGTCACAATCGGGTTACGGGTTGTGGGTCATTATTTTTTGACACTATGCATAAGAAACGGGTTGAGACAGTTCGTGTTCGTGTCAACCCGTATCAAAAACAGGTCGTGTTAGTGTCGACCTAATTTTATAAAAATTAACTCCAACCCGACACTAACCCGACCCGTCAACCCGTTTTGCCACCCCTAGGTTCAACTCTCCAACTGAACGGCAACTATGCCGCTAAACTATTGTACTTCCACTGTGAATTCTATACCATTTTTTATTTTTTAATTTTTCTATTGTTTTCTATAGTATAAATGAATATAAAAAAAGAGATAAAAGGTATATAGATGCAATATTTTTTTAGTGTTAGAAATGATGTAATGAGTTGAAGATGAATTCATTAAAATGAAAGTTGCACTATTTTGGTGTTGAGGGTTGGAGATGCTCTTATTAAGGTTTTTATTTTTTTTAAAATGATTTTGCAGGGAGGTAGAAGTAAGTTATGATCAGGGAAGAGTTTTTGAATTCATTTTTTGTTATAGAATTTTATTTTATTTTATGTGTATTAAAAAAAAAGGGTAAATTGGACATTTGATAGCCTAAAAACAAATACCATAGTTTAAAAAGATATTTACAAAAATAGTAAAGTACCATTTTGATATTTTTCAAACAACGGGGTATCAAATTGATGTTTCATCAAAAGATAGGTATCGAAATGATAATATCCAATTTAAAAATTTCAACTTGGCATACTAATTACCATTTATCACATTAATTATAATTAATTAAATTTGGAGTATTATGCCCACAGTCTAGTTAGACTATATGGTGTTAGACACAATCTATTTCGACCATGGGCGCCAACTTCAGTGGGAGCTTCTAGTCATACTTTAATTAATTACAGAAGAATATTTATTCAAATTAATTATTAGGATTTGGGATAATTAATTATTCAAATTTGTATTTGAATAATTAATTTAAATCATAATTGTATTTGAATAAATGGTAATTAGTTATAATTATTTAATTAAGTAATTACTTTTAATAAGGAAATTCTAATTTAAATTGGAATTACTTGAATTAGAATTAATGTTAATTCAAAACTATACCTCATAGTTTTAATTATTTCTTTATGTATCCCTCTACTTTTAGAAACTATAAATATATCCATTAAATTTAAAAGACTTGTTTCAATTTTATCTTTCATAGATTTTTTTTAACAAAAAACATGACGATAAGATAAAGAAACCTTTAGTTAGACTGGATTTGTTTCTGAAATATATTTTTCTTATTGAAAAATTTTTCTAAAAAAATATATTTACATTTAAAAAAACCTTGAAACTTAGGGACCTTTTTCTAAAATAAGATGTTTTGTGTTAAGATTTTTTTTTTTGTGTTTTTAAATCTATAAAGTATTTTTCATAACTGTTTATGGGTAGCTATATTGTTTTGCCTTTTTTTTTTTCATTTATAAGGATAAAATCAAAATTGGCTTTTTAAATTCAAAGGATGTTATTGTAGTTTTTAAAAACAGAGGGACAAGAAATTGTTAAAACTTGAAGGTGTGATTATGTTATAAATCCATTGAAATTAATGTGGAAGATATAAAATATCATAGTGCCCTGTACTATGATTTGCTTGGAATTTTGAATTGCCTCTGTTGATGATAGGTTTGTTTCATATAAATTGACTCCTTGTGGTTGGTATGTTATACTGCTAAAAAGAGATGGACAATTTTTTTTTATCATGATAGACTTCTGATTCCTTCAACCTATTCTATAAATATAGGCCTTGGGTCCTCGTTTATTTTCAAATGGTCATAGTGCAAATTTCAGAGAGTAGAGCTCTTTGGCTTCTTAGCTTGTTGTCCCCAACATGGCCTTTCTTGCTTGTGCACACTCCTATACATTACATAACAGTGGCATAAGTGCACCCTTAGTCATGTGGCAACCCCGCCCAAGTCTTTGAATATTCAAGTTTAGGTATTCAGTAGTGAACCCAAAGCTATAAAAGCTTGAATTGGATTGACTGAAGCTGATGGACTTATTGTTTAACAGTTTCAGCAAGTTCACTTTCACAATCGATTGATACTCTATTTTCTAAGAAAAATCTTTTTCATCTCTATGGGGTTAAAACCCTACTATTCATAAAAATATAGACCCAGTCTAGTATGTAGTATACTTTTTAGACTGAGTCTTACTGTTTTATTGATAGTGAGATTGTAACCCCATGGGATTAAATAGGAGTGCTCATGTTCTAAAATTGCAAAAGCCACCAATTTAGTGTGATCAAAACTGACAGTTTTCAATTGATGTACAACCCTACTAGGCTTGTTCTATCTGCACTCCTTTTGTAACTAGTGTTTGTTAATACTCTTAATGATCTAATACGCAATAAACAAAAGCATAAAAGATCAAAACGAGGAAGCGTAAATCAGTTACCTCCCGCCATTGCTGTCACTTGAAGGATGATGGTGTTTTTTCTATATTTCGGGTTTGAGTGCTCTTCTAAACCTTAGTAATCTCTAATAGATGATATAATTTTCTAAAGTGAGATTATAGGCGTAGGGGACCCAAGAATTTTGTAGTCTGAATTTTCGTACTCTGTCCATCATAGAGTTTGTTTTTAAATGTACAAAACCATGGGCAGTAACAAAAAAAAAATGGTTTTTTAAAATTGTCATAACCACCTTTTAACTTATAGGAATTATGGGCCACAATTTAAAAGGGTATTTAAAAAAAAATGGTTATAGAGAAAAAATTCCAACATTCTCCCACTTGGCTTATATATTCCATCATTCAAGACAATAAGAAACATAATACATGAATCATGATGATAGGTTCTCTAAATAATGAGTATTATCTTCCATGTATCACAATGTATTATGTCTCTTAAATTAGCCCATGTTACTTAATGAATAAACCGCATGTTTATTCTAGGTCCAAACATTAATGTTGTTTCTCAAAATAGATAAATGTGTACACAAAGAAAACCAAATATGAGAAAACATCACAAACAGAGTTTCATTAAAAATTAATATATGTTCTTACAACGAAAGAAAATCACATAAGGGAACCAAGTCCCATTTTCTCTACATGATCTTTGAATTTCAATGGTAGCATGCCTTTTGTCAAAGGATCTACAATCACAATTCAGTGCTAATGTGTTCAATGACCACTGTTTTCTTTTAATAGTTTCCTTATGGCTAAATACTTAATGTCGATGTGTCTGCTTCGACTACCACTTTTATTGTTCTTAGCCAAGAAAATTGCAGTTGAATTGTCACAATATATCCTCAATGGCATAGAAATTGAATCCATAATTCTAAGTCCATAAATGAAACTCTTCATCTATACATCATGTGAGGTAGCCTCAAAACAAGATATGAACTCAGACTCTATGGTAAAAGTGGTGATCAAAGTTTGCTTTGTACTTCTCCATGAAATAGCCCCTCCAGCTAAAAGGAAGACATATCTTGATGTCGACCTTCTAGTGTCAAGGCATCCAGCATAATCACAGTCAGAATATCTAATCACTTCTAGATTTTCAGTTTGTCTGTACATAAACATGTAGTCTTTAGTCCCTTGAAGGTACCTCATCACCTTCTTTGCAGCTTTTCAGTAGTCCAAACCTGAATTACTCTGATATCTTCCCAAAATCCTAATGGCAAATGCAATGTCAGGTCTTATGCAGACCTGAGCATCATTTGCCAGGTCTTATGTTAACCTAAGCATACATTAGGCTTCCAATAGCAGAAGCATATGGAATGTTTCGTATTTGTTGCCTCTCAAGGTCATTCTTTGGGTATTGGTCTAAATTGAACTTATCACCCTTGACAATGGGAGCTATACTTGGTGAGCAATCTTTCATCTGAAATCTCTCTAAAACCTTATTGATATAGGTCTCTTGAGACAGACCCAAAATACCCCTAATTATGTCTCTATGTATCTTAATGCCAATGACATAAGATGCATAACCCATATCCTTCATGTCAATTTTTTCAAAGAGAAATTGTTTCACCTCATATAGCAAACCTTTATCATTGGTTACAAGTAAAATGTCATCCACATATAGGATAACGAAACATATCTTACTCCCACTGACCTCTGGTATATACACTGATCTATAATGTTCTCTACAAATCCAAATGAAGAGATAACATCATGAAACTTTAAATACCACTTACGGGAGGCTTGTTTCAATATATATATGGATTTCTTAAGTTTGCACACCAAATGCTCACTATCACTAGAGGTAAATCATTCTGGTTGTTTCATGTAAACCTCTTCCTCTAGTTCTCCATTGAGAAAAGCTATTTTCACATCCATTTATTGCAACTCTAAGTCAATATTTGCAACTAGTATAATAATAATTCAGAAGGAATCTTTCTTAGACACATGAGAGAAGGTCTCCTTATAATCAATCCCTTCCCTTTGAGTGAATTCTTTATCAACAAGTCTTGCCTTATATCTTTCAATATTGCCTAATGAGTCTTTCTTGATCTTAAAAACCCATTTATATCCAATGGTTTTTATACCATTAGGCAACTTGACAAGATCTCAGACTCCGTTAGAGGCCATAGAATCCATCTCATCTTTCATGACATCATGCCAAAGTTTTGATTTTGCACAATTCATGGCTTGTGCAAACGTTTTAGGATCATTTTTAGCTCCAATGTTATAGTTTGATTCTTGTAGATACATAATATAATCACTAGGTACTGCTAATTTCCTTATTCTAGTTGATCTCATTAATGTTGTATCAACATTTTCTTGAGGAACATGTTGATCAACTTGTTGTTCAATCATTTTTGGCAATTCCTGAATAGTTTGATCTACCGGATTGTTATCAGCAGCTTATGGAACTTCAATGATTGGTCGCACAACACCTATTTGAACTTATGGGGTGTTATGAATGATGATCAATCCATTACTTAAGCAGGATGGTTACTCTTTAGAATAATCCTTTTTGGGGACAATGTCCTAGGATTGATCCCTCCCAATGATCAATTCATTTTCAAGAAATTTTGCATTACTTGATTCCATAATCCTAGTGCTATGAGAAGGATAATAGAATTTGTACCTTTTGGATTTTTCAGCATATCTAATGAAATACTTGCTAATATTCCTTGGGTCCAATTTCTTTTCTTGTGGGGTTGTAAACTCTCACCTTAGATAGGTATCCCTAAATGCATATATGTCGCAAACTCAATATTCAACCTTTCTATAATTCAAATAGCGTCCTTGGCACAGTTTTAGTTGGAACTCGGTTTAATATATATGCAGCCATTTTAAGAGCTTCAGTCCACAAGGACTTTGAAAGATTGGAGTTACTTTGCATACTCCGCACCATGTCAATTAATGTTTGGTTTCTCCTTTTTGACACACCGTTCTGATCCGGGGAACCAGGCATGGTGTATTGGGTAACTATCCCATGCTTTTAAAGAAACTTCACAAATGGACCACGCACGTGTCCATTCTCAGTGTATCTACTAAAATATTCTCTACCTTTATTTATCCTCACGATCTTTATTTGCTTTCTACATTGTTTCTCTACTTCAGTCTTGAAAACTTTAAAGATGTCCAATGCTTCATCCTTTGTATGCAGCAAGTAGAGATATATGTATCGTGAGTAATCATCCATGAAAGAGACGAAGTATTTTAGACCATATGAGTCTATGTCTGAACTATAAATATCTGAATATATGATTTCCAACATGGTTGTACTCCTCTTTGCACCTCTCTTGGATTTGTTGGTCTACTTTCCCTTACTGCAGTCCACATAAGTATCAAAATCAATAAAATCTAGAGTACTGAGTACTCCATCATTTACCAATCTCTTAATCCTCTCTATGGAGATATGTCCCAATCTCCAGTGCCATAATATAGAGGAATCCTCATTTATAATACATCATTTTATGCCAGCATGAACATGCATAGTACTGTAAATGGCATCGTT
The DNA here is from genome assembly GCA_025403435.1 of Artocarpus heterophyllus. Lineage (NCBI taxonomy): Eukaryota > Viridiplantae > Streptophyta > Magnoliopsida > Rosales > Moraceae > Artocarpus > Artocarpus heterophyllus. Next base: position 17,595,446 of record CM046350.1, read on the forward strand.
TTGCAAATCAATAGAGAAAAGACTATTGGACAAAGTATCATTTCCAACAAGATTTGATTTATAAAACAAGCTGAAAGATGTTTCATAAAAATTAAAAGAAAAACATAATGGTACAAGTCGCGAAACTGAAATTAAACTTCTAGAGAAATTTGGTACATAAAATGTCCTTTTCAAATGCAAAATAAAGCCACTACTTAAAACCAAAGTGCATGTGCCAATTGCTTCCATATGTGATCGCATCTTGTTTCCAAAATAGATGCCTTCCTCACTTTGCGTTGTTTTTCTTAGATTTCGCATACCTTGCAAGATATTCGAACCATGGATTGTAGATCCAGAATCACTCCACCATGTGTTATAAACCATATCAACCATATTAGATTCATAACAGACAAATGAGATTGGTTTACCTTTCTTTTTAAGCCATTTTTGGAACTTTGAGCAATCCTTCTTCTAATGCCCTCTTACATACGAAGCACTTGGACTCCTTAGGTTCCTTCTTGATTCCTCCTTGGGGTGGTATTTTACCTTTCCCCTTTGCTTTGGATTGCTTTTGTCCTTTCCCTGCGTTACATTCAAAGCACTCTCACCTAGTTCCATTATTAGCCTACCCTCTTCCTGAACATACATGGTCATCAGTTCGTTAATTGACCATTTTTCCTTATGGGTGTTGTAGAAAATTTTGAAAGGTCCATATGCTGATGGAAGAGTGGTCAAAATATTGTGCACAAGGAAAGCCTCGTACATTTCAACCTTGAGTGTCCTTAGTTGAGTGGCAATATCTCTCAGCTTCATGATGTGCTCACGCACACCTCTCACTCTAGTAAGCCTTGTGGATGTAAACTTTATGATCAAGGTGCTGGCAAGCGCCTTATTTGAAGACTCAAATTGCTCATCAATAGCCTTCAGTAATGCCTTGACATTGCTATGCTCCTCAATCGAGCCACGAATACTAGCTGAAATCTTGGTCTTTATAGACATCACAAGAGCAAGCTCATCTGGAGTGCTAGTCGAAGTAATTACTGGCTCGGCTTTCCTAATGGTATAGTCAATATCCATGCACCCTAAATAAAGGAGAATTCTCGCCTTTCAGACTTTATAGTTATCACCCACTAGTTTGGCAATATCACATTTCATGTCAGCAAAATTTGCAGGTTGCATAACTGCATAAAATTAAATACACATGCTTTCAATCAAAAATTGAGGCTAACAGACATATATAATGCTTTACCAATGTAAATCATGTTCTAAACCATGAATCTAATGACATAAAACTAATATAATTTGATATTCTATCCTAATTAATCAAACAAATATAATAGAAATTCCTGTGGGATAAAATCTATCATATTCAATATGATTAATTACAATTAATGTCATAATGTGATCCTAAGCACTTGACATATAATTTTGTCTAATTAAAGATGCTATGGCTACTCCTTAATTATTCAAAATTATATGGACCACTCAACATTTAATTTAATTCACGACTAAGCTCATATAAATTGCACAAAATATAAGCAATGTGAATACAAAAATTAATTTCATGCTCTAAAATTATTTAACTCAATTTGCATGCATAATTATACAATATATTATACACAAAAATAATAAGACAAATAAATGATTTAAGCATATGAAAATCACAAATTATTATATGTACAAACATTCTTTATGCATAAAATAAACTTATCCATGCAAATAACATAATTTAGCACATAATTTTGTAAAATTTTAATGTACTAAATTACTTTACTTAATATTGCATTAAAATTTCAAAATTATACATATAGAATCAAATGTGTACATAAATACACAGAATCATATCCACACATAAATGTATAATATTCATAACAAATACCTTAATTATGAATATTACAAATTATGAGCAATTTCACAAATTATACCAAAATTATGAAAATTCATAAAAATATCAAAATTAGTGGATATTATAAAAATTTCATAAAATTCTTTAAAAAAAATAAATTTCATGAAAATTTTCTCAAAAAATCCATTTATGAAATCTTGATTATTATTATTATTATTTTTTGCTTTAATACCAACGACAAGTCGTTTCACCATATTGAAACACATTCTTCATGGTCCAAACGACATGTCATTTTACGCCATATGGCCTGAAACGACATGTCGTTTCATAGTGCTAAAACGCACACTGCTCGGTAGAAACAACATATCTTTTGCCTAAGCATAAAGCCAAACGACATGTCACTTTTGGAGGTCGTCTTCTTCATGAAATTGGGTCTTCTTAACCCGGTTGACCTGTTTTCGACCCAGTTTCAGACCCAACGGGTTTTTAGCCTTTCGGATACTATTTTCGATGTTTCAAATTACAGAAAACTTAAAAATCTAATATCTTAATGATTTCTAACCTTAGTTTTCATTAAAAAAACTCTAAATTCAAAAACCCAAAAAAAAAAATTCTAACGTGAGTTACATACACTGAATATTTTCCAGACAGCAAAAAAAACACAAGGCAGAGGTTTTAAACAGGCTCTGATGCCAAATGTTAATACTCTTAATGATCTAATACGCAATTAACAAAAGCATAAAAGATCAAAATGCGAAAACGTAAATCAGTTACCTCCCGCCATTGCTGTCGCTTGAAGGATGATGGTGTTTTTCTGTATTTCAGGTTTGAGTGCTCTTCTAAACCTTAGTAATCTCTAATCAATGGTGTAATTTTTTGAAGTGAGATTATAGGCTTAGAGAACCCAACAATTTTGCAGTCTGAATTTTCTTACTCTATCCATCACAGAGTCTGTTTTTAAACATACAAAACCATGAACAGTTACAAAAAAAGGGGTTTTTTAAAATTGTCATAACCGTCTTTTAACTGATAGGAATTATGGACCACAATTTAAAAGGGTATTTTTTTAAAAACGGTTATAGAGAAAAAATTCCAATAGTGTTCTCCTTGAACGCAATGTAGATTATAATTTCTCACAATAAATACAAGGAAATGACTTAAAGCATGATGAATTTCTTGATTTGCAATGAACTTAGCACCCTATTTGCCTTCTTCTTAACTAAAGATTTGGATTGATTTAAAAATTAAAAAAAAACATCTCTCACGGTGGTGCATGTTATGAAACCACTTAAGTTGATCAAATTATTTTGTTTTGACATTCTAATCGTTAAAATACAAATAACTGCCTATGGGCAATTTTTTCGGTCCCAAAAAAAAATTGTCCTAAAATAAAATAAAAGAAAAAAAGAAACATAAAATAAAATAAAGAATTGTGCACATTCCGAGGCAAACTCGACGTTCAATCACTACACCTCTATTTGCATTCTGCCTCTGCGAAGGTGAAGTAGATGACTGCTTTGGCCTTTCAGAACGGTAAAAGGCACTCTACGAACGAATAACAAAAGCAAGTAAAGGGTAGGAAAGCCAACAAATGACATCAGAACCAATTTATGTTCCCTATCGTCGCCACACTTAAAAGCCTGAAAAATTCGCGGCAACCGTGTCACACTCACCACAACCGGCCCTTCCAATTAGTACAATTGCACAAACATTTGCGTGAGCAAATAAAAATATTATATATGTTGCAAAGGTATTACACAAGACATTTATCTCAAGTACTAGCTAGCATCTAATCACTACTACTTCGGGAATTGGGATATTATAGATTAAAAGCTGAAATCATTCGCTAGTGAAGTCCATATTCATTGTCTGTGCCCCATTTGCGGCGGGTTTCCTCCAGCTCTCTCGTGGTGCGAGTATTTCATCTTTTTTCCCTTTCCTTTTATATTCTTTTCTCTTTATTTTTCTCTTTATTAAACTTTCTTTTGGTTTTTTATCTGCTTTTCTCATCTCTCTTTCTTTTTTCTTTCCCACTATGATTTTTTTTTTTGGCCATTTCTGTGAGAAAGTGATGCAAATTATTAACTTTTTTCTCTTTCTTTTAGCTCTCTCAGGGTTTGTCTTTCTTTCCTTGTCTTATTTATTTTTGAAATGGCAAGCGTTACTTTACCTAGTCCTCCAATTGGTACGATTTTCTTGACAAAACAAAAAAACATGATTCAAAAAAAAAAGAGAGAGAGAAAAGAGTAATGCAAATTAAACAACCACGTAGCTTAAGCTTCAGAGGGTGGTTTAACGCCTGGTGTGGTCAGTCTGTAATAGAAAGGAAAAACGGCCTGCATGGTGCATATGTTGCACTTGTTCAGCTGCTGAAATCAGCTTTTTTTTTTGCATTTGCTTGTGTAATTCCCATTTTAATATAATTATTATGCAGAAAAGCCTGATTGCTTGAATCACGCAACAGTAAATTTTTGTAGGAAGAGCAAAGCTGATATTCATGCGTGTATTTTACTAAAATGTTTGTTTATTTTCTGCCTCACCGCCTTCTAATTTATAAATATTTAATTTGCAGATATTGCGTGAGAAAAACTATACTTTTTTAATATATTTCATATGAAAAAAAATGTAATGATTACCCTATGCCACTTTTGCGTAACTTTTTTCTTGGTGCATATTATCACACTTTTCAAAAAAAATAAAATATAATCACAAACTGCCCCTTTACTTTTTTCTTGAGGATCAAAATTGGTCAATGCCAGACTTGTAAATGTCAGAAGAGATGGACAATAAATACAACCAGAAGAACAATTAATGTCTAAACCAAAACAAAAAAATAAATATAAAAAATAAAATAGACCCCAAAATTTATATTAGCTCGCCTTAACATGGTTTATGTCTACTTGTTGTTTTCTACTATCATTTTTTAAAAAATTACACCTTCAAGATCCCTGAATTACACCCCCAAGATCCTTCACTAAAACACTCGATACAATATTTAAAACAATTTCGATAAAGTGACAACCAAAACCTCATATTCGAAACCTCTCCTTTCATCTCTCCTTCCTCTATTTATAGAGAGATCCTTATATAAGAAACCACTTTCCAACCTATAACCGCTATCTCCATGTTCCTATCTTGGTGATGTTGTCTTGATTTCTTATGTGGAGGTAACTGTTTTCCCATGTCATTCACTCTTTGTCATCTTGTCTTCCTAGTTGTATCTATTCTCTCTCTTCATGTTCCAAAATGTGTAAACAGGCAGTTTCATGAGTAGTTGCCTCGAATGATTCGGATATACAAGGCAGTTACTTTGGGCGGAAGTTTTCTTTTAGACCGAAAACATATTCGATTAGTGAGGAGTGTAATGATATCATACTTTATCAAGGAAAAGTGATGAGATGTTGCTTTGCTCACATGTTTGGTCCTTGGTTTGGCCTTAACCACGTATTAGTTTCTTACCTTGGCATTGCTCGCGTACAAGCTCCTAATTACCTCGGCCTTACTTGTGTACAAGCTCCTTACTTCAGCCTTGCTCGAGCACTAGCTTTTTACTTTTGCCTTGCTTGTGTATTAGACTAGGACCGGTCTTCTTTGAACCTTTATGTTACCTCACCGAGCTTGGAGCTTCTTCAAACTAATAGTTGTACTCTTTATTATAGCTTTGCCACTCTTTCATGTAGTTACCTTGTTGTTTTAAAAAAATGACGGCACTCCTCACTTTCTTTAGGAATTTTATTGTTTAACAATTTATTACGTTAGCTTTTCTTATCAATTCGTTTTCTTTTTAATTTATATATTGACCTGCAATCAAAGTGCTTTGCAATATTTTTCAAGGTCATATACATTGATATATATATATATATATAAACAAATACTATTTGTTTGTTCAGTATATATCTACAAAGCGCGTGTTGTATGATGTCAAAAATAAGGAAAAAAATGTATACCTTTATTAACAAGGGGCTTCTTTGGTGGAACCTTTATGGATGGTTTACGATCCGACTAAATTACTTTTATCTATAGATTTAATAGCTAAAAGAATAGACTCCTATCAGTGAATATCTTATTTGGTTCCTATAAAAGAAATTGTCTTAAAAATAATCGTTATGGGATGGTTACCCAATGAGTTTTATATGCATAATGTACGTGTGTTACTCAATAAACGTTCTTTTTCTATCTAAAAGTATGTATTTTATTTTGCTAGAAAAAGAAGAAATGTACTCCTTCCTATTTTAAAAGGATTCGTGTGATGTTTACACAAGAATTTTCCTTCCTACTTTAAAAGTAGTCTAATGAATGTTAAATTCAAATCTTTTTAGTGTAGAGTGACAAAGCTGTAATAAAAAGTAAAATAATAATTTGTAATATTTATGCTCATGTAGTAAGAACAAAAGAGTGAGAGTAACAATAATTCAAGTGCACTCAGAAATTATTAAGATATTACCAATTTAGTCCACTATTGTTATTATAGCTTCCCTCTCCTAATTTGAATTGGTAGTTGGTTGGAGGAGAAATCACTTCCACTCCTACAAGTACTTCTACTTTTTTGCTTGGTACCCTTTTTTGAAGTGGCTGCTAGAAAATTAATTTTCATATTTTTAAGAAAAATTATTCAGTATCCTAAAGATATCAGTTGACAGCCAATAGAATTGTTATTAGAGATTCTTGAGTTTGATTATGGGACCTATAATTAATAAACTCTTCCTCTCTTTGAGTGCCATCTTGAGGTGAGGGCACTAATGTTGCTCATAGCCTTACTCTTTATAATATGACTAGTGATTATAGTCTGCTTTGTAAACATCAGGAGTTGATAATGGAAAAAGAGACTGCCTACCGCTGAAGTTGCAAGAAAATAATAACAACGACTCGACTCTATCCGGTTGAGATACAACAACCTCTAGACACACAAACTCAGGAAACTTAATCAATCACCAAATTGTATAATCAATATGATTTAAATTTTATGTTCTTATTTATTTGATACACATATATTGCATACTACATAACGTACTTGACCAACATCAAAATTATGCATATAACGTTACTACTACCTTTATATTCTTTTCATTTTGATGTTGAACTGGCTACGATCGTATTATAATTTGTCATATACAAATAACTATGCACGGGCGCACAGATATATATATATATATAGTCCTGACGAGATACTATACGACGTAATATTAAGAAAAATATTAGCCTTTTACGTAATCCTTTGACATTGTATGAATCTATTTGCTAATAAATGGGTCGGTGCCTCATGACATGATAGGCGTCTCATGACATGTTGTCAAAATGATAGTATGTCACACACACATTATGTGTATATGTAACTCCATATACCGAGTTTTTATGACATGTTAAGTCACATGATAGTATGTCACACACACATTATGTGTATATGTAGCTCCATACCGTGTTAGAACGAGGGTTTCTCCTCTTTTTCTTTTGAGCACCGCCGGGGTTTTGGGCCGAAAACGTCACCGCGTCACGGCTGGCTAATGGTTCTCTGGTCTAGAGCTGGTCCTCTGGGTCTCACGGCGGCTCTCTGGTGAGGCATTTCTTCCAAAACCCAGGTTCCTCGTGGTGGCTTTCTACGGGGATGGTGGGGCTACTCTGTTGGGCTTCGAGACTTATGTAACGCCCGAAATTTATTTAATGTTAATGTAATATAAATGATGAATTAGTGTGTCATAATTAATGTTTTAACATTAATTAGATTATTTGGTTGGATTTTGAATTTTTGGTTGTTTTGTTAATTTGTTGAATCCAAATGATTTCTTATTGATTTAAATTGATGTTTTGAGTTTTAAAACACAACAATTTGTAAAATGTCAAAAATACTCTGTTTTACAAAAACCGTGGGCGGCACATGGTTTTCGCACAGTAAAATCGCCCACCGATTTTCTCTATTTATTCCCTCTCTTCCTCCTCTCCTAACTCTCCCTGATCTCTCTCTATTCTCTCTCCCACCCGTGAGCTCTCTCACTCTCTCTCTCTCTCTCGGCAACCCTCTCTCTCTATCTCTCTCAAAATTTTTGAAACCAAATTCGAATCCAAGCTTCAGGTTAGCAAGGAGGAAGCTCGGGGACATGATTTAGCAACCGAGAATACGGATTGAAGCTTCGATTTGAGGTTAGTTTTGAAATTTCTAAACTTTTTCCAAAATTTTCAATTTTGTGCATTTTTGAAATCTAGGTTTGTTTAAGCTTAGAAAACCTTGGATTTGAGTTAAATGAACTTAGAACACCTAGAATATAAGCTTAGATTGAAGAAAAACGGATTTGATTCAAGATTTTTCATTTTTCCTCATTTTTCCCTATTTTTGGATTTTTAAGATTTTTGTGTTTGAATCTTGTTTGAATGTGTTCAAAAGTGTCTAAACATGTTTTTCTATCATCTATGAATGCTTTTCATGCCTGAGATTTGAGAAAAAACAGGTTAGAATCAAGATTTGGGTTTTGGGGAAATCGAAACCCGTGGCTGGAATTTCTGGGTTTTCCCAGTTCGGCAGGCCGAACTGCGTGTTCGGTAGGCCGGAATAGGGATCGGCAGGCCGGTGTTCTTTAGTCCGGCAGGCCGAACCTGGAAATTGTCCGGCCGACCGAACTTTGCTTCCGGCAGGCCGAACTGTGCAGTTCGGTAGGCCGAAGCAGGGAGTCCGGCAGGCCGACCGAGGCATGGAAATTTTTGTGATTTTACCTGTTTTCACTGTTTTGAATCCTGATTTAAATTCCAACCTTATAGAATGATTTTAATGATACAAATGGCACACTAGGACATCATGAAATGGTTTAGTAACATAGAATGTCTCGAACTAGTTATTGATCGACTTAGTTTGTATCTAGGATCGTTCGTGGTTCCGCGGAGCTAACGTATAGCGGACCGGGATTACGGTGTGGGGCACCAGCACGAGCATTGAGGTAGGACTTCTATCCTATTTCTTTGGTATCCTGGTTTTGAAATGATTTGGCTTTAAAAAGGATTTCTATTAAAATGATTTCAACGGTTTTTTGAAAAATGAATTTATCGGTTATATTTTGATATACCGTGAACTGAAATAAACTTCATAATGAATATAAATGACAACACTCAGTAATTGGGTTTTGAATGATGATGATAATAAACATATAGACGTGATGCCATATCAGAGATCGGGTCGTGTAGTGATCGACCTTGGGGGCAGGTCCCGAAACCCAGCTGGGCCACTACGGTGGTGATATTATGGTTTGCCTAGGAAAAGAAAAATGATATTTCTGATTGTGCAAGTAGACGGTTCTGGGTCAGGACGGTTCTACTCAAAATTGTTTATTTATTTATTTAAGGTTTCTTTTGAGTACTCCTAAAGAATGAAATATTTCTTTGAATTAAATTATTTTAATAAAACATAGTCCTACTGAGCCTTTCGCTCATGTTTTATTTGTTTTAAATTTCCCCCTCTAGGTGGTTTCCCATTTCGGTTTGGAAAGGATTCTTCGGACCGAACTCAGGAACAATAGAATGATTATTTAATTTATTTGTATTATTTAAATCAAGGCATGTAAGAATCTTAACTTTATTTGTATCTTGGACTGTAATTGTATTTATGATATTGTCAATACCATGTGTGTGCAGAAGTTGTGGGTCTATGGGACCCATATTCGCTATGTTTATTATTTAATTTTTCATATTTTATATTTAACTCAAACTTTTAAACTTTGGATTTTAATTAAATTCTCTTTTAAATTAACTTAAATAATCTGCCACGTCACCTCTCATACCCCGGGGCGTGACAGAATGGTATCAGAGCTCAAGGTTATGAACCTTGGGAATTGTGCACACAAAGGTTTGACAATGAAATACCTCTGACAGTCCAAATTTTGTTTTCAGAAGTGAGAATAGACGTCGTTCGACTGCTGACGTCGAGTTCAAAAATGATGAGAGCATGATGAGGTCTATGTTTGCGGCTTTCCGACAGATGGCAGCCAGGGCTAGACCGGGAGATTCTGATGTTGGTAGTCGGCATGTGTATTTTAAGAAATTCTGGCGTGCGTCTATTTTCACTTTTGATGGCAATGGGGATCCGCAGTTAGCAGAGTATTGGTTGGATTCGATCTTGAAGCATTTGGATACTCTTGGTGTGCCTGAGGAGTATCGTGTAGAATTTACTGCGTATAAGCTCGAGGGTGGCGCTAACACTTGGTGGAAGCAGGCTAAGCGTCTGGAGCGCGGTGGTGATATCAGTTAGGATAGGTTCAAGGAGTTGTTCTATGATCGATATTTTCTGCAGGGGTATAGAGATCAGAAGGCAGCTGAGTTCTACAGGTTGCAGCAGGGTGATCTGTCAGTTCGGGAGTATGAGGCAAAGTTTAATGAGTTGGCTAGGTTTGCTCCATCAGCGGTGGCATCGGAGCGTGAGAAATGTATTAAGTTTCAGGAGGGGCTCAAGGCTCCTATTCGGCGGCAGTTGGTTGCTCTACGGCTTAGCAGTTTCGGAGAACTTGTGTCGTCGGCGATCTCTGTGGAGAATGATTATGTGCAGTATTGTGAGGACCGAGCCAAGGCTTCAGGAGGACCGCAGAGGAGTGGCAGGAAGAGCACCAGTAGTCGTCTAGCTCCGGGGAAAGGCAAGCAAGGCGGTGCGACCAGTGGTAGCAGCAGTTCGTCTGGCAACGGGCGCAGCAATCCCTACAGCTTCCATTGTCATTTCTGTCAGCAGCCCGGACACATCAAGAGGAATTGCTCGATCAGGAGTGCTCGTCTTGGAACTCAGACCGGGGAGGATGCCAGTCGTTCGTCTCAGCCTCAGACCCTACCTCCGCCTCCGCAGTACCCGCAGTTGCAGTATCCGCAGTTCTCTCCTCAGCAATTCTCATATCCGGCATGGGGACAACAGCCGCAGCATTTTCAGTACAGTGTTCCTCAGTATCGAGCGCCGAGTACAGGTAGTGTGCAGTCGTCTCCATCTCAGCAGCATCAGCCGAGTAATCCAGGACCCAGCAATGTCGATAGAGGAAAAGGAAAGGCGCTAGTGCAGGTTCATGCAATGGCATCTGGAGGGTCAGATTCTCAGACTGGTAACGCAGTTGTTGATGGTATGATCTTGGTTTCTAGATCTTTAGCTCCCGTTTTATTTAATACCGGTGCCTCTCATTCTCTCATTTCGAGTTCTTTTGTACATGCCTTGGGATTAGAGGTAGAAGAGTTTAATGAACCCCTAGTCATAACTTCTCCATTGGGGCGGGTGTGTGTAAATTGTATGTGTAAATCCTGTAAAATAAAGATTGGGGATGAGATTTTGAAAAGTGATTTGATTATACTCCCTATGAGCTCCTATGATGTAATTCTAGGGATGGACTGGTTGTCCAGGTATAGTGCAGTCGTGGACTGCCAACTTAAAAAAGTGACCCTAGTGTCTGATAGGGGGACGATGATCACTTACCAGGGTGGTGGTGATTGGTTAATGACTGAGCGTCTCATGAAGTCGTGTCTAGGAGGGCGAAGAAATCTAGATTGTTGTGCTTTTCTTGCCAATCTAGATTGCGAGCCCTATGTTTTGAGAGGCAGTGTAGCGATTCTGGTGGTTGATGAGTTCGAGGATGTCTTCCCCGACGAGTTGCCAGGGTTACCACCGCATCGAGAAATTGAGTTTGGTATCGAGTTGTTTCCAAGGACATCACTGATTTCTATGGCACCTTATCGGATGGCGCCGACAGAAATGAAGGAATTGAGGAAGCAACTTCAGGAACTTGCTGATAAAGGATATATTCAGAATAGCACATCTCCGTGGGGAGCACCGGTTTTGTTTGCTAAGAAGCATGATGGGACTCTCAGGTTATGTGTGAATTATCGACAGCTAAATCGTGTTACGGTGAAGAACAAGTATCCCTTGCCTAGGATTGATGAGTTGTTTGATCAGTTGGGAGGTTCGCGGTACTTCTCAAAGATTGATTTGCGGTCGGGTTATCATCAGTTCAGGATTAAGGAAGAGGATATTCCCAAGACAGCTTTTAGGACTCGGTATGGGCACTTCGAGTTTTTAGTTATGTCGTTTGGGTTGACGAATGCTCCGGCAGCTTTCATGGATTTAATGAACAGGATATTTAGGCCGTATTTGGATCAATTCGTGATCGTGTTCATCGATGATATTCTTGTGTATTCTAAGACTTAGGAGGAGCATGAGCAGCATCTTCGGATCGTGCTTCAGACTCTGCGGGAGCACCAATTGTACGCTAAGAGTGAAAAATGCGAGTTTTGGTTGACTAAGGTCAAGTTTCTAGGTCATGTTATCTCGGAGCATGGTATTTCTATGGATCCGTCCAAGATTGAAGCTATATTGGAGTGGGAACGACCAAGGAATGTAGCGGAGATTCGCAGCTTCTTGGCTCTTGCTGGATATTACAGGAAATTTGTAAAGAATTTTTCGAAGATTGCAGCTCTGTTGACGAGATTGATCAAGAAAAATGTCAGGTTTGAGTGGGATGAAGATTGTGAGCTTGCTTTTCAGGAATTGAAGAACCGGTTGACTTCAGCTCTAGTGTTAGTTATCCCTAGCAGTGACGAGCCGTATGAGGTTTATACGGATGCTTCAGGGCGCGGACTTGGATGCGTGTTGATGCAGCATGGACGTGTGGTTGCGTACTGATCGAGATAGCTACGACCTCATGAGCGGAATTATCCTGCTCATGATTTAGAGCTTGCGGCGGTGATTTACGCGCTGAAGATTTGGAGATGTTACTTGTATGGAGGGTCGTTTCAGGTCTTCTCCGATCACAAGAGTTTGAGATATTTGTTCACTCAGAGGGATCTTAATCTGAGGCAGCGTAGATGGATCGAGTATATGGAGATTATGATTTTGCGTTGCAGTATCATCCCGGGAAGGCTAATGTGGTCGCGAACGCGCTTAGCAGGAAGTCTTCAGGGATTCTAGCTTGTTTGGTTTTTGAGGACTGGAGCAGGGATACGACAGTGAGTGAGTATCGGCTACGGTATCATGAAGACTATGATCGAGTTTCGGTGTATCATGTGGAAGCGACTCCAACTCTTGTTTGAATGGTGAAGCAAAGTCAGTGGCAGGATCGGCATTTGCAGGGGATTTGGTCACGGATTCAGAACGGGGAGCAGTTTGAAGAATGGAGCGTGCATGCAGATGGATCGTTGTACTTCCGGGAGCGTCTTGCAGTTCCAGTTATCGCCGAGGTGACGAAAGCCGTTTTGGACGAAGCTCCTAGGTCTCAGTTCGCTATTCATCCAGGGAGCACCAAGATGTATCGTGATTTGAAGAGGCAGTATTGGTGGAGAGGCATGAAGAAAGATGTTTGAGAGTACGTGGCCAAGTGTTCGATGTGTCTTCAGGTGAAAGCCGAGCATCAGAAGCCTACAGGTCAGCTTCAGCCGCTTCCTATTCCAGGGTGAAAATGGGAGCATGTGACGATGAATTTTCTCACAGGATTGCCGAGGACGGAGCAGCGGCACGATGCAGTTTGGGTTGTGGTCGACAGGTTGACGAAATCGGCGCATTTCATTCCGTTTAGGTCGACGTGTTCTAGGAAGGTTCTTGGGGAGTTGTATATATAGAACATTGTGAGGTTGCATGGAGTTCCTTTGTCCATCACCTCTGATCGAGACATCAGGTTTAATGCTAAGTACTGGAGGAGTTTTCAGCAGGCTTTAGGTATAGATTTGAACTTCAGTACGACGTTTCATCCTCAGACTGATGGGCAGTCTGAGCGGGTTATTCAGATTCTCGAGGATATGTTGCGTGCCTGTGCGTTGGACTTCGGCGGGAACTGGAAGCAATGTTTGCATCTAGCAGAGTTTGCGTACAACAATAGCTATCAGGCGAGTATTGGTATGGCACCGTTTGAGGCGTTGTATGGGCGACCGTGTCGGTCACCTGTGTGTTGGGCCGAGCCGAAAGATAGGGTTATTCTTGGGCCGGATGAGATCCGTGATAGTAACGAGAAAGTCGCGGTGATTCGAGATCGGTTGAGGGCAGCTCAGAGTCGGCAAAAGAGCTACGCGGATAGGAGACGTAGACCATTAGAGTTCGCGGTTGGAGATTTTGTTCTCTTGAGGGTATCGCCTCGCAAGGGAACTATGCGGTTTGGGGTGAGTGGGAAGCTCGCGCCGAGGTATATTGGGCCGTTCGAGATCACTCAGCGTGTTGGTGTGATCGCTTATTGGCTTGATCCTCCGCCCGAACTTTCTCATGTTCACGATGTATTTCATGTGTCGATGCTTAGGAAGTGTCCACCTGAGCAGGGTAAGATAGTTTCGTTTCGCGATGTGCAGGTTCAGGAGGATACGACGTATGAAGAAGTGCCGATTCAGATTATCGACCGGAAAGTGATTAGTTTGCGTCGTCGTGAGATACTGTTGGTAAAATTCGTGTGGCAGCATCATAGGGTTGATGAAGCCACTTGGGAACTAGAGTCGAGCATGCGGGAATTGTATCCGCATTTGTTTTGTTTTTTAGATGAGTTGTAAATTTCGAGGGTGAAATTTCTTTTAGGGGTGGAGAGTTGTAACGCCCTGAAATTTATTTAATGTTAATGTAATATAAATGATGAATTAGTGTGTCATAATTAATGTTTTAACATTAATTAGATTATTTGGTTGGATTTTGAATTTTTGGTTGTTTTGTTAATTTGTTGAATCCAAATGATTTCTTATTGATTTAAATTGATGTTTTGAGTTTTAAAACACAATAATTTGTAAAATGTCAAAAATACTTCGTTTTACAAAAATCGTGGGCGGCACATGGTTTTCGCACAGTAAAACCGCCCACCGATTTTCTCTATTTATTCCCTCTCTTCCTCCTCTCTCCTCACTCTCCCTGATCTCTCTCTATTCTCTCTCCCACCCGTGAGCTCTCTCTCACACTCTCTCTCTCTCGGCAACCCTCTCTCTCTCTATCTCTCTCAAAATTTTTGAAACCAAATTCGAATCCAAGCTTCAGGTTAGCAAGGAGGAAGCTCGGGGACGTGATTTAGCAACCGAGAACGCGGATTGAAGCTTTGATTCGAGGTTAGTTTTGAAATTTCTAAACTTTTTCCAAAATTTTCAATTTTGTGCATTTTTGAAATCTAGGTTTGTTTAAGCTTAGAAAACCTTGGATTTGAGTTAAATGAACTTAGAACACCTAGAATCTAAGCTTAGATTGAAGAAAAACGGATTTGATTCAAGATTTTTCATTTTTCCTCATTTTTCCCTATTTTCATATTTTTAAGATTTTTGTGTTTGAATCTTGTTTGAATGTGTTCAAAAGTGTCTAAACATGTTTTTCTATCATCTATGAATGTTTTTCATGCCTGAGATTTGAGAAAAACAGGTTAGAATCAAGATTTGGGTTTTGGGGAAATCGAAACCCGTGGCTGAAATTTCTGGGTTTTCCCAGTTCAGCCCAAACTGCGTGTTCGGAAGGCCGGAATAGGGATCGGCAGGCCGGTGTTCTTTAGTCCGGCAGGCCGGTGTTCTTTAGTCCGGCAGGCCGAACCTGAAAATTATTCAGCCGACCGAACTTTGCTTCCGGCAGGCCGAACTGTGCAGTTCGGTAGGCCGAAGCAGGGAGTCCGGCAGGCCGACCGAGGCATGAAAATTTTTGTGATTTTTACCCGTTTTCACTGTTTTAAACCCTGATTTAAATTCCAACCTTATAGAATGATTTTAATGATACAAATGGCACACTAGGACATCATGAAATGGTTTAGTAACATAGAATGTCTCGAACTAGTTATTGATCAACTTAGTTTGTATCTAGGATCGTTCGTGGTTCCGCGGAACTAACGTATAGCGGACCGGGATTACGGTGTGGGGCACCGGCACGAGCATTGAGGTAGGACTTCTATCCTATTTCTTTGGTAGCCTGGTTTTGAAATGATTTGGCTTTAAAAAGGATTTCTATTAAAATGATTTCAACGGTTGTTTGAAAAATGAATTTATCGGTTATATTTTGATATACCGTGAACTGAAATAAACTTCATAATGAATATAAATGACAACACTCGGTAATTGGGTTTTGAATGATGATGATAATAAACATATAGGCGTGATGCCATATCAGAGATCGGGTCGTGTAGCGATCGACCTTGGGGGCAGGTCCCGAAACCCAGTTGGGCCACTACGGTGGTGATATTATGGTTTGCCTAGGAAAAGAAAAATGATATTTCTGATTGTGCGAGTAGACGGTTCTGGGTCAGGACGGTTCAACTCAAAATTGTTTATTTATTTATTTATTTAAGGTTTCTCTTGAGTACTCCTAAACAATGAAATATTTCTTTGAATTAAATTATTTTAATAAAACATAATCCTACTGAGCCTTTCGCTCACGTTTTATTTGTTTTAAATTTCCCCCTCTAGGTGGTTTCCCATTTAGGTTCGGAGAGGATTCTTCGGACCAAACTCAGGAGCAATAGAAGGATTATTTAATTTATTTGTATTATTTAAATCAAGGCATGTAAGAATCTTAACTTTATTTGTATCTTGGACTGTAATTGTATTTATGATATTGTCAGTACCATGTGTGTGCACAAATTGTGGGTCTGTGGGACCCATATTCGCTATGTTTATTATTTAATTTTTCATATTTTATATTTAACTCAAACTTTTAAACTTTAGATTTTAATTAAATTATCTTTTAAATTAACTTAAATAATCCGCCACGTCACCTCCCGTGCCCCGGGGCGTGACAACTTATCGCTGTGAGCATTGAAATTTCGTGGTGGTGTCCTCTCTTCTGCCCCATTGTCACCTCAGATCTATGGGGGGTGGTGGTGTGGGCGGGTTTGTGTGGCGTTTGGCGGGGTTTTCTCTGGTTGTCACCGGCTTGACTTGATTTATCAGGTGGCTACCTTGGTGGTAGGAGCTTGGCTCGGCCGGTGCAGTCTCAGGGCCTTAGGTTCTCTGGTCATGGTGGTGGCGACGGCTATGTCCATCTGTGGTCTCTCCATTGTTGGTGTCGTCCTTTCTCCTTGCGGTTGCTTGCCTCTAACAGATATATTGTTTGCCTTAGGTTCGGTGGTTTTGGAGTTTGTCTTCCGGCGTGTTTTTCTTTTGCTTTGTTTGTTGTCTGCAAGTTTATCTTTGCAGTGTTATCTTTAAGTTTGTCATATGGTGATGATCTTTGTGATATCGTAGCTGTGATCCTTTTTTTTGACTGGATTTTTGTCGATTTATAAGGTCTTTAAAATGTGTGTCGTTCTTTGGATGTGTCAAGACACTCCTGCTTGTTAACGGGCCTATGTAACACTCTCCTACCAATATGTTTTCGTGCTTGTATTGTGGGTCTTGATTGGGTCATGGGCCTATGTAACACTCTCCCACCAATATGTTTTCGTGCTTGTACTGTTGGTCTTGATTGGGTCATGCACTACAAAAAAAAAAAATTAAACTTTTAGTTATAATAATTTTTAGTAAAACTTTTTTATTATGATTAATGTACAATTAGTCACAAATTTTATTTTCATTTTTATTGTGACTAAAACATTTGACTATGGGGTTATTAATCACGAAATGTTTCTGTGACTAAAATACCCGTAGCTAAACGTTTTAGTCACAACAAAAATTAAACGAAAATTTGTGACTAAATACACAATGTTGTGACTAAAAATTTTTGCTAAAAACTATTTTGACTAAAAGTCCAATTTTTTTAGTCCAATTTTTTACATTGATGCTCTGTATTTCAGAGTTTGTCACGTTATTGTAATGGTTATACGAATGAAATTCCCGTTTTTTTCCAAAAAAAAACTCCATACCGAGCTTTTCTTTTTTCTCTTTCTTAAGCCATTATCTGCTATGGGATAAGGTTGTATCTATATAAATAAATATTTGTACTTGTATTTGCTTGTGTTGTTGAGGGTGATAAATGAAACAATTCTTTGTTGTGCACCTCGATGTATATTTACTCCTCTTAGAATGATATATTCTTCTCCTTACCACTAACATGTACCATCACAAAAAATTAAAAAATCTCCAACCAAAAACCAAAAAAAAAAAAAGGGAAAAAGAATACGATACCAAGTTATTCCAACTTCAGAGTGAGTACTCCACATGTATAACACAAGTACAACGATAAAGATCCAAAAACCAAAAGCTTTCACCAATATTTTCCTTTCTTAACATCTATTTCTCTCCGTTTTCGCGAGACAAGCATTTACTTAGTTCTACACAGACAATAGTATAACCAGTTAATAGCCTATCTATTGGAGAGAACTCAGCAGTCATGTACTTCCCTATCCTTTAAACGATACATAAATTGGAAAAAATAATAATAAAAGAAACGAAAAACGAAAGAAAGACTAGTCTTTAACTTCCCGTTGAAACGCACTAAACCCTAAACAAAAACCAAAATCATGATCTTCCATTAGTACTATTGCTTTGTCCATTATTATTATTATTATTAGTAGTAGTAGTAGTAGTAGAAGCAATATTGCTACTACTAGGTCTCTCCTTTCCCAAGTGCCTTAGCTGAAGCTGAAGCATACACGTGGCAGCCAAGAACTCCACGCACTGCAAAGGGCTCAACTCCTCCAACAATCCTTTCAATGTCTTGAGCCTCACGCAATCCGCCGCCTTCATCACCCTCTCCAACCCCACAAACATCCCCTTCAGCGACACCTCCACCATCCCCTCAGCCGTTTCTCCGCCGCCACCGCTGCCGCTTCTCCTGCTCGCCAGCCTGGCAAGCTCCACCATCCTCCTGTCGGCCATGGCCACCTGCTGCCTCTCCATTTCCCTCTCCACCTTCTCCTCTTCCAGCCTTATCTTCACTCTCAACTCCTCCACCTTCTTCACCTGATTCTCCGACAGGCTCTTTAGTGTCATCGTGTTTCCGCTCTTCCTCAGCGACTCCACTAGGCGGAAAACCGTCGACGGCTTCCACCCGGTGACCCATTGGTAGGCATTCTCCAGCGGGCTCAGCCAGACGGGGCAGAAAAAAGCCAGAACGTCCTCGTGGGCCGCGGCCCATTTCGCCGTGTAGTATGCCTTCACGTGGCTCGTCACTGTTGACACCAGAGCTTGGACCTCATGATCATCGTTCCCGGTCACGTTGAGTTTGGAGACTTGAACTAGTTGTCGTAGGAAGTCTTCTAGCTGAGAAGCCCACTTCTCGAAGAAGTCGGAGAATTTCTCTTCCACTTTCGTCTTCATCTTTTATCTTTTATTTATTTTTTTTTTATTTTGATATGTTGATACGAGGGAATGAGAAGGGGGGTTGGGTTTAATAGTGGAAAATGGGACTTAGAGAGGGAAAGAGAGAGGGAAAAAGGGGAACTTGGCGGCCACGTGTTAGAAGGAGAGAGAGCCACGATGCGAGTAGGGTGGCGAGGTTGGGAAGTGCGTGTCTCGTGCATGGCTTACGCGCAACGAGCGACTACTTGTGGGTTTCAAGGGCTGTTTTGACGCTTTGCAAATTTGGAAAGCGAAGGTGATTGATAAAATCTGATAATGAGTCGACGCTCTTTCCTTGATTCTGCCCTTTTTCTTAGTTTTGTGAAATTGAATTGAATGACGAAGGAAAAAAATCAATCGGCCTTTTGACGGGCCGGAGAGTCAGACGTGTTGGATCAAAATCTAATATATGGGCTAATATATTAAATAAATATAAATTAAAAGCTATCAATAAGGTTGCCTAATTAAAATTGATCAATTTATATTTTGGGCTTTTAATGCATCATTAAATGTGGGCATCTTATGTGTAGAGACTAAAAAAATATAATTACTAATTTTATGATGGGTTAAATTGGTAATTAAAGATAATTGCTAGAGTTTAGCAATTATATAAAGAGGTCGTGGTCCCCAAGTCAGTACGTACATTATTTTTCTGTTACCTATCTATAGAGAAATTACAGAGCATTCTGAGAAGGATGATTTACGTACCAGACTTGAAAGATCCTCAACCTATAGATTTAAGAATCACATTCAATCCATGGATTCAGGTTAGCTTCCGTATCTTATTAATATTCTAGATGATTTGACATAAATGATCTGGTGTGATGATAGTTTTCATCATAATTTTATTCTAACATGGGAAACTAGCAAGCCAGCCTGTACATGACATCCTGGTGTTGGAATGGAAGGATTTTGTTGAGACGTGTCAGTTTGGGCCTCAAGCTTGATTAAACGTGGAGGATGTTTAGCCTGCTTGTTTGTGCTCCGTAAGTCCCACGTCTTGTGCATTACCCTTCGCCACATTTTTGACTTTATCTTTGTGACGTGATCAGATCTTTGCGTTCGGGACAAGGCCATATAAATACAAATAAGGTATCAGCTAGCTGATCCAGCACTTCCAACAATATCAAAGCTTGTGTATTTTTTTTATTAATCTGTTCGTCCGCTTGGTTTTTCCTTTCAAATATAATCTCTTCTTATGTTATTTAATTTGTGCGTGCGCATACCTTGGACGAAAAGCAAGGTTTAAGATTTAAAGAACGGGGTCCTATATATATATGTATGTGTAATTATGTATATATTATGTGGGTAGTGTATCGTTTCCCCCTTTGTGGTTGCAAATATAGTTTTATAACTTGTGAAGATATTGAAGATTTTTTATGTTTCAGGATTTGAGTGTGCTCGGTTGTGTTTGTGTATGTGTGTAAATATATAAACGGACGTAACAAACTTTAAATATAGTAAATTACAAAACAAATAAGATTAATTACGTACAGTTCTACCTTTTCCAAATCCTTTTATCCTCTTTGTGAAGATCAACTGCTTAATTAAGAGCGAAAAGAATGTCAAGTAGTAAAGATTCACTCGAGCAGAAATATGGATCGATTACTTCCTCAAAAAGAAAAAGAATATTTAGGGAGTGTATGAAGAAGCAAGCAAATAACTGAAAATATGTAAATAAATAATAATAAGGTACGTTTTTCTCCTTGTTGATAACATGAAAAGAGGTAACGAAACATTAATGTAACTATATATAAGTGCACGTAATCTTGGTACTCTCATGTAGGAGCAGAAAATCTCTCTGCCTTCTGATTTATGACTCTGACATATTTGTGGGTGTTCCAGCAGTAGTAGCTGCAGTCTCCGCTGAAATTAAGCCTAATTTATCGTTAGAATCTTTCAAATGGGCCATAGAAAGAAGAAGCGATTTATAATTGCAGCTCTTCAAAGAATCCCTTGATTATCAATGGTTTTTATTTTTTATTTTTCTTTAAATCAGTCCTTCCTCTTGGTTTTTTTTTTTTTTTCAAGTGTATGTTCCTTTTCTTATTTTAGATTTTTTATAAATGGTTTAAGAATAGTTGTGCTGTTTTTTCTGTTTTTTTCTCCTATTTATAAAGCACAAGAGAAATGAAAGTTAGAAATAAATTTTTTAAATTCAAAAGATTGATTTTAAAAACAACGAGAGAAGATTGAAAAAGAAAATTATAAGTTTTTAAGTTCAAAGGATACTATTATGGGTAATCTCTGGAGTCCATAGGGCGAAGATTGAAGACCAACTAGGGCCCAAAAATGTGGTTCCAGCATGGAGGCTGAGATTAGTCAATGGTCGAGACTTATTAGCCTCGCTGGGCGGACAAGTTTAAACCAAACAGCGCATGGTCGACATGACACCATGACTAGATTCAATGAATGATGAGAAAACTACTTGATTTTGAAACCCCAAAAGGTCATGAAGATATGGGAAAGAAACAAGACCATGGTTTAGTCTTTTAAGTGTCCATGAATTTAAGATTGAGCACAAGGCTAGAATAGTGCTAAATGATTGAAACGTAATATCTCATATGTGATGTATTTTTGGTATTTGCTTAAGAGACAAATTGCAATGCAAAGCATACTATTATCTTATGAATACTTTGAAATATCCTCATTAATTGAAGATTAAAATCGAAAGAAACCTTCTTGTATGTGTCAGTTTATCATAGTTTGATCTAGAGAAATATTACAATCTAGTTAGGGATTATTAGAGAAATTATAATATATCTCTCTGACATATTTGAGAATCTAAGATCACATTATAATGGTAAGAAAAACATAAGTTTAATGTGTTTTGTGCCAGCGCGGAGCGCCACTACGCTCAAAGTTGAGACCGCCATGCCAAAACAAGAATCATCATTTTTGAATAGAACAGGTAACGCTTAAGCACTATGCTCATAGCGCCTAGGTGCTATACTGGTGCCTAGGCACCCACTGGGTTACTACTCAGGAAATTTATTCCAGAAAGCCTAGCGCCCGCTTCTCGAGCTGATACAAGTTGAATAAGTGTGTTCATTGACATGCTTCGAACCGGTGTAAACATTGATTGTATACTTTCATACAAACCTAAACATCTATTAACAACAAACATATCCTTTGTAATAGATGTATTGATATATGTATAGATATCTTTATAAATGAAGAGGTATATTTATGTAAAGGTTGTATAAATTAAACCATTTGTGTCCACTTATGAAATGACACCCTTGTCAACTGTTAAACTCCAGAATTATTATAGAATTTTTATCTTGTTCTAGAATACCATATTATTGCTAGATATAGTGTTCATGTGTTTGTTGTATCTTGGGTAATTTGCCATAAAACTTGTTACCAAACTTTGAGAAGTGGGGACAAATAAAACCTTTAAAAAAAGTGTTCATACACGCCTTAAACACATTCCATTTTTAGAAATTCATAGCTTCCATTCTCTCTGTTCTCACAAAATACGCCAACAGAGAGCAAAGGATCATCCAAGTGAAAAGATCTTCTCACGGATTTGCGCCAAGACTCAAGTTTCTTGCTCTTTTTGTGTTCTCATCTAACATGGCTTTGAAAATGGTGTGATTAGTCTTAACTGGACTTCTTTCTGTAGCCAAAGATGTCTTCTTCCTTCCAAAGAGCACATTTAAGCGAAATTATATTCTAGAAAGGTATGAGGAGGACAACAACAAAATCACATTCAATAAAATATTTAAACGAAGACATATTTGACAGAAACTATTGCATAATATGAAAAAATGAGAAGAAAAAAATATTGTGCTTATGTATATTAAAAACACAACAAATGAGGCCTAGAAGGGAAAGCAAAAAAGTAAACGCATTTGAGGAATATTATTTATTAAAAAAAATCTTTCCTTATAAATACTCTTTATTTAACTAATTTTTTCTTTTAGTTCTCTTTTTTTCTTTTTTTTTTCAAATGTATCCCCCATAAGTACTTTGAAATCATCCTCTCTAATTTACCTCTATTACTTTTTCTACCGACTAATATAAAACAGATTTCCGGTTTTTTAATAACCATTACTTTTCTTTAGTAGTAGTAGTAATAATAATAATAATAAGCAAACACTTACATAGGATTAGCAGCAGTAGTAATAATAATAAGCAAACACTTACATAGGATTCTCATGTAGTAGTAGTAGTAGTTGTAATAGTAGTAATAAGCAAACACGTACATAGGATTCTCATGTACACGAAGCCCATGTTTTCAACTATTATAAAGGTGTAAGATTTGATAGACTGAACAAACAATGTTTTATGTGTATAGAACATGTTAATGATATCTTGTTTGAACAATAACCACAAATAATCGTTGTGTAAAGTAAAAGTATGGAAAATAAAAATTAACACAATGATATGACTATTTAGCATAGTCAAAAACCCTTGCGAGAAAAACACCAGGAGTACTATTCACATTAGATATATGAAACATCCACTAATATTGAATTATGCTTACAAAGATTAACATTATTACAAGAATACTGAGAAATTACACAAATGCAAGAACCCATGATATCTCCTTCTATGACTCACCTTTTGACTCCTTGCCCTACTCTAAGTCAACTTGCTCGTCTTATTTTCATCTAACGTACTCTGAGCCTCCAATATACAAACAACTCATCCTCAGACTTTTTGGATTGGATCGATGCACAGCCACGAAACAGGGTTTGAGGGCAATATGCTAAAAGTCTAAAAACCTTAAGGGAATACTCTATTTTTTTTCTCACTCTGAAGCTCTAAGCTCTAAAATCGAAAGTTACAAGTCGACTTTATTAAATAAGCAAAGTCCAAGTATGAGATGTATCTAGATACATTCATCCATTAATCCTAGGGCCGGATCTCAACTAATGTAAATTGAAATTTGAATTCAGTTGCTGAAAATATGCTTGATCTCACTTGAACTAAAATTCTATTACTATGGTGACAGTAAGGTGTGAACTTCACGGGTTATATCTATGCTCTACCAAAAAAAAAAAAACGATTCAAAAACATTAATTAAACTACAAACATAATCTGTTAGTTTCTAAGTTTGATCTAATCATGAGAAATCTCCAGAGAAACTTCAGCACACTTAAAGATTAAGTTAAGTCAATCATAAGTGAACCTAGACTCAATTATGCACAACAATAAATTAACAAAAATTCATATTAAAAGATTTAGAAATCCATACAATCTCCACCCACAACTTTAGATAACAACAGATTTAAAAATCATGTAACAAAATCCGAAGTATCATTCAAAAAACAATACAACTTGCCGCACAAGAAACAAAAGATCGGATTAGGATACTTAGACATCAAGCAACACAAATCCAGATAAACATTATTTGAAATTTAAAAACAATATCCAGATCAACTCCACCAAACCTGCAGGAAAAAAAATAAATTAAATTAATTTCTTTTGAACACAAAAAGGTCAATACAATCATGCGTGTAAAATTGCATACGTAGGGTTAACAACCCTAAATAGTGAGAAAGACAAAAGTGAATACATCATGGGGATTTTTCTAATATACTTCCACCAAAATCTATATCGCGGCACCTTCCGCCGCATAATTCACCATCACAATGTTCAAACCGATGTGGTACTTGATGGAAAAAGTGCAAGATGATTTAATGCATCGTTTCAAGCAGGTGTAGAACTTGGCTTCTTTTTAAGTTCTCCAAATGTTCCCCTCTTCTGAAGAAATTCTTTAAATGAACCAAAGGAAGTGAATATGGGAAGAAGTGGAGGGATATGGAGATTAGAGGAAGGACTAGACGATGATTTTGCTAAAACTGATATATTAACAACTATCATTACTCTCAAAATCACTACTTTTATCCTAATCATGCCCATTTCTCAAGCACCCTATGTGTTATGTAGTCTCTCTCTCTTTCTCTCTCTCTCTGTCTCTCTCTCTCTCTCTTAGACTTGATGAGTTAATTGTGTTCTAAGGGAATAAAACCATCTAATTTATAGGATCAAATTTCAATGTTAATTAGTGTTCACTAATTATATGTGTATTACTCACGGATATTTAGTTTAATTAAAAATAATTGGTAGTTTGGAATTTTGAAATGTTTGCGTTGATTTTGATTGACAGCATATTCTTTTGATCATTAGAAGAGTCATTAGTAGTTTTAGTGATATTGAGTAGCTAGTATGTTATTTTTTTTTTTCCTCCAAATTACATAGTGCGTATTGTTCGGTCCTTACGGGAGGGATTTGGTCACGTAACTTATTGTGATTTGTGATCAGTGACCTGTGAACTGTGATTTTTAATAAGTGACCTGTGCACTACTATGCACTGTGAAATGAGATTTATCTACTGTGAGTTGTGCAAAGTGATCTGTGAAATGTGAAAGGCGAACATTGGTGTGAAATGTGAAGGGTGAAATGTGAACTATGATCATTGAAATGTGCAGGGTGAAATGTGAACTGTGAACATTGTTTTGAATGTTTCATGTGAACAGTGAAATGTGAAGGGTGAAATATGAACTGTGATCATTGAAATGTGAAATGTGAAATGCGAACAGTGTTTTGAATATGTGAACCTTGAAATGTAAGCTGTGAAATGTGCAGGGTGAAATTGTGAATTGTTTATTCTTATTCTTATTCTTAAATGATTTGCACATTTGGCTAATGAATTTTTTCTTTTCTTAAAAGCCTCATTAGAGCGTATTAAAAAGGATTCAATTAGAGGCAATTTAAAGAATGAAACCTCTTACATTAATTCTACATAAAGGCAGTTTAATTGCCTGTTTAATGGCTAATTTAATATCTGACTATGGCCTTAGAAATTCTGTTGTAACATCCGTCCATGTTTGGCAATAAATTGGCCTCAATTCTCAAATCTTTCTGTACTCAGAAATTTCACACAAACTCTCTATTCATGTTTCTCTAGTGTTAGGATTAAGTGTGATAGTTTTCAGGTTCGCTTCGAGTTTGTCGGAATAGTAACGATATATACTTTATCAACTAGTTTGTTGTTGTATTCTAAGAGACAGACACCATTATATCCTCAAGCACTGATGGTGAGAGGCAAATTTGTTTTAAAGAAACTGTGGAACGCAAGCCTCGGCTTTTTTTGTTTTAATACCGTTTGTTTTTATATTGTTATTTTGCTTATTGTAATTCTCTTATTGCATAAATTATAGTGTAATTGTTGCATTTTCTAGTTATTTGTTTGTCAAACTATGCTATTAACAATTATACCTAAATGTTTGTCCTTGTATTTAAAGTGATTTTCGAATAGTTTTACCTACATGGATTTTTATTTTTATTTTAAGGGAAGAAATTGGAGCATTTTAGATGACGTACTAGAGTCCTAAAAATAACTTGTAATGGTTAGAGGAAGAAACGTTCCCTTAGGTTTTCCATCCAAAAAAAATACCTTAGGTTTCTAACCCTTTTAAAAGTCCGATAGCATGTTCTCTTGCTTGTCTTTGTCTTTTATTACTACCGTAAGGAACCCTATTTTCTATGAGTTTTGGCAGGCAAAGTCCATTTATTCTTACTATTTTTTTGTGTCAAATTAATATTTTGAAAAAGGAACCATGCAAAGTTCTCAAGAACTTGCATTCCAGCCAAGTGGTCAAAACTGATCAGAACCCTATCAGGAGATTTTCCAGGAAACTAATGATAACATGATACATGTAAAAAAGATCTCACAACATCCGACCTCAATCAACATAATCAACATGAGAATCCCTAACTTTATGCTAAAAGCTAAAGGAAAAAACACTTGCTAGTAAAAAAGAGGAACGTTGATGGACAAGAAAGCTGCAACGGAAAGTGCAAGTCTGAAAAGAAACCACGAAGCAGAGGTCAGTGGAAAGCCACCCAAGACTCACAAGGGCAAATCAAATTTGAAATGGAAAAGAAAAATAAAAACTTACAGGTTTGCAATAAGCCATATACGAAAATCAGACATCGAAGGCGAAGAACAAACACCAGGAAAAACACAAAGTGGAGCACAGAAATGAAAATGGAGGTTAAGCGGAAGACTGTTGGGTGAAATTTGAAGAAGAATTATGCGGTGTACACTAACTTTAATCCCAACTTTTAAGTACTAACTTGCATAACATATGAGTTGTCATCCTTATATTAATTGGTGTTTAAATAACTGTCATATTAATTAAAATTAAAAAATTGCATATACTAATAAAAGAATAAAAACTCACTGTCACTTAAGATGGTACTTGAAACATTGAATTAGATAGGCTTGAAAACCAAAAGTGGAGGTGGAGAAAAAAAAAAGGTATTTATAGATTTGAAAGAGTGAATTCAAACAACATAGCAAATACACAAGGACTACGGAAATAAGAAACTAATAAAAACCGCCAAAATAGATTTTAAAATTAAAAACCATGATTATACCATCATTTTAACCGTGCAAAAAATAAAGCAATGGTTCGAGGGCAAGCATCGCATTAAATGCAAAATGACGGCAAATCAAAAAAACAAGAGAAATACTGAAAATGAAATATGCAAAACTTGAAAGAAAAATACCCAATGATTATTTTCTTAGATGCCCTAATGAACATTAAGGATACAGGGGCTGATATTAGAAGATTTTCCACCAAACCAATGATAGCGTGATATGTGTAAATAAGATCCCACAATATCTGATCTCAATCGGCATAACAAACATGAATAACCAAGAACATTCTCAACATTTAACTTGGCCTTTTAGAGAATGAATATTAGGTCGATGATCCCTCAAACCTAAAAACCCAATACATCGACCAACAAAACAAAAATCTAGGAACTCCGATGTCTCAAGTAGTCGTGTCAAATGATATCTCAAGAATGCAACCCCAAAATGTTAACACAATTAGCTTTTTAGGTCCCATGTCATGACATTAGGGTGGCCATTCATAACATGACACATGTCTTAATGCCATGGCCACCGCTAGGAATGAGACATGCGTAACGTATCAAGGCAACCACTATAGGTGTGACATGTGTCCATTCATGTGAAATGCACGAAGGGAAAACAAAGCCAACACACACAAAGCCCAAAGAAGATGATAAAAAGGAAGATGATAAAAAGGAAGAATTATGAACATTCCAAACAAGCCCTTTTAAGAAAAAAATCAAAGAAATCTCAAGCCCACAAAAGAATATGATATATCTAAATCAAATTGATTGTGGAGGTAATCATCTAATTAGGATAAGCAAGTAAAAATACAAAAAAGAAGCCCAATTAGAAAGGATCCTTCTCTCTCTTCTACATTTTCTCTCATTAAAATCACTTGTTCTACTGTTTCTAAAATATCTCCATTGTTGTTTGCCTGATTTGAGCGCCAAAGTATCTTTTGCATGTCACTTTACTCTTGCCATAGAAGTCCAGACAGTATCAACTCAAACTTCTATCAGAAGTTTCCTGGAAAAGGATGACTAGAGACCAGCATATGCAAACCAAATGAAGTTCTATCTTGGTTCACCCTATTAGAAAAATGGAATCAAATACTGACTGTTGAATGGCATAAAATACAAGGTGACAGAAGAACCATGTTTCTCTTCCCTTGTGGACCAAAAGATAATATTGCACATCACCTGAAGTGCGACACCATTCTGATGGCAAGACTAAACTATACAGTGACAAAAGATGGAAAGATAGCCTTGAGTCTATCGATTGAAGTCTATGGATCTAGTGAAGACTCGATCCAGCCACTCGAAAATCCAGCATACAGAATGTAACGCCCCTTAATTCGAACGTCACAGATATCGTTACATAATTATATTCATTTATGCTTAAACAATAAAACTTATAGATAATATCAACTCAATCGTTACTATAGATTTTAAAAGTACTTAAACTTACATTACCAGGATCCATTCATACATTTTTTTTTATTTAACTTAACGTTGTTTCGAAGAACATAGTTTAATTTTATTCCATAACATAATTTATTCGTTTATACTTAAATTATTCATGAACTTATTTAATAATATTTGTTAATCAAATTGTAAAATCAAGACTTATTAAAATCTCACATTAAATCTCTTTGATCATCACATCTTTGAAATCCACTTATTCCCACGGTTCGGCAGGCCGAACTTGGGACTTCGGCAAGCCGAACAACATCGGCAAGCCGGAGCGTCTTCCACCGGCAGGCCGGCAGAAGCTTTGTAATTCAGACCAAAAATTCATCCAGGTTCGGCAGGCCGAAAAATATATCGGTCGGCCGAACTTCTGGTCTTCGGTAGGCCGGACACGGAATTCGGCAAGCCGTTCGAGACCAAATCTACTTTGGAAAAAAATTTAAAACGTTCTAACTTTACGTAAAATATAGCGAAAGTTCATATTTCATAAAAAAAAAAGATAAAATAACTTATAAAACCATAATATAAGTGTTCTTAAAAAAAACTCAACATATAATATGTTCAAAATATATAATTTTATTAAATCATAAATTCATTTCTTCTTGGCGTGCTTCCGGTTACAATTCATCGTTCATGTTGCTCACACGCCGTTCCATGTCCTCCACCTATTCCATGACTCTCTTACCCTTATCTGCAACATGACATATAAAACATGAATAAGCTAATGCTTAGTAAGTACATAAAATTCTCACAATTTAAAACATTTCATAAACATCATCATCATCATCATCATCATCGTATCATAAAAGTGCCTTAAGCACAATTTCATAGAAACATATCTTTCATAATATTGACCATTTTAAAATTTATTCCATATATATATTTTTTATTCTTAAGGGCCCAAGTGTTGCACCATAAACATCATCATTGGCGCGCCGTCATGAGAGGAGAATGGTAGCTAATCCCAAACCAAACATGACATCATAACATATCATTTTATAACATTGGGTGTGCAACACTTATTAGGTGATACATATATACATAATTTTCATACTTTGAAACATACCATAATCATCATACATGCATAACTTTAAATCATGAAAAACTTTTCATAAGGAATCCTTTAAGAAAAATCATCATAAAATCATCATGAAAATCCTTGTAAACATATCATTAAACCTTGAAAAAGTGTCATGTTGCAGGTGAGAATGTACTTACTTTATCGATAGCTTACTTAATCTTAATATTGCACTTGGTGACGACACCGCGGTCTCGTTGTGCTCGCTTCCTTAAGTGTCCATGCCATATATCCATTTTAAGATGCAATAAAAAAAAAATCAATACTTATCATAAAATATCCATACACTCATCTCATATTTTAAATATTATTCAAAACCCTACATCAAAACATAATTATCTTTTAAAAAAAACATTTTCGAACAATTAATATATTTATATTTTAATTCAAAACTTCATACTAGCATCATATTATCATGCATGAAATTATTTTTATTATCATAAAATCTTTTAAACATACATAACATTTTATAATCAAAAATCCAGAAATAACATTTATTAAAACATTTCATAATCATAAAATACATTCATCTTACATACTCATACATAAGCATAACTAACAACTTTTCACGAAAACATCATTCTTTACCTCTTGAATAATCATTACATTTTTCATACCTTCAAAATTAAACAGTAACATTTTACTGTGAGGGGTAGAAGACAGAAATATTCATTTTTCATAAAACGTTAAAATGACATAAAACGTGAAGAGACATCACACATAACAAAATACAATACCTAAAGAAGACATTGTAGATGAAATTTGAAGAGGAGAACATCTTTTTACATTTACCAAAAAAAAACTGAATTCATACCTTGAAGTTTCTTCTCGAAATTCTTGAATTCGATCAACGAAACAAGACTTCTCTCTTTTTTTTTTTTTTTACAATATGCTCAGAAAATTTCCGTGGAAGAGAGAAAGAAATTTCGTGAGGAAGAGAAGAGGAAGAGAAATGAAAGAATGTCTCAGAAATTTTTGAGAGGCAAAACGTGCGAAGGAGAGAAAATAATGAAAAAGGAAACGTTAAAATTTTTAACGCAATAAACACCATTGATGGGAATTCAATTCCCTTCATTAAGTCAAAAAAAAAAATTCTGACTGTTGGGGGCGTGACGTGAGACGTGAGGCGTGAGAGGAGGAAGAGAAAATAATGAGAGAACGTCTCAGAACCGAGAAAAATTATTTGAGGAAAGAGCGTTAAAATTTTTTTAACGTAATATGTATAATAAAGAGTCATTACTCTTCAATAAGTCAGAAATTTCTGACTATGAAGAAGGTGATTGGCGTGGGAAAGGAGGAGAATAGAAAAGGAATGTCAAACATCATCAATCTTACCTTAACTTACCTTCTAAAAATAGGAAACCTCTTAATATAATACAAATCTAATCCTTTAATTTCCATAATTGATAAAAACATTCCATTATTATGCCAATTAATCACATTAATTCACCCAATTAATGTAATTAACTCAGTCATAACTCTGGAGAGATTTCTGCTGACTGTTTGTCAGCCTTGTTCGGCCTGCCGATTTTCCCTCTTCGGCCTGCCGATCTGTCATTAAATGCCATAACATAAAACATTCACACATCATTGCATCATAAATAATCATATATTTATAATTTCACATGAACACTAGAGCACAACGATTCCATGCGGTCGTCACCTGTCACAAATCTTGACATAAAAAGTTAGTAACATGCACATCACATATCATATCATATAACGTTATTTATTAATAACATTCCTTAATAGCGTTACTAACTTAACGTGGTCCGTTATATAAAATAGGCGGGTGTTACATAGAAGACTTTAGAAGCTCCTATTTGCCAAAAATCAGACTATCCCAGACCAAATTTGGCCAGCCCTAGAAGATGATGCTCTGTTGGAAGAGTATCCTCCAGACTACACCAAATTGCTCTACCATGATGTTGAATACTGCAATCAAACAAAGGATCAAACAGATCCAGACCCAGGCCCATGCACAAGAGGCCTAAAATGTCTATGTCCAAAAGGTCCAGCACCAACACAAGATGATGAGTCAACATCCACACAACCAAGCGTAAATTATGCTGACCCTGTTTTCCAAGATTCCCAAGACCCATTCCTTTTCTCAAATGTATCTGTAGTGGATGAAAAAAAAGATTCTCATGAGCTCATAGACCCTGATGATCCCACCAACTACAACAATAGTGGTGAGGAAGCATACATGAACCTTGGATGAGACCATAAACCCATCAATGGATGGTGACTCAATACCCACAGCATTATTCTCCAGCACGCGTGATACTACCTTATCTGCAATAATTGTTCTATGTGTTATCTTTACTTTTAGGAAAGGTGTGCTCGTGACTACTTTAGTCAAATGTTGTCTTGTGTATGTTATCTTTACTTTTAGAAAAAGTATGCACGTGACTACTTTAGTCACATGCTCTATTGTAAGATAATTTTTCGTGTCCTGTAAAGGAGATTCTCTCCCTTCCTATAAAAGGGAGTTCTCCTCACCATTGTAGATCATCGATTAATCATCAAATAAAATTTCTAGTTTTCAAATATGTTCTCTCACTAAGAAAATTCAAAGTAAGAGAGAGAAGAGAGAGAATCTTCTATCTTAAGAAGATCCCTAAGAACACTCACTGATACAAAACATATATCAATAAATTTTTATAGGAAGCATTATTCTTTAAAGACCAAAGATCGTCCATTCTATTGCCAAGAGGGCTTGATCAGGCTGCGAGGATAGTTCTTTCTATTTTAATCTCTTCTTATATTGTTTTGTTATCGGTAACCCTTCTTGGACATGGCTTTGGAGTTTTTTTATATCCTTGTTAGGGATTTGGAATCTCGAGATGCATTGGTGAGTTCATGGTTTTTGAGTTTGTTAAAAAATAAAAAATATGTATCCCGTCCCGCATCCGAAAATAAGAAGAAGCAAGCTACCATCTCTAATTTAATCAGAGGAAGAAATATTGAAACTCATCCACGACACTGAAAATGCCATTACAAAGACCATAAGAATTTGCATGGTATGCAAGAAGCAATAAGAATGGTCAAACAATTCATCAAAAAAATACTGTCAAATAATTTCTCAATCATTGGTTAAGAGGTTGTATAAACCCATGTGTGCTCATAAGCGCTAAACTCAATTCTAGTGCATATAATTGCAGAATAATTGCTAACAAATCCCAGCCTGTAGACAGTGAGAACTAAATAGCCTGAAATATTCATGAATGAAACCAACGACAGCCCACAATTCAACGACTGAGGAGAATTCTCCCCCACGTAATCTTCAAATCAAAGTTGCAACATATTGGACGATAAATGGTTCCAAATTAGCATGCTTTAGTAGAGAAAACCAGAGATGGTGTTTTGCTAAAGAACAAAAATCAGAAAATCGCACAAAATCAGAAGCTTGAGATTTTATCATCTAACTTCATAAAAATAAAAATAATAATAATAATAATAAAAAAAAAAGATTCATACTCTGCAGTTGTATTTAGTTTAAAGAATATTCCTTGGCCACATCAAGAAAAGTCATGTAGTGTTTTGGATAACTTGATGCATTAAGTGTTGGCCAAAGTACATGCTATGTAGCATTTGCTTCTGCTAGTATAAACAGAAGATTTGACAAATATTCCAGATCCCATTTCTATTCGATGGCTGAAATGGGACCTACATTCAATAATGGGAAGGAGGAAGGATTTGGCTAAACGAGATCAATGGGAAGAACAGTTCGTCACTAAAACAATAAGAATGAGCAGTTAATTTGGCTCAAATTTCAGTTGGTTTGACCTTTGAGGGAGTAGAGCTACAAAATAATGGTGCCAAATTTATAGACTAGTATCATGCAATGCATCACAAATTTACATAAAAGGAAATACAGATGTGACCGGATGGATATATGAGACAAACGTTTTGTTCCCTTTAATTATACTCATCGATTTCTTTGAGGAGAAAAATTCTCAATGAGCAGCTAGAAATGGTGCATCTTCCTTGTTTCCTTCTCATGCATCCCCCAAATCCCCCAATAAAGAGAGACAAAAATTGAACGGATAATAAATCCTGAAATTGGAGTTTTTGTGGTCCCGTGGAAGATGAACAGATTAATGGTCCATGGATAACTGATCCCTAATTTGGAAACCCACTTAGATACTAGACAGCCAGATGGGACCATTAGAGTGAATGTGTGCAAAACTGTTGTCCAACAGAAAAAGAAATTCGCAATCAATTGACAGACGTCAGGGTTTTCATCAGTTTTCGCTATGTCTACATTAAATGCCCACAAGGGCAAAGATGCTGATTAACAACCCTTTGCACCTAATTTGAGATGATGAAATAGACCTCTTTCTCTCACATTGCCTTGCCAATTGATCTCCCAAAATTTACAACTCCACCACATCCCAAACACAACTACTATATTTTCTCAAGACTTGATGTAATAGTACTAAACATTGAACAGCAGTAGAACAGTATGTCCACACTTTAATCATGATCAGTTGCACCAACGACCTTCCACCATCATCATTTAGCAAATTTCTATACTTCAAATTTGGGAGTAACTTCTCTTAAGATACACACATCGACTTCGCTAGTGTAATTCTGAACGGTAACTGCATTATTCATGAACTCCTCTCGCAATTCAAACATGCAATACCCCAGCAACCTTGATCTCTTTTTTTTGCCTTTTTTGCGAGTATGTGTGTCCAAGATAACAAACCAGCCGCCTGATAGTTTAAACCACAAATTTAAGGATTTTATCAGATAACTAATGAAAACTAGACAGGAAATAGTCCTTCTCCAGTCTCAAAAACTCCATTTCTTAACCTTTTTTTTCATTCCAGCACAGCCATTAAACTCAGTTAGCGCTAACTTGGAATGGATCAATTCGAATACTTTTTATACCGTGGACAAAACAACACAATTGTATAATTGCCTAAAAATGACACTACCATTGAGCTCTTGCCTTTTTACTATTTTTTCTGCTAGTTGCTTGGCGGCATTACGATAAGAACCCTAAGCAAAGAGCAGCAGGACCGATGCGCAATGAATTTATACCTTAACGGGAAAATGCACATCAAATGGGATGAAGAATTCCTCACCCTACACGTTTCTCTTTTTTTTTCCAAGTTTGACTCCCAAAATGTGACAATACATGGATCAATATGCAAGAACAGAATGGAAAATTAGCAGAATGTGTATTTCATTATCCATTCTCTAAATTAGTTTTCTCGGCACAAAGGACAGAAATTACAATATACGGTCACAACTGTATACCTTGGTCCCCCGGAAGGCACAGTCAAAGAAAGAAAACTGAGGGGAAGAAGACCAAAAGAAGAAATTATCATACACAAGTATCATCAGAGAGGAGAGAGAGAGAGAGATCAAGAAAAAGCATACCCTTTTCCCCTTCTCTCACTTCCTCCCTCTCTCTCTCTTCCTCTATTCAGTATCCGACGGCAAATTCAAAGAAGCGGCAGAAACATTTACAGTAGTTCCCTCAAGCATCAATTTTTCCATTTCGGGCTTCAATTCTTTGTTGCAGAAATGCTCATACTCTGCTTTGTCCCCTCCCTTCTTCTTCACCTCCACAACCACCAACGACGGCGTCAACTCGAATATCTCCGCGGCAATTGTCAGAGGACCCTTCACGCCTTCTTTGGATCCTTCCAAGCTCACCCTGCAATCCTTCTTTCTCACTGTGAAGCTCACAAGTTTCGCAATCTCCTCCAATTTCGATATAATCTTCGAAACCGGCGCGCCAGAAACGAACCTCGCATCGTCGGCGCCTTCCTCAAACAATCCGGACAAATCAAACCCACGTGAGAACGAAATTATATCAAAAGCATTCAAACTCGCAGGTCTCGGCAGCGTCGTGATCTTCCTCCGCGTCTCGATTTCGGAATCCGATTCCGACATATCCGAAACCGAGCTCGAGTCATCCGCATCCTCCTTCTGAACCTCGTCCTCTACTCTACAGAGCTTATCGTCCTCAATGTAGAATTTGAGGTGCTTAAACCCCTTTTTAAACCACCGATTCTCCATAATCTCTGGAATCGTTATCCTCGTCTCCGGATTTGTATCCAACAGGCGCGTCAGAAGCCTAATTAGTTCTGGCGAAAACCATCTCGGACACCGAAATTCACCTTTGTAAATCTTCTTATACATCGCCATAACGTTCTGATCATGGAAAGGTAAATAACCAGCCATCAAAACGAACAAAATCACACCACAAGACCAAATATCTACCTTGGCGGCGTCGTAGCCCTTCCTTGCCAGGACCTCCGGCGCGACGTACGCCGGCGTTCCGCAAAACGTGTGGAAAAGACCGTCCTGCCTGATCTGGTCGGAGACGGCGCTCAAACCGAAATCGGAGACCTTGAGGTTGCCGTTCTCGTCGAGAAGCAGATTCTCCGGCTTGAGATCGCGGTGAAAAACGCCGCGGGCGTGGCAGAATCCGACCGCGGAGATCAATTGCTGGAAGTACTTTCTAGCGACCTCCACCTTTAGCCTCCCCTTAGCGACCTTGTTGAAGAGCTCGCCGCCTCGGACGTACTCCATGACGAAGTAGATCTTGACTTTGGTGGCCATGACCTCGAAGAGTTGAACGATGTTCGGATGGCGGACGCGGCGGAGAATGGAGATCTCGCGCTTGATGTGTGCAATTAAGCCTCCTTTGAGTATCTTCTCCTTGTCGATGACCTTGATCGCGACGCTCTCGCCGGACTTGGCGTTGCGAGCCAGGTAGACCTTCGCGAAGGTTCCATGGCCGAGAAGCTTCCCGATCTCGAACCGCCCTAGCAGGAGACCACCAGCAGCGCCGCCATGGATTTCCTTCTTGAAGCTGGTGCTAGGGCCGGTTTTGTTGTCGGCCATTGATTCGGGTTTGGTTGTTTCTAGGGTTTGTCTGGTTTTCTAAGCGTTCCTCATTTGAAATGGGAAGAAGAAGAAACAAAAAAGAGAAGAGTCACGTTGTTGTTATGTTTGGTCCTATTTTGTGGGGAGCACAGTTTGGTCTGTTTGAGAGTTGAGTGGTGCGTGTAAAAGGAGAGACTTTCCATTGGTTTTGAGGAGAGGAGAGATGTCCTTATAGGTGGTGAGAAGTAGGGTTTATAGAGGCCTCGTTTGGGAAACATCTTAAAAAAATCAAATTCAATTGTTATGGTATAAAAATTTTATATGCTACAATAAAATAAAAAGCAAAAATATTCTATAAAGCTTTCACAAAAAGTTTTTAATTTTAATTTTAAGTTTCAATTGATTTCACGAACAAACTCGGAATATATTTTTGCTTCATATTTTCATGAGAGTTTGCAATAAGAAGTCACGACTGCTGCTGACATGTTTCTTTCTTGACAATAAATAGGTCCCATTTGAGAAGAAGCTATTATAGCACTCTTCTTAAAAAGAGAACTAAAATGTTAACCTACAAGCCTGTTTGACAAAGTTATAAAGCTCTCACATATTAGAATAAAAAGAAAAAAAATTGTAAAGCCTTATATGCTACAGTGTTTAAAGCTCTAACCAATAGTTCTAACCACTATACCAAACACATTGTACAATTCATCCCATATTGAAAAAATTGTATCATATGATCAATTATATTATACATTAAATTGTATCATACTCAAACAACATGTAACATGTAGTCTTTATAAAAATAAGTTTTGAAAGATTATACAACACTTACTCAAGTCTCTCATCATCTCTCTCTCTCATTTACGTAGTGACATAAGAAATTTCAAATGCGTGTAACATGTAGATGTTTATGAAATCCCCCTCCCCAATTCTTTTTTTTTTACCTTTTCGTGCTATAAGAAGCTTTTTTTTTTAGAATTAAGTAATTCCATGGGTCATATTTGAAAATATTAATTTGATTTTTACTATATTCATAATCACAGTCTTGAACATATTCTTTTTCTAAAAAGAGAGAGAGAGAGAGATTATCATCTTCCTCTTGAAATTAAACTAGAAAATCACAAATAATAAACATTAAAGAAAGTAAAAGTTAATTACATAATTGTATATCCTAATTTTAATTATTTCTCAATTTTTTCTTTATTCTTAAAAATTACAAAGGTATCTTTTGAATTTTAAAAACTTATTTCAATTTCATCCCTATGAATAGAAAAAATTAGGCAAAACAATATGACTATCCTTAAATAGTTATGAAAAATATTTTATATATTAAAAACATAAAAAAAATAAAAAAAATACTAAATTTAAAAAAATAATCTCAAGCTTTGTGACTTTTAAAATTTTAAAATATTTTCAAAAATATTTTCTCAAGAAAAAACATATATTTCATAAACAAATTAGTTTAATTAAGGATATTTTTATCTTATCTTCATGTTTTTTAGTTAAAAAAATTTGCAATAGATAAAATTAAAAGAAATGTTTCTAATTTAAGTGATACTTTTATAATTTTCTAAAAATAGAAAAATTAATTAAAAATAATAAAAATTAAGAAATATAATTATATAATTAATTCAAAAAAGTAAAAATATTGGTCTTATTAGTTGGACATACATAACTCAATTGAACACACAGCGTTCCAATCGTCAATTCAAAGCAGAAACATTCAAACTAAAATTGATTAGATTCATGAATTGAGCGGTTTGAATTGAGGATTTCAACTCAATTGGCGTTTGAATTAGGTTTAGAGCATGAATTGAGTGTTAAAGAGTTTGTTTAGTTCAAATATTTAAATAAAATATTTAGATAAATATTTAAATTTTTATAAAATAAAATACTATAATAAAACGATACAAACAGTAATTTAAATCACGAAATAAATAGACCTTAAATGTCTAGATGTTCAGGTGTCTTGATGTCCTGGTGTCCAGATGTCTAGGTTCATGAGTTGAGCAGTTTGAATTGAGGATTTCAACTCAACTCGCGTTTGAATTGGGTTTAGAGCATGAATTGGGTGTCTAGGGGCCCGTTTGGTAGAGGTATTTGAATTATGGTGATTTGAATTCTTTTTAAATAGTATTATGATTTGGATTATGATTTGAGTAATGTGATTTGAGTTATAATTCGAGTTATTGTTTGGTTGGTAGAGTATTTAAAATTAAATTTGGATAGAATATTGAAATATGTGTTTGGTAAGTTTTTAAATCCTGATTTGAGTTATGAATATGTGTTTGGTACATGTGAGATTTAGATTAAGAATTTTGGTGGCCTTTTTATCAAAATAAAAAATTTTCTTTTACAAAAATAGCCCATTTTTTAAAAAGAGCATAAAATGGTATATGAATAAATTAGTTTCATTTGATTGAATGCAATAAGAAATCAATATTTGGTACACATGAACACAATACGAAAAAAAATTAGAGTTATAATCGTATTAAAAAGTCCTCTTTTTGTTGCCTCTTGAATCTTGTTGCCATGTACATGCTATTATCTATTTGCCGAAATATCCAATTCTCTCTCCAATCAATTATGTATTTGCGAGAAAAAATTTATTTCAATCCATACAAAGAATGTGCTCCTTTTTCAATTTCATTGTATACAGGAGGGGAAAAAGTGTTTATTTTAGACGACAATCCAAAACGTAGCAACGTTCCAACATTAATGTAGTAAGCTGTATTGAAATACTAATGCCGACTTATGTACCAAGGGCGTTGGGCATAAGCTTCCCACATTTGATTTGCCATCGCATCCCTACGAGCATTCATGCTGGCATTATCACCTCTATTTTGAATAAATGGGCTGACATCAACCCCATCGTCGTCTTGCAACCCATGTTCTTCGTAGACATTTTCTCCTTCTATCTCAGCCACTGGTAGTGCATCATCATAGTATTGCTGAAGTATCTCATCATTGCTTTGCCACATGCGTATGAAGTTGTGAATCACAGCACACGCAATTGGGATCAACTTTTGTTTGTCGTATGGATAGGGCTTGATGCTCTTCAATATTGGGAATCTCGCCTTCCATACACCGAAAGTTCTTTCAATGCAATTGCGAAGAGATGAGTGCGTATAGTTGAACAACTCCCTTGGCGAACGAGGACCATGCCTACGCTCTCGATACTCCTGCAAGTGATAGGTAACTCCTCGATATGGAGCAAGGAAACAATTGCTGTTGGGATAGCCAGAATCTACTAAATAGAATTTTCCTAAGCATATCACAAGTGGTGTTAGAAAAATTCAAAAGTCGACTTAAAAGATCTAAACAATAAGTTGCTTTCTCGTCTACCTGGCGGTGGCCTTGGAAAGTTCTTCTCTGGATCGGATATGGCGTCTAGTAACACTCGCGCATCATGGGCGGATCCCTCCCATCCAGTTAATATGAAAGTAAATTTCATTTCAAAGTCGCAAATGCCCATGACATTTTGTGAGTGATATCCTTTTCTATTAATATACCTTCTTGCTTCTGCGCTTGGTGGAATACATGGTATGTGTGTACCGTCAATAGCGCCTACGCAATCCTGTTCATTAAATAAAAATGTGAAGTGATTTAAAACAACTATTTTACACATGACAATATAGTTTTTCCTGAGTTTTAGAGATAGTTACCTTGAACCAGGGGAGGTACTTGTTCCTATGTGTTTGAACAAGCGTGGACAGTTCATTCCATTTTGGCGGTTGAATAAAATCATGTCTCAATGCACATATTGCATGGAGGCCCTGTGTGAATAAGCGTGAAATTGTCTCTCCTGAATGCTGCCAATAATCTTGCATCTCTCTGTTCGTTTGGCTTTGTGATATGACATTTAAAAAAATCATCAATTGTTCATCAACATTGGTATGGCGATTAGGTCTTAACAAACCCTTGTTTTGGACTATTGCACTAAGTGTTGTAAACGTATCAGCACCCATTCGTATCTTATTATATATTCTACTATGATGCCCATGCAACAAATTAGAAACTCGTTCGTATCCAGGCATTCCCAACGTGTTGCGTTGTTGACGAGGCTGCAAAATTACGGTGGCATATATCGCCGCAGATGCGCCTCCAATGTCATATATATCCTCATCGTCGTCTGAATTCTCATCTGAGGTATTTCTATAACTTCCATCCCCAAATTCCGCCATACAATCCCTGCTAGTAATATATGTTGTGAGATTTTAGAAAAACATGGATTGATATATCATTGTTGTTAGCTAAACCCTATTGAACACAGACATTCATACAATATAGTATAGTAAACAACTAATATAACAAGATTAAACCCTGGTATGGGAAGTATATGTCCTCACCAACAAATTAAAACATCATCATCCTAAGCAACAATACAATGCTATAGCGCCGAAGAATACAATCCAACAAATTACAATGAAGATTACAGTTCAGAAAAATGCAATACGGACGTAATGCAATAAAAAATAACGCAATGAAGAATACACTCTAAGAAAATGCTATGTCTAATGCAATCCAGAAAAAAATTGTCCATGAGAAATGTAAACAAATGGTAGGGAAAATAAATAGGAAGCATGCAATAATTAGATGAACTAATATCCGTCATGTCCACCATATGGTGGACGTGGAAAATATGGAAGGTCCTGCTGAAATTGGCCGGGAGGATGAAAGAAAGGAGGCGGTGGCGCTTGCGTCGTTACTGGTGGTGGAGGCGTGCGCTCAGGTGGATGTCGTTGTTGAGCTTGAACTTTTGCGACCCCTTTCTGTACAAAGGCCATGCGATAATCCTCTTTGGATAGGAGAAACGCGGTTTGGACTTTGGGATTAGTTGATAGGTATTCTGTAAAATCCACGTACTGATCTGGGCCTAGGTTCATCGCATTCATGATTGTTATGCACTGCCTCCATTCCACATCATCCGACGTGTGTTGATTTGCTGAGCTTCCACCACCATGGCCCTTACTACGTCCGCGGCTGGATAGGGACTCTGCGATGCTTTGTAAGGCAGTTGTAGCTGCATCCGAATCCACCACACCTTTGCTACGCACTTGTCTCTTCCCAATTCTCCGAGAGGTAGGAGCAATGTTGCAGGCACGTACTTCTGGTCGGCGGCCATCAAGTCCTGCCAAATGAGCAATGTATGCCCTATCGTCAGGGTTATTGATCTCATCTTGTAAGTCCATCTGATCAGTACAAACATCATGCTCGGAGTTGCTTCTCTGCGGACTACGAGCTTCAGTCAAACGAGTCGAACCCGAAGCAACCGCATGACAGCCGGTTGCAGATTCCCTGTGAAACAATTGCGATATCAACGCCCAATTTGGCACAGCCTTGCCAATCAAGTCCTTCGCTTGGGGGTTTCGCTGGACATCGAATAATAAAAATTATCAGCGACCAACAATCCAAAAGTGATATATATTTTGAAGAATTTAGATGGATACCAGTGAAAGGAAAATAAACTCACGGCTAAGAAATCATCTATATATGCTGCCTCGCAATGAACGGCCCCAGTTTCAGAATCCCAACCAAGGCCACTTGCATTTATCAGAACGGAATATAGCTGAAAAATTTTCCTAAGTCGATTTCTCTTTTGCTTGCAACGTTCGCCAGGAACACCTTTACCAAAAATTTCCTCCGCCCACCGGTCCCAATCGGCTGCGGTAGGATGTCGTCCCAGGGCGGTTGTTTGATGGTCCACTAGCCTTAATAACAAAGCTCTCTCATTTTGTCGGGTCCAATTAACGGTTGCCTCATCATCATTCCTCTTCTTTCCCATCTTGCGGTGGTTGAGTCAACAGTCCATAGAGCGCGCAATAGCCAATGCATATGACATTTTGCAATGAAAAGAATGTGAAAATCTATTTAGAATACGTGTTGAGATAGAAATGGCTCAAACTGTAATTGCTTCATCCTTTTCACATTAGGAGCATAACTATTGTCGATTGCCACTTAAGACGTCCACAACGATGCTACGATCGATTGGTACACACAAGGACATGTGGAAAACGAAAGTTGCACAATGCCACAATCATGTGCATAGCCAACCGAGAGCACACTAGCATATGAAGCCCATGACAATCCACAATAATAAAGCTTCAACCAATGCGAGGGAGCAGAATTAGTTTCATCATAGCCAGCCCTTTCTCTAGGGTCATAATGTAGTACCAGTGATCTTATCAAGTTTAAATTCTTTTCATTAAAAAAAAAACAGACAAGACAAAACGATCAGCAATGTAGGTGTCAATTGTTATAAGAACAAGTGTAAAACAAATTACAAGTTCACAGTAATAGGTTCACACGTAACATATCATAGTTCACAGTTGATTGAATACAAATAACAAAAACCAAGGCGTGTTATACACTGCAAATGACGTCTTGCACCACATGGTTTGGTTTGTGTAGAATACAACAACAGATTACAGGAAAAACCGAGAAGAGTTAAAACATTGGTATGAGAAGAGGAAAAACCGAGAGTACAGGAAATGCATGATGCCTTCATATCATCTAATCTATGAATCAAATTGAAGTACAAATTGCTAAAACTCAATGAATTAGTCATAATGCATATATTATTGGGTTGATTACTTATTAGCTTAGAACAACAACACTAAAACAAAACCACCACTACCACTGCCAACAACAACAACAACAACAACAACAGATTAAAAAAGCAAAGGAAAGCAAATATGTATCACTTTTTTCCAAAGCAGGAGTTCAACAGTTCATTCCATTTGGCTATGATATGCAATTGGTAGCAATTTCGTTCTAAACAACTTCACAAATTATCAATCACAGAAGGTAATAACACATCAGGATATATGTCAACAGAGATAATCTCTCGTCTAAAGGACCTGTTTCCAGCCGTTGAAAATGTTGAACCAAAACAACAAGAAAGAACATCAATGGATTAGTTCAACATGGTTTCAACTGATAGATGTACTAGAGAACCGTGAAATACTGCATCAGCCAAAGAACAAAAGCAATTGGAGAAATGAAAGAAATCAGTGGATCATTCTCAGTCGTTCCAACATTCTGAGTAACCGTATTAACTAGGGATGCCGATTATGAAGACGAACCCAAACTCCGGAGAGCTCAAAGAAATAAAAATGAAAAAAAAATAAATCTACATCCAACAAAAACAG
Organism: Artocarpus heterophyllus; assembly: GCA_025403435.1. Taxonomy (NCBI): domain Eukaryota; kingdom Viridiplantae; phylum Streptophyta; class Magnoliopsida; order Rosales; family Moraceae; genus Artocarpus; species Artocarpus heterophyllus. Next base: position 17,639,352 of record CM046350.1, read on the forward strand.
AGGAACATACCAACCATAAGTTAACAGAGCATTGCAATATCCCCAAACTCGTATAAAGACAAGATCCAGAAAAAACAAGAACAAAAAAAAGAGGATTAGAGGTCGAATACTTACCGTGTTTGAGGCAACAGATGATTGGGTAGACTCCGGCTGAATATCGGCAACTCGCGAGGACACTGGTCGCCTACTCCGATTCAAACAACGATAACACCTCAATAATGGTCGGTGGGCCCGATATGGTCTACGATGGGCCGATCTATATCGACGGAGAAGACGACCGAGTTGAGGGCCGAAGCTCTCACGGTCAGGAACGATGGTCGCCGTTTTGACAGAGAGAGAGTGACGAAGAGAGAGAGACGCAGAGAGAGCTTTTGCAGAACAATAATGGTGGGTAGACTGCATAGGAGAGAGAAAGAGTTCAACCATACCTGCTCAGTTGGGGGATTTATTGCAGGAATAAAATCCCTCAACGGTAAGAAAAAATTGGGTGAAGAGATTTCAGAGAATCTCTACGATGAAGAGAATCACACGAAGAGTCATGCGCATCACAGGTCGAGCACAAATACTGTAGCGTTGATATTGAAGTCTGCCGAGAACAACCCCGAGGTGAACTCGGGTTTTGGGATTAAAATGCCTTGGAAATTGTTATTGTGATTTGAAAATTCAATGCACCAAACAGGTATTTGCTTCATTCGCATTACTCAAATTAATACTTCAGTCTCTCTAGTCATCACAATTCTCCAACCAAACAACCCCTAGGTGTCTAGATGTTTAGGTGGCTTGATGTCCTGGTGTCCAGATGTCTAGTCTAGCTGTCTGAGTGTTTGGATATCCGGGTGTCTAGTTGCACCGAAATCCGATCCCGTGACGTTTGAATGATTACCTTTTTATAATTATATTTTTATTTTTATGAAAAATCTTATCAAATAATGCACATTAAAAGGGTAAAAATATAGGTCTCACTTGTCGGGCACACGTTTTTTTTTTTTTAGGAGGAGGACATGCAATTGTGTTCCATATAAATCGTAATGAAAAACACTTCTTCCGCCAAAAACACTTATATATATCATTCCTCAAGAAGGAAAAAAAAAAAAAAGTAGAAGAAGAGTTCCCATCTCTTTCCTTTTTTTCTCTGCCAGTTCATTATTCAAAAGACTAGTTTGATGATTATAAATTACAACTCCTTTTTTTAAAAAAGTAAGTTGAGGCTAAAAAAAGGTCTTTTACTTGTCATTTATTATGGAATTTTCTACAGTCTCTCTCCAGGTTGGGACACATTTTCTTACAGTTTTTTCTTCTCCTTAATTTTAATTTTATTAAGTGGTTCTCACAATTTTACTTTGTAAAAATTGGATTTTTCCTTTCCTTTTTTTTTTTTCTTTTCCTTTGCCCTTTTGGAGCTGGTTAGCTTTCTCGCCAGTCACCGCTAAACTGTATACAAATTCAATTGGTTTAGAGCAGAAATTATAAATGTTGATCTCCGTAAATTGATCTCCTTCATGTCATAACCAAAAGATAAAAAATAAAAATCCTCTTTCATGTCAACTTGTAACTGAACCATAAATAAATGAAAAAGGAAAAGGAAATGGAAATAATGCGCCATAAATCAATCAAAAAGAAACAATACCTGAAAAGCATGAATTTTTTTTTTATTATTATTTGTTGTGTTAAAATGCACAAGAGAAGTTCATTTCAAATGCAAAAAAAATAAAATAAATAGGACTACGCAAAAATTGTAAATTATTATTATTCACATCTCAATGTATGTCTATAGATATTGATATTTAAAAGTTTATATATTTATTTGAAAGCTAAATGTAATTGCCGAAACGAGTAAGGACAGTCTAATTGATTATAAATTCTTCTATTCTAACCATAAATTGAGTCTAATTGATTATAAATTCTTCTATTCTAACCATAAATTGAGGGTTTGAGGAGATGGCATTCTTCTTTCTCTATATCGGAGCTAAAACCGGATTGAGTCATTAGGCGGGAGAAAAAAAATATGAGGCTGGATTCTCTGGAGAGACCCTGAGAATTTCCTGCTTGGACCGACCCGGCTTCTCTCCAGCCTAAAAGTCATCCATCTCTTTTTTTATTTATTTTTGAATTATAATAAAGAATTTTGTGCTAAGAGTATTAAAAAATAAATACGTCATCAATAGTCACAAAATTGCATTTATTTAATAAAACTTTATCCACGCCCAAAACGTTCTCTCAAAAATAAAACACGTGTCTTCAAGACTCACTAGGTGTTCCCTACTCAATTGTGCTGATGTGCATCCTTATCACACGTAGGCACTCTCCTTCACGTTTTCAATCTCATGCAACCCAATTTACGCTAATAATTATTTAAAGCTTGTTAGATAAAATTAGTTTTATCTGAATTTTTAATTAAAAAAATTTAAAATTTTTATATATTATAATATTTATAGTTTTAATTAACGATGTTAACTGCTGTATAAAACGCCACGGTATTAATTCTACAGTTCAATCATGATCATAAATCTTGCACCGTCACGCTTTTGAAACTTCTAATTTTCCCCTAAAAAAAAAATCTACTTCTGACGATAGCAAATGACTCCAAAAGCCAAGTCAACGATGCTTATCTAACGGGCGGTTCTATAGATCTTATCACTGGTGTAGGCTCCATCATGTGGGTCCTACTGGTCGGGAAAAAAGTTTTTCTTATCCAACGTAGGCAAAGTCAAAACCAAAATTTGGCCAACTCTACTTTTTCAAAGGTTGTACTCTACTAACATTTCGCCACACACATACATCATGCACATCATCATCACGCGCTTTTCTTTCTTTTTTTCTTTCTTTTCATTGAATAAGGTGACGGTCAATACCAAAATTAGGTGTCCTTGAAAGCAGGACACAGAGGATCTATGCAAGACTTTATGTATTGTGGCAAAGCAATCACGAGAGCCAGAACTGAAAATAAGGTTTGCTAATCGCGTAGCACTGTCAGCTTGATGGTCGGTGTTTATTTTTTGCAACACAATTGACAAGGAGATTTTTTTCTCTTTTTTTAAAAAATTAGAAGTTTTATAGGCTTTTTAATATATACGTTCAAAACAGTTTAAAGTAGTTAAAACCATAAAAACTCTTTAAATTGTAATTTAATAGAGTAATAATTAAGACCAATTTAAACTAAAGACGTAGTTTTAAAACTACTCTTAAAATCTAAACTCTCCCCCCCTCAACTTCACATAGTTTGAACTATTTTCTACAGTAAAAACTATTCTCATTTTTGTTTTTCTTTCGTAAACCATAATTTTTCAAACACCAGTTTTTATTTTAAAGTTGAAGTGATGTTTTATTCTCCTTTTAAAACTTTATATTCTAAAAATCTAGTTCAAAACTACCATTTAAATCATACAGTTCAAACGTATGGTTCAAACTATAAAATTATAAACCATACGATTCTAAACTCGCCCACACGCACCATTAGATATTTCAATTGAGGACCATATGCTGCAGGTGCTAGATTAATTATTTAATACTTCAACATTGGTTAAGTATTTGATTTTCTAACATCATATGTCCACATCTGATCACGAAAGATTCACTTGGATTAAACGCTCATCGATATCCGATTATAAAATATTTCAACATTGGTTCCTTATTCGATTTTCTAACATCATCTGTGTATATTAGAAGATGCACTTGTATTTTACACTCATCGACATTAGATAATAAAGCAGACGACTCTTTGTATTTTTCAAAAGGTATTATTTTTTAAACAAAATATAAAAGTTTTCAACTTTTTAAACGATTTCACCTACTTCGGCATTGGTTGTAAAACGTTTAAATTTTCATTCTCCTTGTATTTTTGCTTGGAAAGGATAGTTTCCTTATGTATGCTGTTATGTAGAGCGAATATTGACAATCCATTGAGATAATAGCATATTTGTCAATAAGTAGCGGAGAAGCCACTGGACAATCCAAAGGGACAAATAGCTCCGTTGGATTGCAGGTTTGAATAAAAAGTTCAAATTGAAAACGATAATAATTTAAATTTTGTGATAGAAAATATTATAATAAAATTGGTTCGAATTAAAATCAGTGGACCGAATCGATGTTTCTAAACCGGCTAAATATTTAGCGTGGACAAATCGTGGAAACATCTGTAGAGTGAATCGAATTACATTCATAGAACGGAAATGCTACAGCTTATTGAGTGGAAAGAATTCAATCCACTATAGGACTTGCTGATTGCTCTCCATGTGAGTCGATCGTGAGTGGTGCCTCATAACTTTATTCAAATATTGCCCTTTTCTTTTGCTGAAAGATCTTTTTGCAAAAGAAAACGCATGACAAGGCAGAGGATAAATTTTATAAATACTTCTGAACTTTTAAATCTGTGTCAAAACACCCTTTGAATTTTAAAATGTACACGTTTTGTCTCCGTTTTATTTTTTGTCTCCAAAGCTTCCCCTCTGTTAGATTCCGTCAAAAATATTAACGGAACGTCACATGTGATGCACGTGCTAGGGGCAAAAAAGTAAATTCCTCTTAGAACTGAAAATAAAAAGAGGGGGTTTTTCTATTTCCCTTTTTCTCTTGCGCTTTGCCTGATTCATCATTTTGGCTGGAGGATTGTAATTTTTTTGTCATTTTGGGCAAAAAAATTGACCAAGAAGGGCGTGTTCTAGCCGCACGGCTGAAGATGGTTAGTTTTTTTTTTTAACTTCACCGTTTGGTTGACTTAGTTATTTTTGCCTTTCTGTTCTTAGTGGAACCGTGCTTTTGCTTCTGCATGTTGGGACCGCATGAATTGAAAATTTTGATCTTGTGCTATGAGGGTGGTCTCTGTTTGTCATTTGGTTACTTGGGTGAGGGACCAAATTGGATTAGTTTATTCCAGGACATGTTCTCTTTCACACACCATGGTTTTCCTCTTTTTTATCTCTTATTTTTAAATATTGGTAGAAGCAAAGGTTTTTTTTTCTTTTTATTCTAGGACATTTGAATTCTTTTGTTCATTTGGTGAATGTAATGCAGATGTTTTTACTTTGGTGCTGCATTATGTGGGACGGTTTATAGAAGTTGGTGGTGAGCAAGTATACCACGGTGGACAAATTAAAAGCAAGGGAGATTGTGATATTGATCTAATCTCAATTGTGGAATTGGATAATTTTTTCATGGATGCATTTGGAAGCATTGAAGAAGGTAGTTATCACTCCTCTTGAGGGTTTTGGATCGTTTTGAGAAGTTAGAGAATGATGCTAACTTGTTGAAGTACTTGAAGATTTGTCTACGGGAATCAGGGGTGGTGGATGTTTTCAAAGTGCAGATTGGTGGTGAAAATTGTTTTCCAAGTCCAGATTCATTGCTTTAGATGACAATGGTTCTTCTGCTATGTAGGAATATGAAGTGAATTATTTGGAATTGCCTCTTTTTTTGAAAAGTTCATTTTGTGATCATATCCTATTTGGGATTTGATATCTTTTGACAAAATGTCCATACTGTAGTGATATTCTTTTTTTGGGATTTTGATTTTTTTTTAGGCATAATCAACAATAGACATGGATTGTACTGTTAATGAATCACTCATGAATTTAGCTCTTCACTTTTTGTACCGTGATGACAGTTATTACTATAAATGTTCTAATAGTAGCTTAGTAAAATATGGTCAAGAAAGTGCTTCTCTCTTCAAACGTTTCTACTTGCTGTTGACAAAATTTTTCGAGAACATTGGAGAAACATGTTAAGTAGCAAAACATCAAAAAAGCAATACAACACCATGTCTCTTAATTTTTGGACTGGTGCATCAAATAAGCATAAAATAGAACAATACAGATCAACACCATCGCTAGCTTTTTGACCTTCATTAAGAGATTGAAAATTTCCTCATCTTTTCTCCCAACTTTAGCATGCAACTCTAACAATATCTCATTTTTTGACGCTATTTCGAGCCACAGTTTAGTGACTTCTTCATCTACTTGAGCAAAAACCTCTACAGTTCTGTCATTTAAATCAAAAGTCCTTGGCCTTTGATAACAACTTCATCAACCCATCCACCAAATCCGCATCTAGGTTCAAATTTATTCTGCAAAAAAAAAAAAAAAAAAAAAAAAATCTTAAACTTGACAAACCCGAAAACCTATTCTAGCAAACAAAAATAAATCGAAAATACAAAAACTAAGTAAAAATTACAAAAATTCAAGAATAACAAATCGAAGTAAAATTTAAAAAAAAAAACAATTAAGTATCTATTTTTGCAATAACTTAAAGAACCAAAAAAAAAACCATGTTTGCAGCCCCATTATTCATAGCAAGAATTTACTCCATGATTACACAACTATAGCTCCACAACAAAGAGGAAAAAAAACACACACACACACACATTTGGCAGATTTAAAAAAAAAAAAAAAAAAAAAAAAGGCATGTTTGCAGCACCATTGTTCAAAGCAATAATTTTTTCCTTATTACACAACAATAGCTTAACAATCAAAGGCCAGGAAAAAAAAAAAAAAAAGAATCTTGCTGACAGAAGAAAAAAAAACTTAAAATTGCCTTGTAGCGGCTGCATCCAATGAATGGTCTCCCTCTAGTATTTTCAACTCTTGCCTTACATATTAAAGCTTCAAGACCGCATTGGCACTTTAATGGAGCTTTCGAATCAACTTGGGACTCTATATAAGAAGAGCTTGCTCTACCCATACTGTTACTTCCTTCCGTTGACACTTATCTCTTCATATTTCTTCTCCATCTTTGTTTCTCTTTTTTTCCCCTCTAACGAGCTGAGAAACTAAAATTTTGGTGCATAAAAGATGAGTTTTTGGAGAGCTTTGGAGACAAAAGATAGTCGGGGGACAAAATATAAGTTTAGAGGACATTTTGACACAGGTGTAAAGGTTGAAGGGGAATTTATAAAATTTATCCTAAAGCAAATTCGACCCTTTTACGTTTTGTATGCAAATTTCGATTCCAGAATTTTGTGCTAGTGCTAGTGTTGTGTTGGATTTATCTGATACGTCTCTTTTTTTATGTCTCTTAAAGATTTCGTGCATATCAATTAAAATTGTTTTTATCTACATGATTAATAACATGATATTTTAATTGATATGATATTTTAATTGACATAATATGATGTTATTGAAGAGATATGAAAAAGGAGACATATGAGCCATTTTCGTTGTGTTAAACGTTCCTATTAAACCTTGTTTTTACACATGCAGAAATCCTCATTTATACATATTGTCATTTTCTAAAAAGAATTTATTGTTAACAACCAAACGATGACAATAAGTTTTGTTTTAGTATTCATTTAGACTGTTTTCTAACTAATTATGGTGTAAAGTTTTTAACAACTACTGTAAAAAATAAAAAGTAAAAAGTTGTTGTAGTTTAAAGCTCTTACATGCTACAGTTTTTAAACTTAAAACTTTAGTTTTAATCAACTTATTAAACCATTAATTTTTAAACTTTTAAATTGAGTGCAGTGATTACTCTAATTTTGTCGAAAGATTCTCCACCAACCTTAGTTATTTTCAAATTATATTCGAATAGCAGGTACTAATGTGATGTCATAGAGGGAGATAATAGGGGCGCTTGAACTTTTTTTTTTTTAGTTTACCGATACCTATGTATATCTCTAAATGTTAATAAGTATATATAATATAAGCCCCCAATGTGGAGTTGAAGAAACATAAAGCCCCCCTCCATTCAGGAAAAAACAAATGTAACGCCCCTCCAATCATTAAAAGCCCATCAGTAAAGCCCACGAAAGAAAACCCAAACCTAAACTAAAATGAGAAAGAAATAATTTAAAAAATAAAAAAGGAAAAAAGTATATGTTCCATGCACCCACTCTTATGATACTTTACTTGTGTACATAAAGAAAAATATTTTTAATGGCCTTCTTAATAAGGTTATTATAAAACATTTTTAAGATATAAAAACTTGTCGTGGACAATTATAATACATTAATAATTGTCAAATTTACATAAAGTTTTGTTGTAGTTCTTATTAGCCTCCTAAGATAAATTTCTGACTTCGTCACTGTGTCATATTTTTTTAAAACATATGATACTATAATGATAATAACTATACATATGAAAGATATTAGATAATAAATAGATTGATAGAACAGTATGCCAACAAGCAATTAATTACGTAAAAAAAACGAAAAAAAAAGATTTTTTTTTTAAAAAATAAGTGTCCTTGCAAGTAAGTTTATTTTTTAAAAAGAATAAACTACAACAACTTTCTTCATTCTCCTCCTTAGTTCAAACATACTAAAACAAATGGGCTATAACTAGTACTCCTACTTCCGCCTGAAACACAAAACAAGTGCCAAAAACCTCTGAAATCTCCCGCCGAGCAAGGCCTCAAATGGCCGATGATCGGTGAATCCTTGAGTTCTTATCCGAAATCTGAAGAGTTTCATCCTAAAAATTACGACTCAAAAACTATTCAACCAAAATCTACAAAACCAACATCCTCAGAGAAAACACTGAGTTTGTTTAGGAAGCTTGTTAGAAAAACAAGGTTGGAGTTTGTACTGTGTAAAGTTCTCACACGATACAGTAAAAAGTAAAAATTTAGTACAATGTAAAACTCTCACATACTACAATTTTTAAATTCTAACTTCAAGTTCGAACTAACTTTCAAAACGAACTCACTGTATTTCTCCCTGGCCAAACCAACATGTATATTTTGAAATTTATTATACATCCATGTAAAGATTGGACATCAAATTTGAAAACGGGCTGCATTAAAAGGAGTAAATATAAGGCAAGCGTTCCATCTAATAAGTTTAAATAACAGAGAGCTAATTCAGAGCAAATAATAATAAAAATAATAATAACAACAGAGAACTAATGTTTGTTTATGGGTAATTAGTGGTGTTTTTTCTTTCTTAATCAAGGATATATAAATGTTTTTTTTTTTTTTTACGTTTTTGATTGATGATAAGACAGAGCAATTGGAGATCTTAGCACTACCCTTGATCACATAAACAGAATAAAGTATACGTGGGCGGTTGCATGTGAGACCATGAGAATGGGATCACCTTTTTAGAAAGGCTCTAACTGACTTCAAGCATGCTGGTTTTACCATTCCAAGTGGATGGAAGGTATGCAAAATCTTTATGTAACTCTCGAGGCACGACTCTTACCTTGTGTTTAACAAAAATGGTTCACACTATTTTTTCAGTCATCAACAGTATAAAACTCTAACGTGCTACAACAACAACAACAAAAAAAACGTTACAGTGTAAAACTCTCACATGCTACAGTAAAAACGGTTCTCACCACCCTACCAAACACCCTATTAATTGTTATAACCTCATATATGTGCGTGTTAACTACAAGATGAAAATTGTTTAAGTGCAACATGACATTGTAATATTCAACAAGAGGTTTGTTACTCAGGCCATTAGAATTTCTACCATATTGAGCTTCAACGGTAGAGATACTTAGGGATTTTAAACTTGACAAGTGTTCAAAGTCACATCAAAATAATTTTAATTTACAAACAAAAAGTACATATCCGGCTTAAAACAGCACCCTTGTAGGTATCTTTTTTTATAGTCTACTGTAAAATTCTCCAATACTTTAATATTTTTCTATTTTTTTCCACTTTGTTTGATTGGAATTAACGTTTTATGAAGTCAAATTATGTTCATTTTTTTTTCATTTCTTTTTGTAATTTAACGTTTGAATTTCTCCTATATAAAGTTGTTTATATTTGTGGTATTAGGGGTATAGTTTAAGTCTCTTAGTCTCAATTGATCGGAGTTTTCTATTGATCATAGAAATATTATTGAAAGAGTCATATGTGTGCTCGATTATTGATGCATCATTTTGATTTTTGATTGTTGGAATCCAATATATATTTGATCCCCTTGAGTGTTTTAGTAGAACTCATAGGTGGAATCAGTCTATTGTTGGGATTAAGTTTCTTTCTATTGCAAGGTCAATTGAGACAACATTAGTGCATGTATTTTTTTGAAAATTTTTCATTTTAACCTTATATTATATCAAAATATGAGTTTGGTACTTTTTGTTTTGAAAAATTTCATTCCAATACCTTACCTTTTTAGAAAATCTTTTTTAATACCTTGGAGCCTTTTTTGGGACACAAAAAGACAAAAATGCCCTTTTATAAAACATAATCAGTTAACCAAAATTTTGAGGGAAAAAAATTATTATACCTGCAACCAAACACCTAAAAACATTGCAGAAATAAGTTAATAAAATAGTTTGTACTGAAATTTCTCCCCTTTGAGAAATTAAATTTTTAAAATTATTTTTTAAAAATGAGTTTAAGTTAATAAATTTTTAAAAATTATTTTTCTTGCCTGTGAAATTTCTTCCCTCTGAGATTTTATTAACTTATTTCTACAATGTTTTTTGGTGTTTGGTTGCAGGCATAGTAATTTATGAAAATTTTATTTTTTACTCAAAATTTTGGTCAATTAATTATATTTATAAAAAGGGTAATTTTATCTTTTTGTGTCCCAAAAAGGACTTTAAAGTACTAAAAAAGATTTTCTAAAAAATTAAGATACCGGCATGAAGTTTTTCAAAACAGAAAGTATCAAACTCATATTTTGTTATAACATAACGTATTAATATGAAATTTTCCCCTTTTTATTTGGAATTCAACTTGCCTTTCCAAAATACAAAAACGTCCCAACTGTTTTGATAAATATTTTTTTCTACGCAGATCTTCTGGGCGGTTAGCTTGACAAACAAGAATCCAGAGTACGTTTTTGAGCCAGAAAGTTTGATCCCTCCAGATTCATGGAAAAGTAACATTAATCACCCAGAATTTGTGCAGAAAAGGAATATGAAGGACTTGTAATGTTTGTTTATTGGTGGTATGATTATGCCAGCTCCAGTCAAAGGACTTCCCAAGTTCGCCTCTATTTTGTTTCCACCGGTAATTTCATTTGAATGAGGCAGAAAAAATGAAGCATTTAAAACATTTGCTCAACTCTGTTGGTTTTTTTTTTTTTTTTTTTGGGTTTTTCTTCCATGTTGTTTTCATATGTTCATTTAAACGGGCTTATTTAGCACAGCCTTTACATATACTTTTTTAGTCAGTAAAAAAATATATATACTTTTTTAGTCAATAGAAGAAAAAATACAAAAGTTATAACTTTTTAATAAATATTTAAAACCATATTTAAAAAAAAGCTTTTATGAGTAAAAATGATTTTAATTTTTTTTAAAAAAATTAGAAATATAGTATGTCTAAGTACTCCAGTGCAAAATTCAAAATGTATTTCAAAAATGTTTTATTTTTTTTTTTGAGAAGCCACATCTTATGCCCTTGACCAAAAACGCTTCTAAAGAGCAAAAGTACGTCAAACAATGTATCCAAACACTTCTAAAAACAACCTTTTTTCAAAAAGTCAAAAACAGTTTTTAAAAAGCCCTCATTTTCCTCCAAATAATCTCGTTCCCTTTGTTTTAATCAATCATGAGCAAAAACTACTAAAAAGCGACTTGCAACATATATATCCTGAGCAGTATCAAAACAAAAGTAAAGCCAAGGAGTACTAAACATCTCTAGTGGTGGTATTTTAACACCCTTAAACTATATAATATTGTGTCTTGATAGGAGACCACCTTAACGAGTTTCTTGGGTGGAACATAAATAAAAATTCATATCATAGCAATTCTCATATGATAGAGAGAAGTGGAGAGAAATAGATCAGGAAGGCATTTAAGTAGTAGAAATACTAGGTAATTTGCATTGGTGAAACATCTAAGCCTTCATGTATTAGTAACAAACGGCTTCACGTTACACAATAATAACATTTACTAATATAACACTACTCAAAAAATCCCTCAATACAGGAACACAGATTAGCATTACTCCAGACCATTACAAATGTTAACCGAATCAGAGACAGCAGACAACGATGACCATGTAAAAAAAGGAGCTCTCAAATTGCCACTTGTGTTCGGCCTCGCCTGCAACAAAGGATAAAACAACAGTAAAAATCTAATTACAAAAAGACAAAGTCAATCCATAAACCAGGAATTAGCACTTTGTCGATAGCTAGGTATAACGAAGTTTTTGTTAAACACCAAATACAAGACGGGGGAAGAGAACAGCAAAAGTACGGAAGTAGAAGTAAAAAAAAAATCTCCATAAAGCATTCAATTTTGGCTTTAACGGGGATTGGATTGGACTAAGGTTTCAACTCTTACCAACAAGGTATGTAGAAAAGTCACTACAATTGACTGACATGTAGAGCTTTAAGATCAGAATTATTTCGAAAGCAATTGACAAATAGAAGTTTCGTTTTGGATATACAGAAAGGTTAAGCTCACCAAGAATTAGCACATTGTTAACAAAAATTGCAAGGACATATATTATTCATACAAATGCATCTTCTACAATAAGAAACAGAATCTAAAAGGGTAGTTCACATTACAAACCCAGTTATGAATAGTATAAAGCTCTTACATACTACAGTAAAAAAAAAAAAAAAAGAGTTGTTATAGTGTAAAGCTCTCACATGTTACAGTAAAAAAAAGTTCCCATCAATGGTTCCCGTCACTAGCCAAACACCCTATAAAATATTTGTTCAGACATGGACATCCTACTCAAACCCGAGAAGAGCAGAGTAATGCTTCAGTAACCTAGTAGAGATGCACTGAAAAATCAGTACCCAGAAAATGAGGTTCAATATCCAACCGGAACCCAGAAAGAACAGAAAATTGCTCCATTATCCCAGACTTAGAGGAGGTACACTGACAAAAAACCAAACAAAGAAAATAAAGCACAGAGCACCATCAGAGAAATACTGAGATAAAAATTGGAGCAGCCATTTAAAAGTTGTAATTTCAGCAGGCAATTTCTAGAACCACATTGTTAACAGATACAACTGAGGTTTCATCAAGATTGGATGAAGAGAAGAGCAAGAATTGATTGAATCCTCTAATATTATTGAAAGGGTAGCACTACAAGATCGTTCTACAAATGGGAAGTAAGTCGAGTTTGCTTCAGTTGATTTGAATAAAATTGTAAGGCAATTGAAATTGACAACAAGTGTCAAGTAAAAGAAATTTCCTTGCAAAGTTTAAGACATAACAAGCAAATAAAAAATGCCCAATCTAGTGCTTTCAAAGGTTTGACTAAAGCTGATAAGTCAGACAAATGCAAAGTCACACCAAGTTTATATGTAAATAAATCTTGCAGCAAAAGTAATACAACTTTATATCAACAGATGAGTTGTCATTCTTTTATTGGTAGCTGTCTCAAGCATTATTCTTTGAACATTAAATAAAAGAAAATTATTACCATAGAATCATTAAAATGATGGGCAATGTTTACTAAACCTGAAGCTATACTGAAGGAGTGTATCAGTTGTTGCTCTCCGTTCACATTCAAAAGAGCATTTAATCATCAACCTACCTACTTTACAAAGTTGCTTCAAATTCGTGGTTTGCTAAGCGTCCCTTCCAAACTCAGCTTTCAGGATAGTGTCTATCTGAAGCCAAAGAGGAATCTCAATGCTAAAGCAGGTGTTGACAGATAGTCGTTCCAAGCTTTCTCTAAAAACACTTGCTGGTAATTAGGCTAAGATTTTCCTACGGGAAATTATATTACATGAAGAGGCATGCTTTCTCATCCAATCAAGTCCATTAAAATGCAGTACCAAGCACAAGTGCTAGAATACTTTCGTAGAAATGTCAATAAAAGATCCTTTAAGTAAGAAAAATAAACCTGACCAAGGGAAAGTTATCTAAGAAATAAATGAGAAAGGTGTAAGGATTCGATCATTCAATGACTTTTATCCACTTTATAAACAAAGAAACATAATGTCACTCTCCATTATACTACCACTCAACCCCAAAAAAACTGCCCCTTAAACTACGGGTGCTACTTACAATCCGTCACAGGAAATAACTTCCCTTCCAATCTGTGTTTTCTGCCTAATCAGATTTCTAGAGATCTACACATTGAAAACTTTAGGATGCTTTGAAATTAGATCTTTAGCTTCATTTCTAGGATAAAGTACGAATGTACATATGCATCAAACAAAAGAACACAAGTGCCACAACTAAAAGAATTAGACCAAAATCACCTTACTCAGATTAAATAACAGACAAGCTTGTTCCTGATTTTCGTCATTTTAGTAAAGGAGTGTCGTTAATGCAAATAATCTAATTATCTACTTCTAATAAAATGACCATTTAAGTGAAACCTTAAACAAACAAACAAGAGAGAGAGAGCAGAAAAATGTTGTATAGCATCCAATTTAGGTAGCTAGATTATCGTTAGGTATTCATACTCACCCCAAACATATGAAACCAGCAAAAAAGCAAGGAAGCTTACCCAAAACTATTGCTGTTGATTTTGCTGGTTCTGTGCATTCGGAGGAGGCGGCATTCCGGGACGCGGCGGTCCATACACCGGAATACCACTGCCAGGTGGAGGAGGCATCCCGGGACGAGGCAGGCCCGGTGCAGGCATTCCCGGTCGAGGCGGAGCGGGTGGTCCTCTCATCATCTGCCCGGGCGGAGGCGGCCCCATTGGCCTCTGCCCATATTGTGGCGGAGGAACCGGGAAAGGCTGCGGCGGCCCTCCACCAGGCCTAGCACCAGGAGCAGAAAACTGAGGAGGCGGCCCTGGAGGCGGCGGACCACGCGCCATTGGCGGTGCTGGCCCGCCAGGGAATCCAGGTATCTGAGCAGGCGGTCGGATAACTGGAGCAGCCGGATAGGAAACCGGTGGAGCGGAGAGCTGAGGCACCGGCGGACGGGAGATCTGCGGCTGCATCATGCCGGGGGCGGGGCCACCAACGCCACGGACGGGGCCAGCGAGGCCAGGCTGGGCCTGGGCGATGGGAGCGGTGGGGATGCCACGGCCCGCGGCACGACCGATACCCGGGCCGGCAAAGGCGGCAGCAGAGGCGGCCTTGGCTCGGGACTCCTCCACAGGAGGGGGGCCCTCGACGGTCATGGAGACGACCTCCTCGCCGCGGAGGAGGACAAGGCCGAGGGTGCGGCGGTCCTCCCGATCCTCGTTGGAGCTCTTGGAGCTGCCTTTGGCGGGAGGGAGTTTTCGGAACTCCTCGCAGTCGCCGAGGACGAGGTTCATGTGGCGATCGAAGGCCATGAACTTGCCAACCAGTTGGCGGCCGTCTTGGATGGTGACTCGCATCCGGTAATTGATGTACTGGAGCATTTTGGAGCTCTTCGACATCGACATTTTTGCTGCTGTCGGACTGGCAAACCACGGCGAGTGAGAGTGTGGAAGAGGAAGAGGAAGAGGAAGAAGAGCTTAGTTAGGGTTTACGCTTATTTTTTTCGAGCGGCTCCTCATTTTGGCAGTACTGCAATTTTTAATTTATTTATTTTTATTTTTTAAGGGCCTTTTTCGTTTTTGATATTTCCCATTGTAAGAACAAAAGGGTCAAAACGAAAAATCACTCAATTATATTTGTTGGCTTAAAATATTATTCAAATTTTTAAATATTCCACTTATACTTTAAATAATATTGTTGAATTAATTACTATACAATTGAAAATATTTTAAATATTATATTGAATTTTAATTTTATAACAATAATTTAGTTATGTAGTATAATTTTTTCATAAAATACACCTTTTTATCAAGGGAACAATGAGGGAAATAAAATTTAATAGGCCAAACTTTAAAATAGAATAATAAATAAGTCAAATACATATTTACTAAGTAATATAATGATCAAACTATCCTAATTTAAAAACCCTAACAATCACAAGACCTTAAATTCCCCAAACAACATATCTCTTTCTTTAATCTTCTTCGACAGAGTCACGTCCGTCGTTGTTGGAGTTGTCGGAGTCGACTGAGATGTGATATGGCTAAAGAAGCACAACCATTTTCGAATTTCTTGAACAACGACATAAATGTGACGCGGCCCAAGAGTTTTGATGTGTGCAGGTGTCTAACGTGATCCACGATTGTCGTGATGAGCAATACGCAATACACAAGGGACAGAAAAGAGAGACAATGGTGGCGCGGCTTTATTGCATAGATCTAAAGCAAACAACAACAACGGCAAGCATAAATCCTAGGTTTGGAAAGACTGGCTCCATCCAATGACAAGGAAGCTGGCGCTTTGGACGTAGGGGCTGAGCATCGATTTTGTGTTGGTTGCTGTGGCTGAAGTGTGGCTGAAGTGTGGAACAAGTGGTCACCACCAACGAAAGGGAGAGAGAATTGTGTCACTGAGCCTTTTCGTGTCGTCACTTAACTTTCTTAAACGTTATTGTCTTAATTTATTTCTTACTTACTTAATAAGAAATTACTAAAAAAAAATTTAACATCCTTTAAAACATTCTTAAAAGCTGTTGTGACTTCTGTCGCAATTTAAGTTGAGACATTACTCAACACTTGACTTTAAAATCATTTCAAATCGTTTCTTAAAACATAATATAAAACATTAACTGAATCATAGCTTAAAACTTATCTTTATAATTATATAAAACATTTAGTAAAATCTATTTTAAAACTTTGAAAACATTTCTTAAAACTTTGATTTTCTTAAAACTTTGAAAACACAATATCAAATAGTAGGAAAACATTTTCTTTGAACAACGAAAACATACTGTAGTGGTATCAATACCTAAATCTTTGTATCTGTCCTCCGCAGCACCAAGCTCTTCAAACAGGTCCTAATGGTCACTCATAGCACTATCTACAACATAAAGGAACTTTTGATGAGCTTTCGCTTAATAAGTTCAAACATAAGCTCATAAATCATTTTTAACATGCTTTAAAAGCTTTTCTCATAAAAACATTTTTCATAAATGTTTTTCGTAAAACATTTCTTAAAATGTTTATCTTAAAACATCCTTTATAAACCTTTTCTCGTCAATATAAAAATGTTTTCTATGAACATTTATCGTAAAACATTGTTCAAAATGTTTTTCATAACATAACACAAAAACATTCCGTTCTGAGGAATACTGGCAAAATAAAGAATGCATGAGTCCATTTATGCTCAATTATGAACTTTCATTTATGAGCATCTTATGATCATCCATTTCTTGCTTTAACTTCTTATCTTTGTTCCTTAACTTTCCCTTTTCTTATAAACTTTAGTGGTCATACCAACACCATTAATCATGAGATCATAAACATGATGCTTCCCTTGTAGAAGACTTGTGACCATCGAATACCGAGGCCATAACTTTAACTTTACTTGTGTACCTCACATCCAAGAGGCTGGTACGATATCTTCTTTTATAATATTTACTTTATCTTCTTATTAACTTTAATGAGCATATTAAATGCTAACACATCATCTGCAAAACACATTTGTAAATCATAAATTGTTCTCTTTAAAACTTTGTGTATTTCACATGCAAACATACTTTAAGAACAATATTTGCAAATACATTGTAAATCTTTACTTGATCTTTAAAACTTTATGCATATTAAATGTAATCATGCTTTAAACATAATAGTTGCATGTACATTGCAAATCTCGATTTAAACTTTAAAATCTTTTACATAACAAATGCTAACATACTTTAAAAACAACTTCATAACAATTGCAAACATGTTTGCAAACATATACGTATAAGCATTTGAAAATCATTTACTTCATGTTGTAGGTGAGGTTTGAACTTACCTGTTTATAGTTTTTAATGTTCCAATTTCTTTCCTTTTCCTTTTATTAGTCGGCTTCGGTGTCCTAAACTTTGCCAAGCTTTTGATCTTCTTTTGCTAAGCTCAAAACTTTGTTATGTCTTGAAAACTCTTCAATCTTTATATCCTTCCCTTGTTCTTGTTATTAATACATAATTTGGAGGTTTGAAATTTGTCAAACTTTGGAGAGAAATTGGCATGGGGGGCGTTTTTTCTTTGGGAGAAATGGCAAAAATTTCCTAAAACCAAATCTTTTTAATTTTCCACAAATCCTTGACTATTTAAAGTCTCCACTCTAAGGACTTGTTTGCAAAGGAAAATTTGTCTAAAACATGTGGCACAATCTCAACCCTTGGAGTGTCCGCACACCCCCCCCCCCCCCCCCCCCCCCCCCCCCCCCTTGTTATACTTTCTTTCTTCTTTTTTTCTCTCTTTTTTTTTCTTTTGATGACTTAGCATGCTTAGTCACCACTAAGCATCATTTGTGATAAAAAGGTGGCTTAATTTGGCAATGTATAATTGGGCTACCCAAGGGGTTTGGTGGCAAATTTTTATTCATTTTGGTGTCCCATGGTGGGTCCCACAAAGACTTTTGACACAGTTCAAGTTTATACTGACAATATTTTTCCTATACTGCTAGTATTTTTTTCTATACAATTCATGAGGTCCCACAACCTCCCATACTTATTTATAACCACCACATAATGTAATTCATATACTGCTTAACTTTATACAATCCAAATTTATATTGATAGTATTTTTCTTATATTGCCAATATACTTTCTATACTGTTACGAGTTTACACAACATTCCTTACTCATTCATGTCCTCCAAACAGTATTATTCTTATATTACATTAACTTTAAACAGTCTAATTTTTGTACTGCTTAACCTTAAACAGTCCTACACTGCATTACTTTTCCAATGTAATTTTCATACCACATAACTTTATCAGTATACTTCCTTACGATATTATTCTAATACTGTATAATTTTTTATATTATTATACACTATTTTTCTTAAATTGTATTTTTTGTCTTAGCATAATCTTTAACTTATTGCATTTTTAATATACTAAAAATGCTTGGGTGTCACAAGAATGGAGAGAGGAAATTGTAAATGTGCTTGGTTATTTGGAAGAGATGAAAAAGATGAGGGTATTTTTGAAATTTTACTTAAGAGTATACATGAATTTATAGTGGTTTGGTTTATTTATTAAGTTATCAAAATTTTGGTCCAATAATTTTCATTGCTATATTATTTTGGCTTTTTTGTTGCAGTTTTCTTTTTTATTATTATTATTTTTCTTATAATATGGTGATATATGTAATTTAATATTTTTACGGTTTTTGCATTATTTAAACTGGATTATTTTTTGTTGATGTAGTTTTTTGTAAATGATGTTTTATGATGTGGTTTTTTGTAATATGATGTTTTATGTGGATTCCAAAATAATTCGATAGATCACTAGTGTTAATCCATCAAATTATGTCGGTGATCGTAACTAGTGTGGATAGGGGATATATGTTCAAAGAGTTAAAATAATCTGGTAGACTGTCCCTGTTAATCTACCGTATTGCATTCGAGTCAAAATTTTAAATTTGAAATTTTGATAATTTAAAATTCCAAACGTCAACAGGGAGGAAAATAATGCAGAGCAAAATATACCAGCAAACGTAAATAAGCAAAAAAAATAGTCATTGAAATTTGTCAAAGCAAGCAACTCCGCCTGGGACTGACACCGAGCCCCTTTGTTACTACAAGCTAGGCAGAGCTTGCCATGCCAAAAAACCAAAAAAAAAAAAAAAAAGAAAATTACCCACATACTAATTCCTTTTTTTCTTTTTTGTAATATATGTTTAAGTGTATGCATTAAAAGCTGGTAGTTAAGTTGGTTGTAAGTCTCTTCACTTTAACCATAGATTGAAGGTTCGTGTTATGCTTTGCCCCACTTAAAATGATAAATTTCTTTTTTTGAGCCAAAAGGTTGATAATGAGATCTCAAATCAACTTCTTGGTACTGTATTATTGCTCAAGATAAAAATTATAATAAGGATGGATAATATTTGTTGAAAAAGTCAAAATAACTAATAGACTACTTCTAATAATCTAGTAGATTACTCTATGGTGAACGAGGCTTGAAAAGTCGACCCTTATTCTGAAAAAAGAAAAATTATTTGATGGATTATCAGTGGTAATTTTACTACAATGCTCTTTAGCAACCAAAGCCGAAGAAGCTAGACATCTGTGTTGAAGACACATAATAACTTAGTAGATTATAGCCAGCGAAGATCATCGTTAGTTCTGGTGAAATCTGTTAGATTATCGGCAACCAGCGGTGAAATACTCTCTGGCAGCCAGCGGTGATCATTGTTGCTTCTGGTGAAATCTATTGGATTACTGATGGTAATCTAGTATATTTTCTTTTTTCTTTGGGTGGAATAATTTCAAGGGAGAAGGAGGGAATTAGTCTACTATTAACTTAGAATAAAAATAAATAGACCAAAATATAATAGTGTTTAGTAAATAGTCTACTTAGATTAAAACAAACTTTATTTTTGTATAAAATGACGTATATAGAAACACGAAACAACAATGAGATAACAAAAAACAAAAACAAAAAGAAAGAGAAGATGAAAAAGAAGAAAAAAGATGAAGTTAAATTGAAAATTCAAGTATTTAAAAATAGTATAAGATTCTAAAAATACTATTTATTTAAATATTTTTAAAAATATACTATTTGCTAGATTAAGAATTAAAACTGTCTTATGCAATTTCCCTAACTTCAATAAATAATATTTTGTTGACCTTTACCTGGTCCTCTTACATAGCGGAATTCCTTAACTCCATTAGTAGTTGTAGAAATTCATAGTTCCCAAGTTGACTCTAAACATTAAAATCCCCTTACTGGGTGAGTATAAAGATGCGAAATATAGAAAAGAGGCCCCTCTTAACCTTCTTCTTTAGTCATACGTCCTTTTAATTTAAACTTTTAGAATATCCCTCTTAATCTAATTTAAAAATTAGTATAACTATTTTACCCTTCTTTTATGTTGCCATTGTTTCTTTTGCTCTCTCTAATTAATGTCATGTCATTCTCTTTCTGACCTATATATTCTCTATTTTCTCCCCTCTTCGTTTTTAGTATTCCTCTCATGCCAATAAACTTTGCATGTCAACTGAAATGAGTCACTCAATTTGTAGATCTTGTGTTGAAGAGATCACGTGATAGAGTGTAAAAGAGTCAACAACGTTAGAGATCCAATGAAACTAACAAGTCCATGTGTGGCTTCAGAAACGCTTGAGGATCTCTAATTTATATCACTTTCGTAGAAAATGTGGAAATTATGTAATCATAAATGCCCTACACAAATTTAGTGGATAACATGTAATAATCTAGTAGATTACTCTAGTGGTCGGCGTCGGAAATAGCTAGTAGTATGTGTTGATGTTGGCGATTAAAATGGTAGAGTAGTGGTGGTAATCGACCAAATTACTTTGTGTAATCGACATTTCAAGACTCTTGGTGATTTGTGTTGGAAAAAAAGGGATATAATCCAGTAAAATTCGGGTGTTAATTTAGATGATTGACCCACTCTAAGGTGCGCCATGACAAGTAATATAAACATTTAGCCATAAGCATACATGCGATAATTTTGTCGAAAAGGTTGTTGAAAATAACAATATCGTTAAGGAAGATGATTCATTAGATAGACGCTTCACTTTTATGAAGCCTGAGATGAAATCACTATTAGTCTATTGTTTTGATGTAGAACCATAATATGTTAATAATGTAGATGATGAGATTGGGCATGCTATTGTTGATGTAGATGACTTCATGGATGAGGAAATTGACAAACTCTTGAAGAATACGTAGATGACAAAGTCACGAAAGAGGATCAAAGTGACTACGCAGCGACGAGCCAATTGATTTAATAGATGAAGACCATTAATAAATTTTTGTCAATGGAAAAATAAGAATAAATGTTATTTAATTATAGTCCAACATATTCTGCAATTTTTTTCGTTTTTATTATTTGCAATTGCCTTTTTGTTTTCTTTTAGTAAGATTTTCATATCCATTTTTAGGAAATTTCATATTCATTTTTGGATAAAAGCAGAAAGAAAAATTTAATATATCCACAACCTAAATCACAAACAAGTTAAAATTTTTAATTTTGTTGTGTTAACATAAAATTGGTCATGAACGTCGTTTCATAGATGTGTAACTTACACTTTAAAAAAAATAATGTAAAATACCATAATATATTCAAAAGAAAGTGATTTTTTTTTTTCCAAACAGGCAGAGAGATGCAATATATCACAATCTACTTATAGTTTTTTTTTTTTTTAAGGGATCTACTTATAGATTTATTTCAAACAAAAAGAAAACAATTCGTCCATTATCAAAGAAAAATTAAAAAAAGAGGAAAAATCTTCGAAAGCAGCTATATGTCAAAGAAGAAGGAAAAAAAAAAAAAGAAAAAGAAAAACGTCTATTAGTATGTATATTATATCATGTGCATGTGGTTTCAATAATTATATCTCCAATAAGTATTATTATTGTTAGCCATTTAATACAAATTTAATAGTTATAAAAAAGTAAATAAATTAACTAAAAAAATAATTAAATAATGACACTAAATTTTTATCATACAACACCGTCAACTGTTACAACACTGTCAACTGTTGTAGAAATATTCCTAGAAATATAACTATTGAAAATGAAACTATTAAAAACAAGTTTTATATTATATGTAGTGTATCATACTAATACACTAATGGAATTTTACTTTTCTTTTTTTTCTTTTTTTTTTTTTGTAATGAAACACGTAATGAAAATTAGAAGGGTGTACTTCAAAATAAAAATGAAAAGGCGGGTTGGCTGGGCGGAAAAAAGAAAAAACCGGGTAAATTTCATGAAACCTAGGAGGTTAAGGAGAAGTTCGGCTATTCCATCCTAATCCGACCAAAACTCAAATTAACTTTCTCTGCTACTCCTCATAAACTCTCTTGTGCCACCGGTCATCAATTGCAGCCGGTCTACCGCCATTGTCATCTTCAACTGCCTGCAAGCTGCCTGAAGTCAACGGGTCTAATTTTTGGTTACTGGTTTCTCCATTAGTACAAATATTTGGTCATGGATTTCCTTTGAAATTAGACAATCCCTGTGCTTGTGCTTGACCGATTCTGACCTTCTAATTGTGGTTGGCTCTTGAGTGTGTGGTAAATTGTTGATCACCAATAAAATAGAAAAGAAGCATTGATAAAAATTGGAATAAAATTTACCAAATACAATAAAATTTTTGTCTAAATAGTCTGTTAGATTGCGTCTTTGTTTTTACCGTGACAGGTGGGGAGAGAGAGAAAGTCTGACTCTAATATGCTTGAGTTTTTAGTATATCTTTGTTCTTTGATTAAAGTGAGACCATGTCAATTGTGAATCTTGAAAGAGTTGAGTTTTTAATGAAAAGGTGAGATTACTTGTTTCAATCATATGCATGAAAAAAAGAGAGAGAGATCAATCACTTATGAGTTTTGCTTGTTGAATTATGGTACTGGTGTTCTAAATTTAACAACCTGTTTATTTTTTTCCTTGGTTTTATTTAAATCTGTGGTAGAGTATTGATGCCTATGAGACTATGGCTTGAATTTTTTTTAGCTCTTTTCTGGTTTGGTTTTGTTTATTTTTTGGAACTTTTGTAAGGGACTTATTTTTTTATAATTTTACTTACAGTTTGTGCTATCTTTAGCAGATAAAGATTTTGTAAAATTTGATCTTCTTTAATCCAAAGCAACCAAATTAATTAATTTTGAGGTGTGTATTCTAATTTAAGATTTTATTTTTTTATTATTATTTTTAGTTTATTGATTTGTATTGATGATATATAATATTTTTGTTGAAAAAGGTTTTTCATTACGTCATCTTTGTAACGGGAAAATGAGCACAATGAAAATCATATAAATGACAAAAGAAAGGATATGTATACCTGAATAACTACTATGCAAAAGAAGTGCAAATCTTGCTCAAACTTATTTATCAGTTCGATGTGAAGTACCTTTCGATAAAGTTGAGGAGAAAGTAAAATCCCCCATTTATGATAGAAATCTTGTAAGTATATTAAAACATTTTCCTCCTTGTTTGGTTTTCTTGATGTTAACTTTGTGCTTAGTTGCATTATCTAGGATTATAGTGAATGATTCATGTTTTAGTAGTTAGTGATGGTTTTTATATCTTACAGTCCATTTGGTACGATAGATGGGAAGAAGGAAAGATGTAGAGAGTTGGAGGGATAGAAAATGAGAAGGATGGTGAAGATTGTAGTAATCCTTTATGTTGTGTTAGTAGGATGGAGGAAGAGTTGAGAGCATAGATGATAGTTATTTATGAAATTACTGTATAATATATTTATATTTTTTATTAATAATTTATCTAGAAAGTAAAGTAATCTTTTTAGAACAATGTGAAGGATGACTTGGAATGGAAGGATCCAATTTGATTGATCAAGAGGAAGACTACGGGTCCATTTGGTATTGTTTTTATTTTGTTTTTGGTTTTTGAAAAAAGTTGAAAACGATAATATTTTAGAGAACGTGTTGGGCCTGTGTTTGAAAATTATGTTTGGTTGATACTTTTTAAACTTTTTAAGATTACCTAAGAGAAATGAAAATGTGTTTGGCTTATCTGTTTTTGAAAACAACCGTTTAAAAGTTTTATAATGATGTGGATGATTATGTCATCAAACCAAATCATTATTATTATTGTTTTCAATCAATTAACACATTTACAGTTATTTTTAATGATTTCTATAGCTTCCTCTTCTTTGTAAATTAATTTTTTAAATAATTACGATTACACTTAAATGATGAATTACTTGTAAAGTACTCTAGAAATTAATACAATCGAATGACCTCTCCTTAATTAATCATACATTACAAATCAGACATTATGAATAATGAGTATGATACACACATACATCTTCTTACATCTATGCTCAACTAATGGTAATGTGCCAACATTTTATCAGTTAATTGGTCTCTAAATTCAGACATATATTGCCTGTCAGCAGCAGTAGCACCAAAGAATCTTATTTCTTGTTTGGCATTATTTTGTCGTCGTCTTTTTCGTCTTTGACTTTCAATTGCTTCAATTGGCTCGTCGACATCATACAATACGAATGGAGGATCATTAAGTGTGTGCATTTTAATTAAATTATGAATTACACAACATGTAATGACTATTTGCGCTTGTTTTTCTAATGGGTAATTGGTTGTATATTTAAGGATGACGAACCGTGCTTTAAGAATACCAAAACACCTCTATATACAATTGCGTGAAAAACAGTGTTTGTAATTAAACAATTCCTGAGGTCCTATTGGACCCCTAGATTCTTGAAATTGTTGCAAGTGGTATCTCTGACCACGATAAAGTGCGAGAAATCCTCGCACATTGCTATACCTCGAATCAACAACATAATATTTATTCCCTAGCGGGTGCCTGAAATGGATTTTTTAGTCTGCCAGTGCATGTTGAAGCACTCTAGAATCAGCAGTTGTGCCTTCCCATCCACTATAGACATAAGTGAACAACATGCCAAAGTTACAAGCTGCCACAACATCGTGCACACATATCGGCTTCCTCTATACACCATTTGAAGGGCAGCTGGAATGACAGCTTGAATATTTGTTCTGTCAATAGCATCAACACAGTCCTATACAACAAAGTATTGATATAACAAATAATAAAATATTTTCATTCACCAACAATTCAACTTAAACATCAATTTACCTTGAACCACGGCCAATATTTGTTGGTATCTCTTATTTTCGGAGACATGGTCTTGTAGTCAGGTTCCAAAATCACTTCTAGAGCCAATAAACAAATAGCATTCAACATCTCCCTAAAATACCGACTAACCGTCTCCCCAGAGTGTATAAACCTATCTTGGATTTGCCTATTTTGATCTGAGTGAGAAATGGTTCTTAAAAACATCATCAACAATTCTTGTATTATTAATCTATTTGAGGGGTATAGGTTACGTTATCGAACTAGTTCAACAATTGTTAAAAACAGTTCTCTATGCATGCGACATATCTCGTACAACCCATTGTTGTCATTTAACAATTGCTCTTATATGTATTTGCGTCCTGTCAATGCACTACTATGTGGGGGACGCCTGTTGGTGTAATTGATAGCTTCTTGTATTATTTTTATGTCTTGATTAATTTCTTCATTTGCCTCACTATAGATCCTAAGCATCATTGCATAATCTTCATCAATACTTGATGAGCCAGAAGACATAATTAACCTAACATATGTGAGACATTATTATGCTAGTATGACTTAAAAAAGTTAGAGAGTATGAACATTAGTAAAGCACAAATAACAAGTCGTCAACATTTAAATTAGAAACAAAAACAATTTCCACAACATCCGAAGATCAATGAAAGTAAGCAAACAACAATAGAAAAAATTGTTCTTGCGATGTTGAAAAAAAAATTCTTCCAAGCTAATTGACACTACGAAAGACACTATGGAAACATGGCAAGGACAAATCCATGGCGACACTGGGGGGGCACATTGATAAATGCCAATCTCATTTCTTTTTTCATTGTAAGCTCTTGCACCGCCAGTGCATAAACCCTATCTTCTAAGTCCTCAATTGCATTTAGCATTTCCATGCAGGTAGGGATACTGTCCTCATCATCAGCACAACTATGTGCAGTAGTAAACGAGCTCACTTCTCGGCAATATCATGGTAGAACTCCTCTTGTGCACGTACAGAGACTTCACTTTTTGTTGCTTGACTTTTGGACCAACACTTAACAGATTCCACAAGACTCGTAGTGGCACTCTTCTTCTTTGAACGGCCACTACCTCCCTCAAAAGCTTTAACCTTTGCTAGTGGGGTGTTCAATATGTCATTGGAGTCCCCTGTCTCTTCTTCAGGTTCCACCTCCTGAATGCACTTGTTCGCAGCATCTCCAATGTTGGTAGCGGTGTGTGGACCTATTGCTTGTTTCCCTATGGCTAGTGTCCCACCAAAAATTTCATACAGGACATCATATTTGGTCAAACCCTTCTTCTTGTACTTTTTCCCCTCAGGATATTTCTGCCCAAAATATTTTTTTTTTAACAATCCACAAATTTAACAAGTATTGTATACTAGCCACTACCAACTACTAAACACTAATCAAAAACTCATGTTGAAAGGTTATTACCTTTAAATAATTCTTCCATACATCCTCAGTAGCATTGACAGTGTTGGACTTGAGATCCCAACCAAATCCTGTAGTTTGCATTAACTTATCAAAGTCTTTGGTAGCAATCCTTAGTCTATTCCACTTTGCCTTCAACTGCACAAGCATATAATGGACCCCAAACTTTGTTGCTAACTCATTCTCAAATTTTAGCTAAGTTTTGGTGTCTAAGGTGGAGGAATGCAATCCATTCTTCGTCTCCTCATGCAACAAGTCAATGAACAAAATTTTTGCATTCTGGTGTCCAAGTAGCATGTTCCACACTATCACTTATCTATAAATAAGTATGAAACTAAGAAATTACTTGTAGACCATTTAGAATGTTTTGCTTTAGGTGGCTCAGTGATGTGTCCCACGTCGGTTAGAGAGTGTGGTCTTGGGTGTTATATATATGGGTTCACAATCCTCCCCTCACGAGCTAGCTTTTGGGGAAGAGTTAGGTGGGTTCATATCATATGGTATCAGAGCCGAACCTCTGCTAGTCGGTGGGTGCATGTACAAAGGTTCCCTGCCGCTTGTGTGGATGGGTTCATATCACTCAGGTATCTTAGTTTGTTATCAAACATAAGATCAAAATGTGCATAAACCAGTAGAAAATCCATTTGTCATTCCAAGGTTAGTAAAACCAACACAAACACACAGATAACAATCAGGGTATATTAGCACACTCTAATCTCATAAATGAAAAAGCCTAAAATTTGAAACTCATCGTCGCCTTTACACCAATCTAGATCAAGATAGCACCATTCTTCCAAACATATAAGATCATTAGACAAACAGATAAATGACATAAACACAAATCATTTATAGGAAAAAAATGATCGATGATACTTATCAACAATATTTCAAAGCAGATCACTGATATTCAAGGCAAAATAACCGAGATGCATAATGCAAATATGTTAGTCTTAAATTGAACATTTCCTCCTTCTTCTCCAACCAAACAAAAGATTTAACCTATTCTTTCATCGCTCTCCCTCCACACCTCTCCATCCCTCCATCCTTTTCTCTTACCAAACATAACGAAGTATATTTTTTTTTCCCTTATGTGTATTTTGCTATCTATTTGGCTTGTGTTTGTTTCCATTGTGGTACTATGTCTGTAATACTTTGTAGGCTTTTTTTTCCCTCTTAATAAAGAAGTTTATTCCAACCAAAAACCACTTTTTCCTTACAAGCATAAAACTTAGATATTGAATTCTAATACATTTTTAACCCTATTTTTTTCATGTAGGAAAGATTTAACTTCGAAATAATATCATAAATCAAGAAGACAATAGATAATCAAATGACAAACTTATATAGAACTTGGTAGTCTACACCGCATAAATACTTAAAAGATGTTGATGGGGAAATGTGTCTAAAAGTTGCAAAAGATTACACATAAAGACATTATTTTGGAAGATTAGAAATGACTTTGTGATTATTGGAGTACTAAGAAGCAAATAGTAAGTCTTAAATATATTGTCAAGTGTTTTAGAGGTTTTATTTTTCCTAATTCTACATTACTTTTCACAATAAGTAATTCGTATCATTCTTTTAGGAGCTGACTAAGCAAAATACAGATAATCATGTAATAAAGCAGAATTGCAATAGCAAGCATGGGTTGAAATCCCATGCTTGGCATCACGCAAAATTAGTATATAAAGCTTCCATTAGTTGTATGAATTTAATTTTACTTATATTTATCACTCTAATTAAAAAAATAATGCTACAGGTTAAGACCAGCCAATTTGCAGGTGACATTGAATATTATCAAATAATGTATACCAATTATAAAACAAAACAATGGTGCGACCTGCAAGCAAAGCAAGAATGTTTGAGTGATTTATAAATTAATATGCTTGCATAACTATAATTTTTTTTTTTCAGAATGAAATGTTGGCACTTAAAGATTTGCAATCCCAACAGCCTTCTGATGTAAAACCACTTATAGAAGAAATAGTTCAAAAAGTATGCAAGTCTCGTCTGAGATACATCAAAGGGAGGGACGAAGTTTTGAAAGGATCTTCTAGTTCTTATTGTGGACATTTTGAGAATAACGAAGCGGTAGAGTTGAAGAAAAAGGTTGCATCTTGTGAGAGCCAAATTAACACATATCAGAACCAACTTGTTGCATGTACGTCCTATATCCAATAATTAACCACTGAATTGAGCATGCAATTTCCTAGAATAAACTTTCCTCAATTTGATCCAAGTATTATATTTCCTCCACCTCTACCACCACAACAACTTTCGCAGTAGGATGATGATGATAGTGGCAACAATGATGATGCTTATCACTCTGTGCTATTCGAAGATCCACATCATTAAACTTATAGTTTAAACCTTTTAATTTTATGTATGGATTGATATTTTGGAAAATTTTTATAAATGCCATCTTTTAATATTTACTTTTATAAATACCACACATATTTATTTATGGCATAACTTAAAATATAATATGAATAATAATATGACATGAACTTTTTAAGTGTGGCATAAATAAATACAACTTTTAAAAGTATGGCATAACATGTAATTTTCTCTTATATTTTAGTCTTTTGCTTTCATGTGCTAGTGCAGAGGTTGATAACATGCTTATAACTATTATGTATATTTCTTATTATTAATTAGTATTGATTAGAGCCGACAACACGTATTATGATACAGTGATATAACACGAACCTGATATGCTATTTTTCAGGTTAGGGTGAAAAAAATTTGACCACGGGTTATTTTAGTGTCAATCTGAAACTGATCCATCCAAAAACAGGTCGTGTTCTGGTCAACCTGCATGATACTATAATGATCCATCTGACTTACGATTAATTATTTAAATATTTGTTAAAATATTTTCCCTATTATCAAATATATGTACAAGACAAAACTCTAGTTCACTTAATCTCAGACTAAACTTCAAACTAAATGGTTTTTAACTCTTGAACAATAAGAAGATGACTTTAGCTTGACCACTTAAGTCTTTTTATTTTGTTGGACTTGTTATTTTATTATATATTTTAAAAAATTTTAGGACAATTTTTTATTGTTGTAGCATGGAACTTATTTGATTTTGGTCCTACCTGAACCCGAAGACTCTCGTGAAGACCCCCTGGAAGGATGCATCACATTGTATGTGGAGTTCTTTCGAGCAAGATTATGTTTGCCAATGCACCATTCATGACCCGAGCCTTTAATAGCCTCAACGTATGTGTTACCCAACTCCACCTAAACTGCTATCTTTTGATGATCGACATGTACGTGCTATCGATGTACAGTTATAATTCTTAGCTGCCATAGGAGGCTTTTAAACAAATGGTCAAGATGAAGAAGCTCATATGCCAGGTTGGGTGGTATTACTTTATTGGTTTCCACAAGAAATTTATCTTCAGCAATCCTGACTCAAACAACTTCTAGAAGCATGAATGGTTCTACGCTAGCGGGTGGTGGTTATGCTGGCTAGGAGAAGAAGTTTCCCCTGATCAAATTATGCTGACAAGATTCAAGCAGCGCTAAATGTTAGGGTTGATTAGGAAGGCCACAAAAACCTTATGAATAAGGCCAATTTTGTTTGACAACAAATGTTTTTGCTGAGTAGAATGAACTTGGCAAATTATGGCAGGTTCAAGGGTTCCAACTCAACCAATTCCTGACATGATGATGTCCCCATTGCTCAGCCATCCGGACAAGTTACTGTTACACAACGAGGGACTTTTGACATCATGGGTTTAAGTTTTTTCTGACCTAGTCAGCAGGCAGGGGTCTCATCCACCTTTAGTTTTGAGGACTCTCTTATTGGCGCCCTCAATTTGGGGCCGCCTATTGCCGATGAGGACCTTAGAGAAGTGATTAGGTGCATCAGATCGAAGGTTTGACTCATCTTTATTCGTATCTAAGTTTTTTTGAATAGTCTCTAACTTGTTTGTTTTACTTTACAGAGATATCTTCCAGCCAATTGTCTAGAGAAGAAAGGCTCCGGAGGATGTTAGTGCTCTGAGACCAAGACAAGGACAAAAAGAAGGCAGACAACAAAAGGAAGAGATCTAAAGGATTTAAGCAGATCTCCATCGTTGCCCTACTCGGCGGGGCTAGGACCTTATCCTCCTCATCCTCTTCCTCCTCCTCAGCATTCCTCTGCTCGTCCTAAAGTCATCGATTAATGACCAATCAAAAGTGGCCGCCTCAAGATGCTTGTCGATGATGTCTCCATAAAGGTCCTCTATATCTAAAACGTAGTTGTCGAAAAACTCCTTGGTGCCTTTGAAGTCCTCCGCTGCTTGGGATGCCTTATCAGCAAGTATTCTAGTAAGATCTCCCTAAGGAACTGTTCATGCCTAGCTCTGGCCATCTCTTGCGCTCCTAGAAAGTTAGCTCTAACCTTCCTAGCTTCCTCTTGAGCTTTGCCAGCTTCCTCCTTAGCCGCTTCAAGCTCGGCCTTAATTTAGACCAGTTTGTTATTCCTCTCCTTTAGCTCGTCCTCGGCCTCAAATCTTTTTTGAGAGGACTTAAGGGCCTTCTCTTTACGGACCTTAGCTTATTGTTCGGCTTTGAGGTTGATGATTTTTAGCTCAACACAAGCTTGCAAAATCCAAGGTCAATGGGACCAAAAAACAGAGAAAGGGGAGAAAAAAGAGAAAGGGGAAAAAAAGGAAAAAGGAAGCAGAACTACACTTGGATGAAGTGCTTGAAGGCCGACTCAAAGCATTCCTGGTAAAGCTGATGCCAAACAACACTAAAGAACTCCTCTGAGGGAGTCAAGATCCCGAAGCACTCGATGATGGATTGGCAGAAGGGGTATCAAGTCATCCTCAGCTGGTCAGCTAGGGGGACCATGGGTAGATGCAGAAGAGGCGAAGGTACTGCTTGACTAGATGACCCCCCGAGCTGTAGAACTAGCCAAAATGCTGATGCTTTATTTTCGTTCAATACCTCATGTGGTTGTGCATAGTGGTAGGACCACCTTCCCTGTGCTTTTCTGGCTTCCTGGAGTGAACCTACAAGAAAAGGGTATGCCTTAGAGGTCAAAGGGGGACACCGATATGATGCTAGCCAAGAGCTCTCTAACACTCAAGTCAGGTATCTGTTTCGCTGAGAGAGAGGCAATGGTAGGTATGAGAGAGTCCACTTACCTTGAAGGTGAACTTAATGCTCTTATTTATAGTACATCATATGGACCAGGTGTAGGGCGGATTTGCCTTATGGCCTAGGTGCACCGTACTGTGGTGCTAATTAACTTATCTCTATTTGCTTTTGAACTTCCTGCCCTCTATCATCCTTTTGTGAAGATTCTTAAAGATTTGGGACTCCAGGACGCACTATCAATTGCTTCAGCCAAAGGTCTTCTTTTAAATCTTCAAAAAGCTTATGGATATTAGTGGTTAAACCTAAATGAACTTCTTGCAATGTTGGAAATTTTGTTTTTCATCTGTGATGGTTTTGACAGGACAAGTATCTCCGATGGGGTTCCATTGGAAATCAGAAGCAATAGTGCCGGATGATGGCTGTAGACTTGATTACAGTTGGAATTTAAATTTTTTAATAAAAGGGTAGATGTAAAATTATGAAAGTTTCATTAAAACCTTAAAACAACTTCTCATGTCTTTTCAAAGCTCTTTTAGAGAAAGGTGGATAGGCCTAACTTTTTTGAAAGAGCTTTTAAAAACTGAAACATGTCTAAAAGCTACTTTTTGAACTAAGAGGCCAAAAACAACTTATAAAAAGCCCTTCTAAATGAGCCCATTATTTAAGATATCATTGCAATATATATCAATACTCTATTTTGGTGTTAGTGGATAGTACTACTCCAAATTTAGAGTTTCACTATTTAGTACTTCATTTTGGAGTCATGTTTTGGAGTTGGTGTATGAGCTGAAATGCTACTCCATTTTCGAGTTCTTACTCCATTTTGAAGTTGGTTGGATATGCCCTTAGCAACGTTACAAAGGCATCATGAAGCTAATTTTCTAACTCATTGGAGTACTTTTTGACGCAACCAGGGCATGGGTAATCACACTTATTCTAGGGCCAAAATATAATAAAAGTGCGGCCATGCTAGGAAAACGAATAGGGTGTTTAGAAGCATTGGTTTAAACAATGGTTTGATCCAATTTTGATTAAGAACTCTATAACATGTAATAGCTTTATACTGTAGCTTATTTTTTAATGACACTGTAATATATATAAAAGTTTTACACTATACCAACCAAAACTTTTGGTTAAAATCGACAATACTAAGGCTCTGTTTGGTTTTGTTCTCAGAATTTTTGAAAATATTTTTACATGTTTTTTGAGGCAAAAATTTAAAAAATACTCTTAGCACAATTCTTAAAAAAAATTTATTTTTTAAAACAAAAATATTTTCACCTATTTTGAAAACAATACTAAACAGCCCCAAGTATCCTAAAATTAATAATCTCTTCGAGTACTAGAAAATGCGCGCATATATACACATGCATATGTTTGTGTGTATACATATATATATATATATATATATATAATCACAAGCGAAATCCGGTTCTACAAAATGAGAAAAAAAAATTATTACATAATCAAAATTGTAGGAAAACAAAAATTCCTTGGACTACTAAAAAGCCGATATATATAATATTTATTTATCACAAGCAAAATCGGTTCTGGAGTATAAGAAAGGAATTACATAATCAAAATTATTTAACTGCTATGCTTTTTCATCATGATCGATTTAGCTAATGTATTTGTATATATACACACACACTAACCTTTTTCATTTTGTTTTAATAAGGTTACACAAGTTCTTTGATTAATAACCCAACCGACATCAGAGACTCAATTAGTTGAAGACTTTTCCTACGCTTGAAAAATACACACGTCTCAAAAGTTGTTCTCCACTTGTATCTTACTCTTAGCTAGATGTTATTTATTTTTCAAACTTGCACAAAGTGTGGAAGATCGGAGTATTGGATAAAGATTGTCTTGAATTCAAATATGATCTCAGTAAATATATTTTTTAAAGAATGGGAACAGAATTTTGAGACTGCCACCCACTACATCTATGTCTACGCACAACCGATATCTAATCAACCGAATTATATGACTAACTTAATCAACATTAATAAGACATCTTTCTTTTGGTCTACACCTAACAGACTATTGTTTGACAGTCGTAGTCTGGACCATTTTTTCAGTTATAAATAATATAAAACTCTCACATACTACACTAATAATTAAAAAAATTACTACCGTATAAAGCTATCATATGTTACAGTAAAAATAATTTTAACCACCTGCCAAACATTGAGAATAAAGAAAGACCAAAATGCATAACGGTTTGTATTGTTGGAACAACTTCACGTTGGAACCACTAGGATTTGGTAACTTTTGTTTGCTTATAATATTCCCTAATCTTAGTTGCTTTCACCTTTTTAAAATTCCTAATCTCAGTTGTCATTCCATGGAATTTTGGTTTGGATGTTTGTCGGTTAGGCGATACCGACACTTTAATCAATTACCCGCCAAAAACGATTGAAAACCTTTTTTTTTTTTTGTCTTTTTTATTTAACGAAGGAATAATAAGAGAAGAAAGGAATTAAATGAGACAAAAGGTCATGTGGTAGAGCAGGTGAAACGACCACATGCAGATGAAGTTTGTGGAGCAAGTTGCTTGCCAAATGCCAACTTCCAACAATCCAATTCCATTGATATTTATATCATTGAATTGTTGTACTAATTCAACACGTGTCCTTCTCGGTTAGAACTAATTGATTTTAATCAATAAATACTGTAAGTTCTCAACAGCCATAGTAAAAACACAAAATTTATTAGTGCTTTTAATCAAAATTGGTTCAAACTATCGGTTCTAATTATATTTTATAAACACTTTATTAAAAAACTATTCACCACTTTTTTCAAAAGACTTTAGATTGGTTAAAAACGTAATTCAAACCAATAATTTGAATTAAAATTGACTTGAAATTTAAATTTTATAAGAGAAAACACTCTAATTATATAGATTTGAACCACAATTTTTTGACTTAAATTTTATTTCCGAAGGGTCTGAAATCATTTTCCAGGACAAGGGAGGAAAGTAAACCAATGCATGTTTTGTATATAAAAGGAAAATTTGTTGAAACATGTTACTTCACCACAAGAAATGTCTAATAAAAATGCATTTCCTAGTGGAGTTATAGAAGTATCTGCAAATTTTGCAAACTTTCCAATCACTCCGTAAAGAGTAGATCATAATTTAGTACATGGTCAGGGTCCCTTGTCCTTCCATATCACGAAGTAGTAAATGTCAATTAATTATGCTCACCCTCCAAGCGAAATTTCCGCAACCTATATTAAATTCTTAAACCCCTTTATCGTCTATGTTATTTAATGAAATTCATTGGCTCTTTGAAAAGGAGCCTGCATAGACGAGTCGTGGCTGCAGGATCTAAAATCAATCATCTTGACTTGTGAGTCTCATCGCAGAATTAATGGAACCGTTTTCTCCCGGCGGTGAAAAATCTTCAGATGCTTGTGAAGAAAAATTATACACCATGAACAAGTAGGGAAAGTTTTTATTAGACTTTGTTTGACAAAGTTAAGTTTAATCAACTTTTGATGTAAAAACAGTATAAAGCTTTTATATGTTATAGCAAAAAAAAATTTGTTACAGTGTAAAGTTCTCACATGCTACACCTACAGTTAAACTGTAGTATATAAAAGCTTTACACTGTAGCAATTTTTTTTTTCTTTTTACTGTATAGCATGTAAAAGTTTTATATAATTTTTTAACTGATAAAATAATCTAATAAAAACTTTCCCTACTTGTTTATGGTGTATAATTTTGATAAAACAGAGGATTAGGTGTCTCATCAATAGGGCAGTATTGTTTGCAATAAAGCCGAGAAAAGCAAGAAGAAGCCGTGATGAACATCATCTTCTATCAATATTCAGGGGTTGTAGCGTAAGGCAAAGTAAAGAGTGCATGAATTAGGACTCGTCTCGAAATAAAAACAAGATGACTTGACTAAAGATATATATGCCATAAAATTGATCAATTCCAGCTATTATTTGGCCGAATAGAATAAGACTCGTTCTTCACGACAAGATTTTGGCCTCTCGAGTGAGTCCCATCTTAATGAGCAAGATATATAAACAATCCATCACTTATATGTCCTTCAGAAAAAGATCATTTTGTCAAAATTATTTGGATACGTTATTATTTATAGACTCGTTTTACATACAAGATTTTGGCCCCTTGAGTGAGTCCCATCGTAGCGAGCAAGATCTATAGGCAATCTAATTTGTGATAAATATATATATGTCATTCGGAAAAACATTATTTTCTCAAAAGTATACATAAATTTATATATGTCATTCGGAAAAACATTATTTTCTCAAAAGTATACATGACCTTCTATTGCTATAATTTTTTTAGCTCAAAAAAAAAAAAAAAGAAGTTCTAGCAAAAATATTATTTTCCCTTGCATTTATAAGGATGGTGTCATCTGTCATTGATATATAAAGTATCAAAAGAATCATAGATCTATGACATCTATTAAAGCTAGGAAAAAGTAGAAGTTGTACCAAATCAAATTTAATGCCCCTAGAGAAGTTCACCTCTCTTTGTATTCGCTTTTGCCAAAGTCAGATCCAACCATATGGACTGAAATTTTGTAGCCACGAAACAACAAGAGGTTTCCTAGGTTGTCTTTTTTAACGAAATTTCGTCATGATTATTTGAATCGATAAATCTACACATGATGGAAAAATGGTGAAGGAAGAAACAACATACAAACAACAAAAAATCCTCAAAATTTCATGGTAAGAAAAATGGAAAGAAAACAAAAAGATATTCGCAATCACCGCATCAGCAACCGGTAATATTAAAAACCCCACGTCACCGTTTCGAGCTAAAAAAAAACAAAGACCCTTCACGTTGAGAAGTCAGAGTCAGTGTGTTTGACTTTTTTTTGTCAACCACAACTGTTCAAATTCTACTTCTACTTGTCTTTCTATTCTCTGTAAAACTTCCACCACTACGATTTCCGTCAAAATAACGCCGTCCAGTCCCTCGCTTTCCTTTGCTTGCTGCTCCACTTAAAACCCATCAAAGTTTCCCCCATATAACCTGAACAATCTCTCTCTCTCCATATCTCTCTTATACACGGAGAAAAAAGGAAGAAACAGAGGCTGAAACAGCAAAAACACAAAAAGGAGAAAAAAAATGAAAATCCTGTTTTGGGTGTTTCTTCTTTTGACCCTTAAGCTGGCAATATTAGCAGAATCAGCTTCTTCTTTATCATCATCAATATGCAATAGTACTGCTCCAGAGCAAGAACAGATTTCCAGGGCCTTCAAATCAGTCTCCGGTTTCAACCTCTCTTGGTTGGGTGATTTGGGTTCCAACTGTTCAAACAAACCCATCACAGAACTGAACCTCTCGTCCAAGAATCTCACAGGAATCATAGCATGGAAGTTCCTCAGAAACATGTCGGAGTTACAAACCCTCGATCTTTCCAGAAACTCTCTCAAAGGCTCCGTCCCTGGTTGGCTATGGTCCCTTCCAACCTTGGTCAAAGTCAACCTCTCTCAGAACCGGTTCGGCGGGAGCGTCCGGTTCGAACCGGCCGGGACGAGGAAGTACGGTTTTGGCTCATCGGTGCAGCTCGTGAACCTCTCCAGAAACCGGTTCACCAACTTGGACAGCTTCTCCGGGTTCCCAAACCTGACGTTTCTCGACCTTTCGAATAACCGCTTGGGAAGTCTACCAACCGGGCTCGGAAATCTCACGAGGCTAGAGCATCTCGATATTTCGGGATGCGATATCTCGGGAAGCCTGAGACCCATCTCGAATCTCCGGTCGTTGAAATACTTAGATGTCTCGAACAACGCTTTGAACGGCACTTTCCCCACCGATTTCCCTCCTTTAAACGGCCTCAAGTTCTTGAACCTCTCGCTCAACAACTTCACCGGTTTGGTCACCAAGGACAAGTACCAGAAGTTCGGGAAATCGGCTTTTATCTCCGCTGGGAATTTCACCCTAAAGTTCAACTCGTCTGAAAGCTTCAATTTCACATCCAAAAACTCGACCTTCCATGTCTCTCCTCCACCACACCATCATCATCACGGAAGTAGTATTTACACACAAGCGGTTCATGAAAGAAAACCCGAAGGAAAAAAGTCGAAGAGGGTTCTGGTTCTGGGCTTGTGCTCTGCTTCTGCTGTGATTTTGTTGGTTTCAATGGCGGTTTGTTTGGTTTGGATTCGGCGGAGGAGGAGATTGTACTGTAAGAGGAACAAATGGGCGATCTCGAAGCCGGTGATGCAACTTCCGTTCAAGATGGAGAAATCTGGGCCGTTCGCTTTCGAGACGGAGTCGGGATCGTCGTGGGTGGCGGACATCAGAGAGCCGTCGTCGGCGCCGGTTGTGATCTTCGAGAAGCCGCTGATGAACTTGACGTTCAAGGACCTGATGGCCGCCACGTCACACTTTGGGAAGGAGTCGCAGCTGGCCGAGGGAAGGTGTGGGCCCGTCTACACCGCCGTGCTCCCCGGAGACATCCACGTGGCGATCAAGGTCCTCGACAACGCCAGGGACGTCCACTGCGACGACGCCGTTTCTTTGTTCGAAGACCTCTGCAGGCTCAAGCACCCCAACCTCTTGCCTCTTTCCGGTTACTGCATTGCAGGTACCGTACCGAATCGTACCCTGTGCCCGCCAATTACCCCACATTTTATTTTATTTTTGTTTGTGTTTTGTTTTGTTTTATCTTTTATTCACTTCTGAATCTGATTCATGGCAGGGCTTTTAACCATCTTAAATTGAACCCCTTCACGGGGGTATAATTAATGACCCTTAACATTTTCCCACACGTAAATCTAAGTACCAGGCGTTCATCATTACATTTTACATCTACTATTGAGATTCGTGAATTGTATTGTAATGTATTGAACTCAAGTTACATCTTTCAAAGTTTAAATTTTTTTATTTGTTTTTTTTTTTTTTTTTAATTAGGGAAAGAGAAACTGGTTCTGTGCGAGTTCATGGGCAACGGCGACTTGCAAAGGTGGCTGCACGAGCTGCCAACGGGGCAGCCCAACGTGGAGGACTGGACAGGCGACACGTGGGAGCAGGCGCATGGGTTCCACGTGCCGTCGCCGGAGAAATTGGGTTGGCTCACGCGCCACCGCATCGCCGTCGGGATAGCGCGTGGGATGGCGTATCTCCACCACGCTGGCTCGAGGCCGGTGGTGCACGGCCACCTGGTCACCTCCAACGTCTTGTTGGCGGAGAATTTCGAGCCTCGGATCTCTGATTTCGGGTTCCGGAGCCTCGGAGGCCTCGAAAGCGGCAACTGTAGCACCCAAACGGACGTGTACTGCTTCGGAGTGGTGTTGATGGAGCTCTTGTCAGGTCGGCCCGGGACGGCGGAGACAGTGGTGTGGGTGCGGAGGCTGGTGAGGGAAGGGCTCGGCGTGAACGCTCTCGACCCGAGGATCCGACCCGGTGGAGAGTCCGACTCGGATCGGGAGATGGTTGAGAGTCTTCGGGTCGGGTATTTGTGTACGGCCGAGTTGCCTGGGAAAAGACCGACCATGCAACAGGTCCTGGGTTTGCTCAAGGACATACATCCCGCTATGGACTTGAGCTGAGCTGAGTTGAGCTGACTCGCCTCGTCAGCTCTTCAAGTTCCGAGACTGCTGTTTTCCTCCCCCCCCCGGCCAATCGAGTGGCGCGTGCGGCTCGTGGCTCAGTGTTTTTGTCGATATGGCAGCAAATTTCTTTTCACGGTCCTTTTTTTTTTTAATATCCACCGTTTCATTTCTCCTCCAAACTGTGTGGTATGAGGAGGGTGACGTTTACGCGCCGTCTTGCAGCGTAAGATGAATAGTTTAGTGGAATTTTTTTAACATTTTGTTGAATTACATCACCTATCATGTGTTTTTATCTCGAGAATTTGATCCTATGTTATTTTTTAATCTTGTGCAGACAAGAAAATTTTACAGATTAAAAAAGAAGAGGAAAAAAAAACAAAAGAAAAAGGGTAAAGAGGTGGGGGCAAAATGTGGTGGGGTTACATGGTTTGGAATGGTGCTGATGGAACAGATCTTATGGTTTAGGTGAGCATATAGCTCAGAGCATCCACTTATTCCTTGTCTCTTCTGGATGGAGATTATCATCATGCCTTCTTTTTTATCTTTAATTTTCTCAACTTTATTTCTGTCTCTTCTCTCTTGTAGTGTTTCTTTATTTGCTTTTTCTTCTATTACTTGCTGTATTCCTTCACCCTTTTATTTTTTGCGCTTTCAGCCTGATGTTCCTTCTTAATAAGTTTCAAAAGTGAAAAGGACGCTTATATATTCCCTAAGTTGATCACTTGATCCATTATCTAGTTACGTGTTGTATAATTGGGACTTTGCAGTGGGGACCCTTAATGGTATTTTTTTTTTATTTTGTGGCTATTCACGAATATGGTGTGCAACTGTTTTTGCAATTTAAACAAATGTGTCTAGTGTGGTCCTCAATTTTGTACGCCATATTTGTCTCTGGCGTTTTTGTCAAACATTCCTCAAGTCCAATTCTAATGGTCTACTTCCAATTGTGTGAATGGAAATGTCACTTGTAAAAAGTGTTTTAATTGCTTCTTGAACTGCAGTTTTAACAGACGTGTGTGCATAATAGGAAATGCCTCAACTTGCATTTAACTGGTCAAACTACGGCTCACATATTTAAAAGAGGGGTGATAACCAATGGTTAAAATCTTTATACTGTAACAATTTTTTTTATTGTTATTGTAAGATGTAAGAGATTTATATTGTTTATAATTGGGTTTGTGGTAAAAACTACGGTTCCCATCATTCAACCAAACATGGGGTAATTTTTCATAAGCGCGTGCACACACACAAATCTATATATATATATATATATATAGCCATGGTAGGAAAGCAAAAGTTAGAATTAGAAAGAGAAAGGTTAATGAACGAAGGTCGCATTTTTCTCAATCAATTAAAAAAAAAACAAAAGAAAAGAAAAATCGACCTACTGTTCAATTCTACCGACTTAATCACTCTTATCTATTTTTTCCCCTAATTTATTTAGTTTGGTGGACCCTCTTCGTTTATTTAAAGAAAAAAAAACCAAGACAAAAAGGAAAAGGGTATATATGGGTTAAAAAGAAAGTAAGATGGCTAAAAGAAGAAATTCCATGCAGGACTTTACGAATGGAATTTTCCTCTCTCGTTTCCCTTAATGCCAAGAAAATTATCTGAAAACATGATCCAAATGCATTGATAATATGAACAGCCGATGCATATAGGTTTACCTACTTCGCAGTGAATGTTGAATTTTTGTTTTCAAAAGCGACATAATTCCATTTTCAATAAAAGACTAAAAGAAACTTTGATTTTATTTTCTTTATATATATATATATATATATATATAACAAACTTGCGTGAATCAATAGAGGCTAAAACATGATACCATCTAATGGCGCTTAATATATAAAACTTGCACTAGAAATCGTATAATCTTACTAGTGTTGTTGAAATTTAACCCCCCAAAAAAATTTTTAAATAGTAACAACTGAAATTAATAATGAAAAAATAAAATAAAATAAAACCTTGAAGCATAACTTGTATTTGTAAGAGCTACCATATGATATCAATCTTCATGACAATATATATATATATATATATATATAACAACAAAAATTGTCATCTATTTTTTTGCCACATGCATATTCCTGTGGACATCCGGCATCCCTCTTGTGGTGGTGCATAGGGCAACAGGTCGCTACATGGCTAGTCGCCGGAGGCAAAACTATCTCTTCCGGCATCCATTGACCCGCCTTTTTTTTAATCTCTTCCTTAATGATAGATGGAAGGCTGAGGATTTAAAATCCTTGGTATAACTGGGACCAAAATATCAACTTTATCAGATTTTTATGTTAAGCTACTGAACTTTTCTTTGGGTTAATTATACTAGATAACTTGTAATTTCCATGATCACACGTCTCCTTGATCAGGTACAAGTCGCCGATGTTTCAAGATGCTGTTTTAATGTCATTGTCCAACTTTATTCCGAATCCTCAAAGTGGTCAAATCTCACACAAGCAAAAAGCTTTCGTGGTCGTTCTTGATGTAACTTGATATCTTTCCTATGCTGTGAAGGTGACATTTCTAAAATTCTGTTGGAAGTACATGCAACGCGTAATCAAAGCTGTAGAACTAAAGCAAAAGGCACTTGAGTGGATCTTTTTTTCTTTTTTTCCTAAAGCAGACAACGATGGGAAAAAGAAAATAAGAGCTGAACACAATGCCGTGCCCTTTGGGCTCGGCATGTCTCAAAGCTCTGCATTCATCATCTTTACCCATCCAATCTTTTTTGGGATGAAGATGAAGATCATTAGACGTTAAAGATATACATACACTTGCACGTATAAATATACACATAAGGCTTGTCTATGGTCCTCACTTGTTTTCTAATCATTCTGTTTGGTAGGGGGGATGGGGAATAGAATGAGAAAGAGAGTTTGATGAATGGGCTAAAAATGTGAAAAGTAGAGAGAATTATAATAATCCTATGTGGTCTGATAGAATAAAGAGGGAGTTGTAACGATAAATAATTTTTATTTGGTAAATTATTGCATTATACATTTAAATTATTTGTTAAAAATTATTTAGAGGGAAAAATAGTCTTTCAAAGCACAAAGTGAAAAAATTGCTTAGGTCCTTCCACTAATAGAAGGATCCAATTTGTGGGCCATGAGGGAGAATACATCCCTCCACTTCTGCTGTGCCTCCTTTTCTCCTTCCAACCAGACAAGCAATTCTGTAACGTCTCGAAATTTATTTAATATTAATGTAATGTAAATGATGAATTAGTGTGCCATAATTAAAGTTTTAACTTTAATTAGATTATTTGGTTGGATTTTTAGTTTTTGGTTGTTTTGTTAAATTGATGTGTTCAAAAGATTCCTTGTTGATTTAAAATGATGTTTTGAGTTTTAAAACACAACAATTTGTAAAATGTTAAAAATACTCTGTTTTACAAAACTGTGGGCGGCACATGGTTTTCGCACAGTAAAACCGCCCACCGATTTTCTCTATTTATTTTCCTTTCCTCTCTCTCTCTCTCCTCACTCTCACGAGCTCTCTCTCTCTCTCTTCACTCTCCCTCTCGGCAGCCTCTCTCTCTCTCTAATTTCTTCAAAAAATTTTGGTTTCCATTCGAATCCAAGCTTCGGAACAGCACGGAGGAAGCTCGGGGACGTGATTCGGCAACCGAGAACGCGGATTGAAGCTTCGATTCGAGGTTAGATTCGAAATTTCTAAACTTTTTTCAAAATTTTCGATTTTGTGTGTTTTTGAAATCTAAGCTTGTTTAAGCTTAGAAAACCGTGGATTTGTGTTAAATGAGCTTAGAACAACTAGAATCTAAACCTAGATTGAAGAAAAACGGATTGGATTCAAGATTTTCATTTTTCTCCTCTTTTTCTCATTTTCGGATTTTTGAGGATTTCGAGTTCAAATGTTGTTTAAATGATTCCAAATATGTTTTAGAATGTTTTTCTATCAACTATAGTTGTTTTTCATGCCTGGGATTTGAGAAAAACAGGTTGGAATCAAGATTTGGATTTTGGGGATCGAGAAACCCGTGGCTGGGATTTCTGGATTTTCCCAGTTCGGCAGGCCGAAGTTCATGTTCGGCAGGCCGGAGTGATGATCGGCAGGCCGGTGTTCTTCCGATCGGCAGGCCGAATCTGGAGACATGTTCGGCAGGCCGAACTTTGCTTCCGGCAGGCCGAACTGTACAGTTCGGCAGGCCGAAGCAGGGCGTCCGGCAGGCCGACCGAGGCATGGAAAATTTTGTGATTTTTACCCGATTTCACTGTTTTGAACCCTAATTTAAATCCCAACCTTATAGGATGATTTTAATGATACAAATGGCACACTAGGACATCATGAAATGATTTAGTAACATAGAATGTCTCAAACTAGATATTGATTGATTTAGTTGGTATCTAGGATTGTTCGTGGTTCCGTGGAGCTAACGTATAGCGGACCGGGATTACGGTGTGGGGTACCGGCACGAGTACTGAGGTAGGACTTCTATCCTATTTCTTTGGTAGCCTGGTTTTGAAATGATTTGGCTTTGAGAATGATTTCTATCAAAATGTTTTCGACGGTTGTTTGAAAATGATTTTATCGGTTATATTTTTATATACCGTGACATGAAATGAATTTCATAATGAATGTAATTGACAACACTCGGTAATTGGGTTTTGAATGATAATGATAATAAACACATGGGCATGATGCCATATCAGAGATCGGGTCGTGATCGACCTTGGGGGCAGGTCCCGAAACCCAGCTGGGCCACTACGGTGGTGATATCATGGTTTGCCTAGGTAAATGTAAACTGGTGTTTTGATTTGACGAGTAGACTGTTCTGTGTCAGAACGGTTCTACTCAATTTATTTATTTATTTATTCAAGTTTCTTTCTGTATAACTCTTGATAATGTTATGTTTCTTTGCATTAAATTATTTTATAAAACTTAGTCCTACTGAGCCTTTCGCTCACGTTTTATTGTTTTAAATTTCCCCCCTCTAGGTGGTTTCCCATTTAGGTTTGGAGAGGATTCTTCGGACCGAACTCAGGAGCACTAGGAGAATCTATTTACATTCTGTATTTATTAATCAAGGCATGTAAGACTTAACTTTATTTGTACTTGGACTGTAATTGTATTTGTGATATTGTCAGATCCATGTGTGTGCACAAGTTGTGGGTTGTGGAACCCATATTCGCGGTTTCTATTCAATTATTGTTATTTGTTTAATGATTTTAAATTCTTTATCAAATGTGGTGGAAAAATCTTCTTAAATTTTACTTAATTGGGTTCTCAAACCCCCGATTTTTAATTAAATTCGCTTTTAATTAATCTAAATATTCCGCCACGTCACCTCCCGTACTCCGGGGCGTGACAGAATGGTATCAGAGCTCAAGGTTATGAACCTTGGGAATTGTGCACACATAGGTTTGACAATGAAATACATCTGACAGTCCAAATTTTGTTTTCAGAAGTGAGAGAATGGCACCTAGACGTCGTTCGACAGCTGACGCCGAGTTCGGAAATGATGAG
The DNA here is from genome assembly GCA_025403435.1 of Artocarpus heterophyllus. NCBI lineage: Eukaryota > Viridiplantae > Streptophyta > Magnoliopsida > Rosales > Moraceae > Artocarpus > Artocarpus heterophyllus. Next base: position 17,684,322 of record CM046350.1, read on the forward strand.
GGCCTGATGAGGTCTATGATCGCGGCTTTCCGGCAGATGGCAGCCAGGACTAGACCGGAAGACTCCAGTGTTGGTAGTCGGCATGCTTTCTTTAAGGAATTTCGGCGGGCGTCTATTCCTACTTTTGATGGCAATGGGGATCCGCAGTTAGCAGAGTATTGGTTGGATTCGATCTTGAAGCATCTTGATACCCTTGGTGTGCCTGAGGAGTATCGTGTGGAGTTTGCGGCGTATAAGCTCGAGGGTGGCGCCAACACCTGGTGGAAACAAACTAAGCGTCTGGAGCGCGGTGGCGATATCGGTTGGGACAAGTTCGAGGATCTGTTCTATGATCGGTATTTTCCGCAGGGGTATAGAGATCAGAAGGCAGCTGAGTTTTATAGATTGCAGCAGGGTGATATGTCAGTTCGGGAGTACGAGGCAAAGTTTAGCGAGTTGGCTAGGTTTGCTCCATCAGCTGTGGCATCGGAGCGCGAGAAATGCATCAAGTTTCAGGAAGGACTCAAGGCTCCTATTCGGCGGCAGTTGGTTGCTCTACGGCTTAGGAGTTTCGGAGAGCTTGTGTCGTCGGCGATCTCCGTGGAGAATGATTACGTGCAGTATTGTGAGGACCGAGCTAAGGCTTCAGGAGGACCGCAGAGGAGTGGCAGGAAGAGCACCAGTAGTCGTCCAGCTCCGGGGAAAGGCAAGCAAGGCGGTGCGACCAGTGGCAGTAGCAGTTCGTCTGGCAGCGGGCGCAGCAACCCCAACAGCTTTCATTGTCATTTCTGTCAGCAGCCCGGACACATCAAGAGGAATTGCCCGATCAGGAGTGCTCGTCTTGGATCGCAGACCGGGGAGGATGCCAGTCGTCAGTCTCAGCCTCAGCCTCAGACCCTACCTCCGCCTCCGCAGTACCCGCAGTTGCAGTATCCGCAGTTTTCTCCTCAGCAATTCTCATATCCGGCACGGGGACAGCAGCCGCAGTATTTTCAGCGCAGTGTTCCTCAGTATAGAGCTCCGAGTACAGGTAGTGTGCAGTCGTCTCCATCTCAGCAGTATCGGCCGAGTAATGCAGGACCCAGCAATGTCGGTAGAGGAAAAGGGAAGGCGCCAGTGCAGGTTCATGCAATGGCATCTGGAGGGTCAGATTCTCAGATTGGTAACGCGGTTGTCGATGGTATGGTTTTGATTTCTAGATCTCTAGCTCGCGTTTTATTTGATACCGGTGCCTCTCATTCTCTCATTTCGAGTTCTTTTGTACATGCCTTGGGATTAGAAGTAGAAGAGTTTAATGAACCCCTAGTTATAACTTCTCCCTTGGGGCGGGTGTGTGTAAATTGTGTGTGTAAATCTTGTAAAATAAAGATTGGGGATGAGATTTTGAAAAGTGATTTGATTATACTCCCCATGAGTTCCTATGATGTGATTTTAGGGATGGACTGGTTGTCCAGGTATAGTGCAGTTGTGGACTGCCAACTTAGAAAAGTGACCCTAGTGTCTGATAGGGGGACGGTGATCACTTACCAGGGTGGTGGTGATTGGCTAATGAGTGAGCGTCTCATGAAGTCATGTCTAGGAGGGCGAAGGAATCTAGATTGTTTTGCTTTTCTTGCCAATCTAGATTGCGAGCCCTATGTTTCGAGTAGTGGTGTAGCGATTCCGGTGGTTGGTGAGTTCGAGGATGTTTTCCCCGACGAGTTATCAGGATTACCACCGCATCGGGAGATTGAGTTTGGTATCGAGTTGTTTCCAGGGACATCACCGATTTCTATGGCACCTTATCGGATGGCGCCGGCAGAAATGAAGGAATTGAGGAAGCAACTTCAGGAGCTTGCTGATAAAGGATATATTCGGAATAGCACATCTCCGTGGGGAGCACCAGTTTTGTTCTCTAAGAAGCACGATGGGACTCTCAGGTTATGTGTGGATTATCGGCAGCTGAATCGTGTTACGGTGAAGAACAAGTATCCTTTGCCTAGGATTGATGAGCTATTTGATCAGTTGGGAGGTTCGCGATACTTCTCGAAGATTGATTTGCGGTCAGGTTATCATCAGCTCAGAATCAAGAAAGAGGACATTCCCAAGACAGCTTTTAGGACTCGGTATGGGCACTTCGAGTTTCTGGTTATGTCTTTCGGGTTAACGAATGCTCCAGCAGCTTTTATGGACTTGATGAACAGGATATTTAGGCCGTATCTGGATCAGTTTGTGATCGTGTTCATCGATGATATTCTTGTGTATTCTAAGACATGGGAGGAGCATGAGCAGCATCTTCGGGTCGTGCTTCAGACTTTGCGGGAGCACCAGTTGTATGCTAAGAGGGAAAAGTGTGAGTTCTGGTTGACCGAGGTCAAATTTCTGGGTCATGTCATCTCGGAGCATGGTATTTCAGTGGATCCGTCCAAGATTGAAGCTATATTGGAGTGGGAACGACCAAGGAATGTAGCGGAGATTCGCAGCTTCTTAGGTCTTGCTGGATATTACCGAAAATTTGTAAAGGACTTTTCGAAGATTGCAGCTCCGTTGACGAGATTGATCAGGAAAAACGTCAGGTTTGAGTGGGATGAAGACTGTGAGTCTGCTTTTCAGGAATTGAAGAACCGGTTGACTTCAGCTCCAGTATTAGTTATTCCTAGTAGTGACGAGCCGTATGAGGTTTATGCTGATGCTTCAGGGCACGGACTTGGATGCGTGTTGATGCAGCATGGACGTGTGGTTGCGTACGGATCGAGACAGCTACGACCTCACGAGCGGAATTATCCTACTCACGATTTAGAGCTTGCAGCGGTGATCTACGCGCTGAAGATTTGGAGATGTTACTTGTATGGAGCATCGTTTCAGGTCTTCTCCGATCATAAGAGTTTGAGGCATTTGTTCACTCAGAGGGATCTCAACTTGAGGCAGCGCAGATGGGTGGAGTACATGGAGGATTATGATTTCGCGTTGCAGTATCATCCCGGAAAAGCTAATGTGGTCGCGGATGCGCTTAGCAGAAAGTCTTCAGGGATTCTCGCTTGTTTGATTTTTGAGGACTGGAGCAGGGATGCGACAGTGAGTGAGTATCGGCTACAGTATCATGACGACGGTGATCGAGTTTCGTTATATCATGTGGAAGCGACTCCAGCTCTTGTTCGGATGGTGAAGCAAGGTCAGTGGCAGGATCAACATTTACAGGGGATTTGGTCGCGGATTCAGAACGGGGAGCAGTTCGAGGAATGGAGCGTGCATGCAGATGGATCGTTGTACTTCCGGGAGCGTCTTGCAGTTCCAGTTATCGCCGAGGTAACGAAAGCCGTTCTAGATGAAGCTCATAGGTCTCAGTTCGCTATTCATCCGGGGAGCACAAAGATGTATCGCGATTTGAAGAGGCAATATTGGTGGAGAGGCATGAAGAAAGATGTTCGCGAGTACGTGGCCAAGTGTTCGACGTGTCTTCAGGTGAAAGCCGAGCATCAGAAGCCTGCAGGTCAGCTTCAGCCGCTTCCTATTCCAGGGTGGAAATGGGAGCATGTGACGATGGATTTTCTCACAGGTTTGCCGAGGACGGAGCAACGGCATGATGCAGTTTGGGTTGTGGTCGACAGGTTGACGAAATCGGCGCATTTCATTCCGTTTAGGTCGACGTGTTCTAGGAAGATTCTTGGGGAGTTGTATATGCAGAACATTGTGAGGTTGCATGGAGTTCCTTTGTCCATCACCTCTGATCGAGATACCAGGTTTAATGCTAAGTACTGGAGGAGTTTTCAGGAGGCTTTGGGTACGGATTTGAACTTCAGTACGGCGTTTCATCCTCAGACTGATGGGCAGTCTGAGCGGGTTATCCAGGTTCTCGAGGATATGTTGCGTGCTTGTGCGTTGGACTTCGGCGAGAATTGGAAGCAATGTTTGCATTTGGCGGAGTTCGCGTACAACAACAGTTATCAGGCGAGTATCGGTATGGCACCATTTGAGGCGTTGTATGGGCGACCGTGTCGGTCACCTGTGTGTTGGGCCGAGCCAGAAGATAGAGTTATTCTTGGGCCGGATGAGATTCGTGACAGCAACGAGAAAGTCGTGGTGATTCGGGATCGGTTGAGAGCAGCTCAGAGTCGGCAGAAGAGCTATGCAGATAGGAGACGTAGACCCTTAGAGTTCGCGGTTGGAGATTTTGTTCTCTTGAGGGTGTCACCTCGTAAGGGAACTATGCGGTTCGGAGTGAGTGGGAAACTCGCGCCGAGGTATATTGGGCCGTTCGAGATCACTCAGCGTGTTGGTGTGGTCGCTTATCGGCTTGATCTTCCGCCCGAACTTTCTCATGTGCACGATGTGTTTCATGTGTCTATGCTTAGGAAGTGTCCACCTGGGCAGGATAAGATAGTATCGTTTCGCGATGTGCAGGTTCAGGAGGATACGACGTACGAAGAAGTGCCGATTCAGATCATCGACCGGAAAGTGATTAGCTTGCGTCGTCGTGAGATACCGTTGGTAAAGGTCGTGTGGCAGCATCACGGTGTTGATGAAGCCACTTGGGAATTAGAGTCGAGTATGCGGGAATTGTATCCGCATTTGTTTTGTTTTTGAGATGAGTTTTAAATTTCGTGGACGAAATTTCTTTTAGGGGTGGAGAGCTGTAACGTCCCGAAATTTATTTAATATTAATGTAATGTAAATAATGAATTAGTGTGCCATAATTAAAGTTTTAACTTTAATTAGATTATTTGGTTGGATTTTTAGTTTTTGGTTGTTTTGTTAAATTGATGTGTTCAAAAGATTCCTTGTTGATTTAAAATGATGTTTTGAGTTTTAAAACACAACAATTTGTAAAATGTTAAAAATACTCTGTTTTACAAAACTGTGGGCGGCACATGGTTTTCGCACAGTAAAACCGCCCACCGATTTTCTCTATTTATTTTCCTTTCCTCTCTCTCTCTCTCCTCACTCTCACGAGCTCTCTCTCTCTCTCTTCACTCTCCCTCTCGGCAGCCTCTCTCTCTCTCTAATTTCTTCAAAAAATTTTGGTTTCCATTCGAATCCAAGCTTCGGAACAGCACGGAGGAAGCTCGGGGACGTGATTCGGCAACCGAGAACGCGGATTGAAGCTTCGATTCGAGGTTAGATTCGAAATTTCTAAACTTTTTTCAAAATTTTCGATTTTGTGTGTTTTTGAAATCTAAGCTTGTTTAAGCTTAGAAAACCGTGGATTTGTGTTAAATGAGCTTAGAACAACTAGAATCTAAACCTAGATTGAAGAAAAACGGATTGGATTCAAGATTTTCATTTTTCTCCTCTTTTTCTCATTTTCGGATTTTTGAGGATTTCGAGTTCAAATGTTGTTTAAATGATTCCAAATATGTTTTAGAATGTTTTTCTATCAACTATAGTTGTTTTTCATGCCTGGGATTTGAGAAAAACAGGTTGGAATCAAGATTTGGATTTTGGGGATCGAGAAACCCGTGGCTGGGATTTCTGGATTTTCCCAGTTCGGCAGGCCGAAGTTCATGTTCGGCAGGCCGGAGTGATGATCGGCAGGCCGGTGTTCTTCCGATCGGCAGGCCGAATCTGGAGACATGTTCGGCAGGCCGAACTTTGCTTCCGGCAGGCCGAACTGTACAGTTCGGCAGGCCGAAGCAGGGCGTCCGGCAGGCCGACCGAGGCATGGAAAATTTTGTGATTTTTACCCGATTTCACTGTTTTGAACCCTAATTTAAATCCCAACCTTATAGGATGATTTTAATGATACAAATGGCACACTAGGACATCATGAAATGATTTAGTAACATAGAATGTCTCAAACTAGATATTGATTGATTTAGTTGGTATCTAGGATTGTTCGTGGTTCCGTGGAGCTAACGTATAGCGGACCGGGATTACGGTGTGGGGTACCGGCACGAGTACTGAGGTAGGACTTCTATCCTATTTCTTTGGTAGCCTGGTTTTGAAATGATTTGGCTTTGAGAATGATTTCTATCAAAATGTTTTCGACGGTTGTTTGAAAATGATTTTATCGGTTATATTTTTATATACCGTGACATGAAATGAATTTCATAATGAATGTAATTGACAACACTCGGTAATTGGGTTTTGAATGATAATGATAATAAACACATGGGCATGATGCCATATCAGAGATCGGGTCGTGATCGACCTTGGGGGCAGGTCCCGAAACCCAGCTGGGCCACTACGGTGGTGATATCATGGTTTGCCTAGGTAAATGTAAACTGGTGTTTTGATTTGACGAGTAGACTGTTCTGTGTCAGAACGGTTCTACTCAATTTATTTATTTATTTATTCAAGTTTCTTTCTGTATAACTCTTGATAATGTTATGTTTCTTTGCATTAAATTATTTTATAAAACTTAGTCCTACTGAGCCTTTCGCTCACGTTTTATTGTTTTAAATTTCCCCCCTCTAGGTGGTTTCCCATTTAGGTTTGGAGAGGATTCTTCGGACCGAACTCAGGAGCACTAGGAGAATTTATTTACATTCTGTATTTATTAATCAAGGCATGTAAGACTTAACTTTATTTGTACTTGGACTGTAATTGTATTTGTGATATTGTCAGATCCATGTGTGTGCACAAGTTGTGGGTTGTGGAACCCATATTCGCGGTTTTTATTCAATTATTGTTATTTGTTTAATGATTTTAAATTCTTTATCAAATGTGGTGGAAAAATCTTCTTAAATTTTACTTAATTGGGTTCTCAAACCCCCGATTTTTAATTAGATTCGCTTTTAATTAATCTAAATATTCCGCCACGTCACCTCCCGTACTCCGGGGCGTGACAAATTCCAAGCAATTCCCTCTATTTCTCCCCCCTTACCTCTCTTACTCCCTTCATATCTCCCTCCTTTCAAACATAGTGTAAGAATAAATATATAGAAGTGTGGGATTGAATTTCTCCGTCTAAAGGGAAAGGACGACATCTAGGCTCCATTTGATAGGAGGGATAAGAGTATGAAGGGTGTAGAAAGTTGGATAGATGAAGAATGTTTGAGATAGAGAGGATTACAACAACCCTTTAAGTTGTTTGATCGTAAGCAGAGAGAGTTAAAGGGATGAATGATAGTTTTTTTTTATTTAATTACTATATTATCAATTTTTACTGTTTATTTAATAATTTTTAACAAGAGTAAAATAGTTTTTTAAATCTAAATATGATGGATTTGATGGATCCTACCATCATTGGAAGAAATAGTTTTGATGGACCAAGAGAAAAAGTTATCCCTCAACCTCTCTTGTCCTTCCTCTCTTTCTTCCAACAAAACAAGGGATTTGACCTATCCGTCCCCCTCTCTCCTTCCACCCTTCTCCCTCCCTCCTACTAAACACACTGTTAGGATGGTCTTTTTGGAAACAAACTTAAAACAGGTGTTGGAGGTCTACAACCAGAGAAGACCAAGAAGTAGAAAAAAGGGGCAGGTTCAAGAAGGTGCTACGTCATATTAAAATGGCCTTAACAAAGGACAACTGACAACAAAGGTCTAACGGGCAATGTTAGAGTAAGAGCAAATGAGCGCTATTTCTACGCCTATAAATAGAGGTTTAGGCAGGAAGTTCAGAGACTTTTAGTCATTTTTAGAATTTTTAGGGACAAAAAATTTCCTTTGTAAACCGAATGATTTAAAGAGAAAAAAGATTTTCTAAAATCTCTGCAGAATTAGATTTTTGTAATAAAAGCTTACTGATTGTTTGGAAAGTCTTACTTTCACCCAAACAAAAAATTGAGAATTGTAACGTGATGCGGATCCAATATTTATAGCACTAACATTAACATTAAAAAGATATAACATATTAAAAAATTTAGGTATCCTAAAATAATTGTTACCTTGAGTAATTGTCACATTACACCTATTACTATACTCTTGTATAGTCCTCCGACCTAGATATCAAATATAATGTGACCTAATCCAAATTTGATTTTTCGTTTTTCATAGAATATTTTAAAGTATGAATTTAGTCTTGCTTGATTTGTACTTCCTGGTGGGGTGGTGTCTTCTAATCATTGGCCAAAAGCATCTAAGAACGATATTTAGACAAGGTTGTTATTCATTTGGTGGCTTAATCAAGAATTTGAGTCTATGTTAGGAATTTCTGCTTAACTTTTTCTGAACTCTAGCAGTTAGCAATTTGCCTTTTGCGTGTAGTTTGGGATATGTAAGCATGTTTGTTTATTGATATTCCGCCGTGTAAAATGCACTCAAAGACTGAAGTCAAGTCCGTTTCGTTTTGGATGATTCTTCTTGGTTAAGCGCTTGGAATTAGCTTGATAAGATAACCACTTTTGGATTTACATGTAACCAAGTACGATAATTCAATTCCACTAACATTCCAATCCTATGCATCTTTAAAACATATATAAAATAAAAAAGCGATTTTGCTTGATGTCTCAGGAATAAAGAAACTACAAAACCTCCTCTCTTTTTTTCATTTTTTTCATTTTTTTTTTTTTTTACTTTTCAGGTTTTTAATTCTACCAAACGTTCCGGTTATATATTGTTTGGTACAAAGGTTTAAAATAAGGATTTACAAAAATTCCCCATCAATTATAGCTCTTGTAATACTAGTTTATTGATGTCTGACATGGTATAAGAGTAGAAAAATTCAATCCATAGGCTTGGAGGGTAGCATTTAGTCATTTGCTCCAATTTCTCTTTATTTGGAAGATGTCGATGTTGCATTTTTGTTTTGTTTTGGTTTGTTTAAGTTATCTTCATAAATCATAAAACACAATATTATCAGTTGCATATAGAGATAGCGATTTTACCTACCAATTTAATTATTTGCATGTCCTTGACCCTAAAAGGGCAGATGACGAGTACGTGTGTAGGGATCCATAACCCTATTTATTTATTTAATTTTAATTTTATTTTAAATTATGATATTCATTAAAATTATCTAAGTCCTGTCCTTAAGATTCAGATAAGAAAAGAATTCCGAGCCTTTTATGTAATGACGAAGAGAGAGGAGGCAGGGGAAGGCCATGGCCCCTAGCCTCTCTTTTTTTTTTTTTTTTTTTTTTTAAATATAGTGGTTTTAATTTTAACATAGTAAATATGTGTATAAATTAGTCTTGCCCCCCTTAAATTAATAGTTCTCTACGTGTTAGAATAATCTTGATAGAAAGAAAATTTGGCTCTTACCAATAAATCCTGGCTCCGTTACTGCTTTTATGCATATATTAATATTAGTACTTAGATCTAAGTTATCTAACGTTGAATTTTATGATTTTTATTTTTTTATTTAGGCTTTTTAGTGTAATGACTAAAAAAATCTTAGAATTAAATAATGCAATTTACATATTTAGGTCAATAATTTTCTTAAAAATATCATGTTTAATTTTTGTAATTGAAAGATTTATGGAATTAATATAAATTTTCCTAGCTAAGAAAAAGATGTATTTTTGTACTCAGTTGGTTTTTGTGTTGGAGATCAAAACAAGAGTTAGAAGAAAGAGGGAAGGATTTACACATCGTAAGAAGATTTAAAGAGAATTCTTCAAGAGTAATATCCTTGACGATACTCATCTTGTCCTTAGACAAAACAAAGATTGCATCTTTACATAGTGATTTTTATGTTCTAGAGGTAACCAAGCCAAAAGGAGTAAGGATAACAAATTCAAGAGTGATTTTTAGTCAAGAAACTTCTACAAAGGGTAAAAAGTTCTAAACTTTTCCTTTAATCTTTTAGTAAGTTCAAAGTTTGTATTTTTATGGTCAGCTTACATTTTGGGGTGGTTATGGTTTGTCGTAATTATTTTAGGTGTTAGTTAGTTTACTTTTGTATTTGTAGTATGATAAAAGTTAGTATGTACATGCTAGGGTTAGATTTTTACACGCTTTGGTATGGTGGAAAAATTTTCCTCTAATTTTAAATGCGTAAACAAAAACCTTAGAATCCAATTTAAAACTTTTTTCGAGCACAAAACTTTTAGAGTTTGATATTTTGAACAATACTCCATAAAGCAAAAATGTAGTTTCGAATCTAGGATAGCTTTCTAGGTAGTTTTCCGAAACTACCTAAGGCTAAACAATTTTTTGTTGCTGTCCAAAACTGCCTCCAACGGGCAGCCATCGTTTTTAGCCATTTCAATCCCAAATTACAATTTTTGTTGAATACAAAAATTTTAATTTTCAATAAGATAGACAACTTTCATAAAGAAACTTTTTCTAAAATCTACCTTTAAAATACAGTTATGGAAAATTTTCTAAAACTGTCCAAAAATTGTATTTTGGGTTGAAACAGTTTTTCACAATTTTGAGCTGCCTTGAGGCAGAATTACAATTTTCACCAAACAAAAAATGTTTATATTTTGATGAGGCAGACAAATTTCATGGAGACAATTTTGTGAAAATCTGTGTCTAAGATAGACTTTAAATTGGATAAATAAAAATTGTTATAACATTTTAATCGATAAAGTTTACAAAAAATTAACCAAAAAATGAATATGCTAAAGACAGTGAATAAGATTTTTAAATGAGCATGAAAGTTTTAAATCCCTTATTTAAAACAAGTAATTTCCATGAAAAAAATTTAAAAGAAAAACTGTCTTTAACATATGATTTTGCGGTAACTTTTAAAAAACTAACAAAAAAGTACCTCGTGGTACTGGTTTTAACAAATAATGTTTGCTGAGCATTACAATCTTGATTTTCAATAATGTAAGAAATTATGATGCCCAAGACATATTATACAAGCTAAGATTTAGTGTCTTACAAATTTTGGATGATATTGTAAAGTGCGATTTTGATGTAAAACTTAAGTTAAAAGGATATAGTTTCTAAAACATAAAAATGATAAATTTAACAGTTTTCAAATGAAAATTAACGCGGCTATCATGAAAACTCGATACACTAGATTCTTGGTACTATGATATTAGATATAGGTCTAACACCCATCTTAGTCCAGAAAGCTACTCGAGTCAAAGTTTTAACAATATGATGTATAGAACTCCTTAGGATCGTTTTTGGGCTTAATGGCTTGAACCAATTATGAGCCCACTAAATGAATTAAGGAAATGGTTGATTAGAACTTAGTTTAAGGACCATAAGGTTATGTAATTTCTAATTTAGTCAATTGAAATCATATAGACTTAGTAACAATAAGATAAGTAATTAATTATCAATTTTAATACAAATTAAGGACAATTAAGGGAAACTAAATTTTATGAGGATTTAATTAATTAATGCTTGTAATAGAAATAACGAAATTAATGATCTTTTTATGAAAGGAATTACGATCTGTAATAATGATCCAAAATTCTTACGATTATGCTAAAATATAAATAGCATAAAATGAAGTTACTCTTACACATTCTTAATGGGTATTTTATATAGAATTTGTCTAGATAGAGGGTAGGAAATTCTAGGCTAATAGAAAAACCTACGACAAGAAAGCTGATAAGGAGGAATATCTCCTACAATATGAATAATTTAAAAATAAGTTTGCTCATATTTCTACTAAGTAGTAAAAAATGCTTAAATTTCATGTTAAAGTATGTGATGCCATGCCATACTACATACTCACTAGTTAGTTTAGTGAAATCCTTAAGAATGAATTAATTGAAGGGTCGTACCAACCTCTTGATTTACGGGAAGGCTTAAGATTTTAAATACCAAATTAAAAATAAAATAGATCACGGTGTTATTGGGACCTTACAAAACCTAACTTCTCGATGATTGCACGCATTTTATACGACTATTCAAGCCCAATACAAAAAAGATAAGATCATAACTGAGAATAATTAGCACATGTATACTATTGCTATATGATATTTTAAATGTTTTATAAGTTATAAGTTTCTACTTGCTGAGCGCAAGCTTATCCAAGAATGTTCATACTATAGGTAAGCAACCTGTTAGTAATACTTGATGGACTAGTGGCGAACGATTAGACTGGAGTCATGGGAAGTGGATACCGCGCGCTTTATTTTTCGTACTTAGTTTTTAATAATTATGTCTCTTTTGATAATATGCAAAACTATATGACTCGAGTAATATATATGTTTTCAATGACTGTTAAACCACTATATTGTGTTACCATTTCTGTTTTGTTTAAAAAAATAAAAATAGTTTTAAATTAAAATTAAATAGTCTAGTTATCTTTTAAAAAATTTTTAAAAAATGTTATTCAAGTTGTTAAAAAAAAGTTTTGCAAAATTATGCAATCTAATTAAATATATGTTTAAGTAGTTAAATAACGGCCATGTAGTTAAATAAATGGATAAATGAATCACCCTAGGCCTTTGATGGGGTGAGGACCCTTTGCCATCAAGATTTTGTCAACTATTGAAGTGTTCATTGGGTTAATTATCTATAACTTGTCTTGCTACCACAAATCCCGATTGCTAAAGTAACTTGACAACCATTGTTGTTTGAAAAGTATGATTAGTTACCGCTGGACTTAGATCCCCGGTCTAATTTTTATATCTCAAATAATGTCTAACTATTTAGATCATTTGAAATTAAAATACTAAAGACTAAAAAGGAGGTGCAAATCCCATTGGAGAAAATTACACTACATAGCATAAATTTTATAGTGGAGTTTTAATTTAGCACATTTGTCAGGACCACTACAAACATGAAGGGCCTTTCCTAGCCCAAAAAAACATGAAGGTCCTTGTATGCTTCAGGAGAAGGAGGTAAATCTCTTATTTAGAGGAGGAAATACAAATTAATGGTATAATTCTAGAGTAAGAAAAGTGTATTTGGGCTTTCAAATTTAAAAAATCCAAAAATACCCATATTACCCTCCACGTTGCCAACCACACGCCTTAGCACCTCCGTCCACATGTTGCTTGTCGTCGACTCTCGCCAACGTGCGTCTGACGAGACCACTACCATAAACCGACTCGTCAGATTCCAATTTTGTGCTCCAACTCCAAAGTATTCATCATAACTCATTGCCAAAGCTTTGCGATGGCCACAAACAGATCTCATATAGTTGATATGGCCACAATTGCGAGTAACTCTCATTGGGGCTGTTCAAAAAAAACCAAAAAATAAAAACCAACCAAAATTGACCGCCAAACTACTGAAGAAAATAAAAAAAAAAAAATCGATTTTTGAGCCCAAAACCATCTCTTTCGGTTCGAAAACCGACCGACCGCATGAATCTAGCAGTCGGCTTTTTAGAAGGAAGATTTTGGTCGGTCGGTCGACCATGTGCAATTCAATGTCCCATTAAAATATGTTATCAGACTATCAGTTCAGTTATATGTGTAATAATAATATAATATATACTAATCATTGATACCAGTTATGTGATTTTGTAGACAATGTCTTGATTGATCTAAACATGCTTTCATTTGTGTATGTACTTAGGAAGTTGTAATTCGGGATGTATGATATATCTACTTGGTCAGTATTAGCAAGTTTTAAGACCACTTTTTTAACTGTTATTAATTTCAATTAAACTTAATATCCTGTTTGATTACTTTTATAAGTATCATGACTGGTTATTCTACTCGAAAACTGACCACCAGAAAACCGACCATTATTGATCAAAAACCGACCGATCGATTGTTTGATTACTCGGTCGGTTGTCAGTTTCCCATTTTGAAAACTGATCGCCATCTGCGGTAACTAACCGAGCAAAAATCGACAAAAACTGACAAATGTACAGCCCTCTCTCACAAAAGTCACGTTGAGATCTCCACCAGGTGAGAAGATTATGCCCTAATCTGCCAACAAGTGTTGCGGCGAACTTGTTCTTACTTGTCACAATGAAGGACCCTCTACACAAAGTTTTCTAGTGAAGGCAACCCACAACGATAGGGACATTGAAGAAGCTGAAGACGCAAAGAAGCTGCCCGATGGTTGCCATCGTGAATCTTTGGTGTCTATCTCATCAGTGGCAGTGGGAGAGAGAGAAAGGAGGAAGAGAGAGGGAGGGGTCGTTCAAGGATCTTGAGGAAAAAAAAGAGATTCAAATTGCCTTTTTTTCAATTTATGAAAATATGTAATTTCTTTCCATAAATGGAAAAGTGATGTATGCAGCAATTTCTCCTCTTGTTTTGGTCTCTAATTAAACATGGACCTAATAGGGAGAAAGCCTAAATTCAAGCACCTTAAAATTAGCTTTATGGTAACGGGGCTGTCTAATATTATTTATAAAATAAATAAAAATATTTTAGTTTTAAAAAATAAAATTTTTTAAAAATTATGATGAGAATGCTTTTAACTTAGAGAATATGTGAAAATATTTTTAAAAATTTTAAGAAAAAAAAAACAAACGCCATTGTCACTTTGGTTTTGTTTTCTCTCACCTGCTTTGTAGCTCAGCTCCGTCAAACGAAGTGACCCAAAAAAAAAAGGGAAAATAAACCTCTTTCCCTCCCTCCAAATCCTTTACCATCTTGACAATTTTCTTCCAAATTCTTCAGTTTTGAGCTTCATAGAAGCCTTTTTCCTCTCGAATTTCGTAGGAAAACTAGTTCAAAACAGCATTCGAAACCCTAATTATTTTCACCTTCGAGTTTACCCCCAACTTTGTCCTATCCCGATCCTCGTAGCTCCGATGGCGTCGAGAAAGAAGCAGTCGGAGGGAATCGCCTTGCTATCTATGTACTACGACGAGGAAGAGGACGACGAGATGGAGGACGCCGAGGAGAAAGGCGGAGGAGAAGAGGAGCGGCGAGAACCTCCGCGAGACGACGATGACGGAGAGCCAAGTAGTGCGGAAGATGCTTTCATGGCGGACGGCGATAGAATGGCAATTGGTGATTGTGGAAACGAGGAAAATACGCCGCGAGATGTCGTTGACGAGGAGAATTCGACTCCTGGTAAAGGTCAGTTCCGTCCCTGCACGCCCCAGCAGCAGAGTCAGGCTTTTTTCGCGTCGCCGACGCAGCAGCAACAGGCTGTGGCTTCGGATGATGCGAGGAGCAGCAGAAGGAAGCTCGCTATTGTGGATTACGGTCATGATGAAGTTGCGATGTCTCCTGAGCCTGAGGTTGTTGCTTTTTCTCTCTTGGGCTGCTAATTTTTCCTCTTTTTTTTTTAGTCTCTGGAAAACGTGACAGTGATAAAGGTTTATTTATTTATTTATTTATTTTTGTGCTTGGGAGTTTGATTGGTCCAGAACCTGGAAAATTAAGCATTTAAGATCACCTAGGTAAAGAGATTAGTTTGTTTGAATCCTGAAAATCATATTCTCTTTTAAATGTTTTTGAGATTTTTTGGCTGAAGACACGGCCTTTTTATCTGTTTTCTACATCAAATTTGAATGGTATCTTGGCCCCTAGAAGATATGGCAAACTAATTTAGGTTTTCTGTGTCTGGTTACTGAAAGAGTTTTGAAATTTGATTTCTGATTTGGTTGCAATGTGTGATTGCAGGAAGGGGAAATAGGAGGAAGTGGTCGTGTCATGCTGGGCACTGATCTAGAATCTGCAAATGGTATGACTTGGTTTACTTCTAGTATATGAGCTTCGAGTTTCGCCATTCTGTATTTTGTCTATCCTCTTGTTATTGCGGATGTGTTTCTTTGGTCATGCATTGCTAATAATGTTATTGGTCTGCGTAGTTCTTTACTTTAGGTTATTTGCCAGGATGTTCTCTCTCTCTCTCTCTCTCTCTCTCTCTTTAAAATATTTGGCTGTACTGTGAATGAGTCATTAGGGCCTGTTCTGGAGTTCAATTGATAACTTTATATCAGGTTGAACTTACTACACAAAGTTTCTGATGCTTTGATGATTTTGGGGTTTCTTTGGTGGCAATGGAGTATTAAATTGCTGGCAGTTGGATTAAGTTTAATCAAGTCAGCTCATGAAAGTTATGAATTAGATGTGATGTCAACATCAATATCGTTGCAAATAATAAGTTTTTTCTATTTGGCTTTGACCTCACAGATTGTTTAAGTTGTCGGCTTGTTGAAAATTTAAGAAATGTTGGCTTTTCTCTTTTTACCTTTTTTCCTTGTTATACACACAGTTATACTGGGCTCTGTATGTGTTTTCTCACCTCTTTCTAAGTTTGCTAATCACGATTGTGATGTAAGTTATCCCGTACAGATCCGATGTGTTTTTTTGTATTGTTTCTGTCAAGGTGGGCGCTTATATATGTGCCTAACTATCTAAAGTTGTTTGTGGCAGGTGATTTTCATGATAGAACACCTCCTGGAACAGCTCAGGTTCCAACGCCTAGCAATCAAGCAACTCCCCAAGTATCCAATCCATCACAATCTGATGAAATGAACTATGGAGTGCATGATTTAGAGGTTAAAGATGCTACAGAGGCTACAATAGAGGAGCAAAAAGATGTTGACCCGTTAGATAAGTTCCTTCCACCACCACCAAAAGTCAAATGCTCCGAGGAGTTGCAAGTATGTTCCTTCTTCCAACAGTTTTTTAATTATTTTTTGCTCCTTTTATTTCTTTTCATTTATTTCTGTTTCTTTCCCTGTTATATGTTACTTTTTTTTTTTGGAATGTTCAGTTCCTCTGTTTTGTGTTTGATATACTTTCCCTTTTCTTTAAATTCCTGCAGAGGAAAATAAATAAGTTCCTTGATTATAAGAAAGCTGGGAAGAGCTTCAATGCAGAAGTGCGGAACAGGAAGGACTATCGAAACCCAGATTTCTTGCTGCATGCGGTGAGGTATCAAGATATTGATCAGATTGGTTCTTGCTTCAGTAAAGATGTATTCGACCCTCACGGATGTGACAAGAGCGACTACTATGATGAAATAGGTCCAGACAATTCCTTTTAATATGTCTCTGTCTGCATAATTATACGTGTCTGTTTTGCACACGTGCGGATGTCCTTTTATTGTCCTAAGATGTGAGTGCTGCAGCATATGAAGTTAAACTTTTAAGTTGTGCTTCAATTTTATCCTCTTTGCCAATTCTAGTTAGCCTGTAAATTTTCTACAATATATGGCTTATTTGATAGGTGGACTAAACATTCTAGAAGCTGTTTTCTAATTGATCATGACGATCTGTTTGCATAATGCATCAGTCATTTCTTCAACTTTTTGGCTTTCAACGATTGTTTGGTATATTTGTGCATACTCGTGTGCTTGGTTTCTCTCTCTTTAAGTTCTAATAAACTATGGTCAAATGCAATCGGTGGTGGCAGCTAATTGGAAAGGCAAAACTGAGATATAAATGCGATGAGCTTTCTGAACATTCTGCATCTTACCATTTATTTTCTGTGCTGGCTTTTACGCTTTTAAGTTGCCTGACAATATCAAGATAGTTTTTAATCAACATTGATCCTCTTTGTTGCTTGTGTTCTGATGCTTTCAAACGCAGAGGCTGAAATGAGGCGTGAGATGGATAGAAAGGAACAAGAAAGGAAGAAAAATCAGAAGATTGATTTCCTTTCAGGGGCGACACAACCTGGAATTATTGCTGGTGCACCCAAAATTAACGTGCCTGTTCCAGGTTTGTGAGAACTACCCGGTATTGAACTTTTCTAGTGTTAGTATCATTCACAATCCCATTCCAGAACTTGGCTACTCCCGTGCAGGTCTAGAGCACCAACTTAGATTCTTCTTTAATGATGTTGACCTTATATGAAGTCATTTTTTAGGCGTTCCAGCTGTGGCTGTTACTGGGTTGCATGCTTCTCTGCCATCTGCTGATGCAATTCCCCGGGATGGTAGACAGAACAAGAGGTCAAAGTGGGACAAGGTTTTTTTTCCTCCCTTATCTATGCATATGGGATAGTTACAGTCCTTGTATGGTATAAAAGATAATTGATAAACTAATATTTGAATTTTTTGTTTCAGGTAGATGGTGATCGAAGAAATCCTCTCCCTTCTGGAGTGCAGGATTCTATATCTGCAGTGGGAGCTCAGGCAGCAGTCTTATCTGCTGTTAATGCTGGTGCTGGTTACATGGCCTTTGCGTAAGTTTTATGAACTAAGATAGAATGCCTTTTTCTGCTTAGCATTCATTCTGTTTGTTATCTATGTTCCTGTCTTAATTCAATTTTAAATGTTGTTACGATGATGAAAATTTATTGAAATAAGAAATCTCTTTGAAATCAAAACTCAACGGTAACTGCCTCAAGGTTTTTTTTTTTTTTTTGTCTTTTTCGACAATACAAAACACGTCTGGTAATACCTCACGTTCCGATTTACTATAAAATATTTTCTTCGTTGTTTATTTCTTCCCAAGCAAAAGCTCAAGAAGTTTGAACCATTAACGTTCATGGTCTAGCCTAGTGATTGCCCTCTAAGGGCTCATAATGCTATGTTGTTGATGTCCATTTTATCCTCATGTTGCCTTTCAAAACGAGCAAAAATCCAGCTGGAAACAAGATTTTTCCCAAAAAGTATGTATTAGAATTCATAACATCTTTTAACAAATAACAATTGGAAGTTGTGTTTGGATTATCTACTAGACTTGTTGTATATGGATAAATATATACTGGAATTGTTTTTAGATGGTAACTTAAGTCGGTCATTTGCTAAGACAAAACGCCTAATAAGTGAAATGTGTCAAACCTTATGATATTTGGGTGAATTAAAGATCAATATTTATGTTCATTGCTGTTTATCGAGATGAAAATTCTGTCGATTGCATTTTGTAGTGATGAATATTAGTTATCTAGATTGTCTTTCCTTGAAAGCTTGATGTCTACTGATAATCAATGAAGAAGTTATGAATTTTTTTCCTCAACTATAAGAAAGAGAATTTCAGCTTTTACTGTAGCAAACATACCTAAGTCAAAAGATTTCCACGGTGGGGTGGAGGAGTGATTTGAATTTTGAGGAAAACAAGCATATATCTAAAGGATTCTAAAGATTTGAGTCCAAAGAGTTGGTGGAATATGTGAAATAAACGGCCTCTAAGTCACTTGTATCATCTAACGCTACATCATTGGTTCCTGTTCTGTTGCAGGCAGCAACGACGGAGAGAGGCAGAAGAGAGAAGATCTAGTGATAGGAAGTTATAGAGAAGATCTTAATCGCCTACTGTAGTCCCGATGTTTAACAATATGTATACAATTTTGAAATCTGAAATTGATATAGCAGTCATGGCAACAGTTATATCCCCACTTCAGTTAGTAAATTGGGGTTGTATTTTTGTTATCATGCATTCTGTATATTGCTAGAATGAAATTTTATTGTTTCGTTAATTTACGTTCAATCACGCTATTCTAATCTGATTCTTTATAGTTTCGGTGGACTTTCAGAAAGCTCTGTCTGTCCACCTAATTTTTGACGCCTCCATCTTTAATCAGCAACTCTAATAGACCCGAATCAGCTGACATTGGGCCGAGAACAGAGCCAGGAGCCTTTTTCCTTTCCAACTCTCTCTCCTCACTTTTCATCCATTTTCTTTTGAACTAAAAATTCAAATCCTGTTCTGGGTAGACAATAATAATAATAATAAAACAAAACAAAACAAAAAGAGGATCTGGAGTGGAAAGATAATTTTCTCTGGGCTCTGAAGTGATAGAGAATTGATCAAGAAAGCTCTACGGTTTGTCGACTTCAGGTACTTTTTTGTCCCTTCCACTTTTGGTTGTTTGTGCCTAGAGCTCTTCGTGTTTGTTTCTATTTTGCTTTCAATTATCTGATTTCATCTTATCAGTCTTTCTCGATCTTCAAATCAAATCCTTGCTATAAATGGGCTCTCTGAAAAATGACAAGCCACGAAGATGACAGGAATTTCTTCAAATCAAATCCTCGATGGGAAGTGTAATTTCTAGCTTCGTACGATCAACAACGATGACAGAGAGATGATCCTCACAATGAAAGGTGCTTGTGGACATGATCGTCACAGAGAAGATGGAAATGCTCCTCGTTCGCAAACTTTAGTTGTCGATTCATTGTCGCTGACGTTGACACATAGCCGGCTCAACCCAAAGCCACTTTTGCGATAACCCAAAGTCCCGCTTCCAAACAAGGGCCCAATATAATTTTATTTTTTTAGTAGTTATTATGACTTTGATACTTTACATTTGAAGTTTCACAAAGTAGAAAAAAAAATGACAAGCCAAAAATTATGGAACCACAACAAATTTTTGGAAGTGGAAAATTAGTGATAATTATTTTTAGTACTATTAGAGTTTTAAGTTAAAAAAAAAAGGCCTAATAATTGATAAATGCGTTATTCATGCACTCGAATGCCTTTTTTTTTTTTGAAATATAATTTTTTGAGAAATACACAAAGTAGACGGGCTTTTTTTTTTTTTAAGTACGTCTTAATACTCTAATTACCCTTAAAAGAGCTACTCTTTGAATATCAAACTATCTCTTTTTTTCTTCTATCAATAATTATTAAAATTTTTAAATAGCGCTCTATTTAATTAATGATTATGAAAATAATCTTAATTTTTATTCAATTTTGCGTGTCGGGTCCGATAGATGACATGTCGGGGTATATACACATATGCCGCGCCCCGGAGTACGGGAGGTGACGTGGCGGATTATTTAAAATAATTAAAGGAGAATTGAATTAAAAATTCAGAGTTTAAGGGGGTTGAATTAAATATAAAGTGTGGGATTTATTAAAACACTTTGTAAAGAGTTCATATACATTAGACAATTTAAAACATTAAGCGAATAAATATTAAAATAATAAAGCCGCGAGTATGGGTTCCACAACCCACAACTTGTGCACACACATGGTACTGACAATATCATAAATACAATTACAGTCCAGGTACTAATAAAGTTAAATCTTACATGCCTTGATTTAAATAATACAAAATATAAATCAATTCTCCTATTGCTTCTGAGTTCGGTCTGAAGAATCCTCTCCAAACCTAAATGGGAAACTACCTAGAGGGGGGAATTTAAAACAAATAAAACGTGAGCGAAAGACTCAGTAGGACTATGTTTTATTAAAATAATTTAATTCAAAGAAATATTTCATTGTTTAGGAGTACTCAAGAGAAACCTTAAATAAATAAATAAATAAACAATTTTTGAGTAGAATTTTCCTGACCCAGAATCGTCTACTCGCACAATCAGAAATATCATTTTTCTTTTCCTAGGCAAACCCTAATATCACCACCGTAGTGGCCCAGCTGGGTTTCGGGACCTGCCCCCCAAGGTCGATCGCTACACGACCCGATCTCTGATATGGCATCACGCCTATATGTTTATTATCATCATCATTCAAAACCCAATTACTAAGTGTTGTCATTTATATTCATTATGAAGTTCATTTCAGTTCACGGTATATCAAAATATAACCGATAAATTCATTTTTCAAACAACCGTTGAAATCATTTTAATAGAAATCCTTTTTAAAGCCAAATCATTTCAAAACCAGGCTACCAAAGAAATAGGATAGAAGTCCTACCTCAATGCTCGTGCCGGTGCCCCACACCGTAATCCCGGTCCGCTATACGTTAGCTCCGTGGAACCACGAACGATCCTAGATACAAACTAAGTCGATCAATAACTAGTTCGAGACATTCTATGTTACTAAACCATTTCATGATGTCCTAGTGTGCCATTTGTACCTTTAAAATCATTCTATAAGGTTGGAATTTAAATCAGGGTTCAAAACAGTGAAAACGGGTAAAAATCACAAAATTTTCCATGCCTCGGTCGGCCTGCCGGACTCCCTACTTCGGCCTGCCGGAAGCAAAGTTCGGTCGGCCGAACAATTTTCAGGTTCGGCCTGTCGGACTGAAGAACACCGGCCTGCCGATCCCTATTTCGGCCTACCGAACACGCAGTTCGGCCTGCCGAACTGAGAAAACCCAGAAATTCCAGCCACGGGTTTCGATTTCCTCAAAACCCAAATCTTGATTCTAACCTGTTTTTCTCAAATCTCAGGCATAGAAAACATTCATAGATGATAGAAAAACATGTTTAGACACTTTTGAACACATTCAAACAAGATTCAAACACAAAAATCTTAAAAATCTGAAAATAGGAAAAAATGAGGAAAAATGAAAAATCTTGAATCAAATCTATTTTTCTTCAATCTAAGCTTAGATTCTAGGTGTTCTAAGTTCATTTAACTCAAATCCAAGGTTTTCTAAGCTTAAACAAACCTAGATTTCAAAAATGCACAAAATTGAAAATTTTGGAAAAAGTTTAGAAATTTCAAAACTAACCTCGAATCGAAGCTTCAATCCACGTTCTCGGTTGCTAAATCACGTCCCCGAGCTTCCTCCTTGCTAACCCGAAGCTTGGATTCGAATTTGGTTTCAAAAATTTTGAGAGAGATAGAGAGAGAGAGGGTTGCCGAGAGAGAGATCAAGAGAGAGAGAGTGTGTCGTGAGAGTGAGGAGAGAGAGAGAGGGAAAGGAAATAAATAGAGAAAATCGGTGGGCGGTTTTACTGTGCGAAAACCATGTGCCGCCCACGGTTTTGTAAAACGGAGTATTTTTAACATTTTACAAATTGTTGTGTTTTAAAACTCAAAACATCAATTTAAATCAATAAGAAATCATTTGGATTCAACAAATTAACAAACAACCAAAAATTCAAAATCCAACCAAATAATCTAATTAATGTTAAAACATTAATTATGGCACACTAATTCATCATTTATATTACATTAACATTAAATAAATTTTGGGGCGTTACACATATGTCATTGATTTGTTGGTGGTGACTCCAATGAAGTCAAAGGGTCTTCGAAAAGCTCATAGAAGAAGAATGGCAAGACCTCCAACAAAATGGTGGCGATGGTTAGGTCCGAAATGATTCAAATGCGAATGACTCCTAGGGCAAACTTCATCGCTATTCTCATCAAAGTGTGATCATATAAGAGAAGAAAGTAGAATTGCACGTGAGCGAAGTGTAGTGAGAGAAGTAAAAGGTTGACAGAGGTGTTTGTCGGAGCAAAGCTACTCTAAGGGCTTAAGGCTACTGGTTTGACTAGGAGCGTACTGGAGGGATACAGGTTTAATGGTTTCTCAGAGGAGAGGTATCCTAGAGGTCCAAGGAAGTGCTTTCCAAAGGACCCCATTTCTGAAGGGCCAGATTTTGCAGAGCGTCCTAGAAATGTCACAGAGAAGATCTCAAAAGGACTCTCATAGCAATTGTGGTCTGAAGGGAACAAATTTATTGAAGACTCTCTCAGAGCAGTAAGGTCTGAAACGCACAAACCTTAGAGAAGGCTCTTAAGTTCGAAAGGCACAAACTTAGAGAGAGAAAGTGAGCAGAAAAATGGCCAAAGTTTGCTAATGGAGAAATTAAAGTGATCTTGATGTATTGAAATGAAAGGAGTTGGGTATTTATAGGAGAAAATGCGGGTGGCTTCTGATGGCTGTTTTGGGAAATATGCTGTGTGTTAAGATCAGACCTCAAACTCGACTTTCTCCTCAAAGCAAACTCATTAGGTGGCTTTCTAAGCACTTTTTGTCCAGCTAAAAATTGCATAATTTGAGGACAAAAATCTACGTTTGAATTGAGCAAACCCCATTCTTCAGGTTCTCGGCTCTAGGATCAGAACATGTCAGTACGCCAGTTTTGAATTTGCTATATTTGGGGTGTTGAGGGACGTCAGTCCATTCCTAATAACAGTTGGAGTCTGAGACCTCCTCTAGAGTTTAGCTGCAGGGGCTCCCGAAGGCGTGTGAGAGGTGCTTTGAAGTCTAACCATATTTTACGATTTTTTTTGGTATTTTTAAGGGACTTTCTTGGAATTTTTACCCAATTTATAGGCTTATACAAGTATTAAACTATTTTTTTCCTTTGAAAGTTAACAAATATAAATGGGTGAATGCATTATTTATTAGGTAATCAATACATGTACTACCAATCTATTTACTTGACGAATTAATACATTATTTACCAAGTGTTTTATATAATATTTTTCAAGTAATATATTATTACCAGTTTATTAAATTGATTAAAACTAAGTAAATATAATATTATTCACTTGGCAAATATTATTGATCAAGTAAATATTCTAGCTATCAAGTAAATATATTTAGCACCAATTTATATAGGCTTCAATTTCTTTTGGGATGTAGCGCTAGATATTTGCATGGCTGGTAACCACTAATTAATCGGTGCTTCCTATATATATAGACCCTATCTTCTAGCATTCTGTTGAGGATTTACAATGTAGAAAATCTTAAAGATTAGTTAAAAGTGCATCAAAGCCTAGCATGGCCGTCTAGAAAAATGGCCTTTTTTGTTTGGGGCCAACAGCCAATCTCTTTTGCCCTCCAGCTTTCATCCCTCTCCTTTTATGCCACTACCCACCCCATATTAAAGTCTTGAATAGAGCCAAAAACAAACACTAATCAAGAGAAATCAATTAGTCATTAGAAAGCGACCCATTTAGTCATTTTTAATTCGAGGAGCATCATATATTACACAACATGCACGCATATACACATCGCCAATCACTTTTACTTTTACGTCAAAATCAGCCTTTACATGATACAGACAATTTCTCTAGCTAGCCGAAAGAAAGAATCCATTTCGCGCCCTTCGGCAAAGGGAGGAAAAAAGATCATGGCAATATGACCCTACCTCCATCACACACACATATCCAAGTACTGGTCCTTTACACAAACCTAATCAACCTTAGAATATGGCATATTCTTGCCATCATTATATATATATATATATATATATATATATATATTATTCCTTAGCAGTCTTTTCTTCGATTCCTCCAAAGTACTTTGGTACTAATTAAGCATATTTATATACAATTCTGTATAAATATATTACAACGTCTACAAAATCATTTTTGTAATTCCACTTTTATACTTCATTGTACCCCATCAAAAAGTAGTTATCGTTTTCTCGTTTTCCATATATTCCTCATGATAGCAATATGGCTTTTGTTTTAACGTGTACAAAGATACTTATTTGCCTTTATTCTCAGCTAGAGAGGTGAATTTACTGAAGTGATCAATCTTTTGGGGATTAGTTTAGTACTTGTCATTATAGTTTTTGATACTTTTGCCAGCTCCTTTGCTGCTTTTATGCCCCTTTGTGCTCCGGGGTGTGCGTGAAAAGTGAAATAGGCTTTACTTACGTACGTCAGGGTTAGGAACTAGGATCAAGTACAGGCGTGCCAATTTGAGTTATGTAACTTTTAGGCATATACATTGCAATTCCACTTTCGTGACAAGGAATCCCTTATCCAAATCTGCAAATAAAGAATTAGAAAAAAAAAAGGAAAAAAAAAGAAAAACCGAAAAGATTAACGTCTTCAGCAAATAATTGTCGGTAAATGTATTACCTGATACAGCAGACTACCAGAACTGTTTGAAGCATGACATGTTTTGGAGAAAGGTATTGTTATCGGATTCCCTTGTAGTTCCCAGGTGGACTATTGATGCAAAGTCATATGTACTAACCATCACCTGCACTCAAACTCCGGACAGCAAAAAGATCTTGGAACTCACTCGGTTTGGAGCTCTGCACTCTGAATTTAACCAATTGTCCTACCACGCAACAA
Organism: Artocarpus heterophyllus; assembly: GCA_025403435.1. Taxonomy (NCBI): domain Eukaryota; kingdom Viridiplantae; phylum Streptophyta; class Magnoliopsida; order Rosales; family Moraceae; genus Artocarpus; species Artocarpus heterophyllus. Next base: position 17,709,627 of record CM046350.1, read on the forward strand.
AACACGAGGACTTCTACAAGGAGGCTGGTCGTGAAGTAGCGCATTTAACTCTCAAGTTTAGAAAATTGATGCCCAGCCATCCATCTGTTGCCCCTCCCCCTCCTCCGATGGATAATGATTAGAATACTCCCTTTGAGATTCTTAGAGATCCTATGGTTGTTCGACACAAGGGCATAGCAAACCGCCCACAGCAGAGAGCAAACATGGATAGTAATGCAGTCACAGATGACTCCAAAAGAAAGTGCAGGCTTTGCAAGGATCACGGCCATAAGAATTTAACTTGCTGTTGAACAAAGAAAAGGGCAGGAGAGTTGATAACCACTTGTATGAAGTTTTTGGACAACAATCTCAAGCCTCCTTAGATAATTATCCCTTCATGGGACAATACTACAACCCCACTTTTCAATCACAATAAAGCCGGTTTCCAACGTTACCTACACAATAGAACGAACAGCCAGACAACTTTTTGCACTTCATGCAAAGTCAGCCGTGAACCAAAGTTCTAACCGTATTTGTACGACCCCAGGCAATTAACGCATGCCTCACTTAGTCCATCATTTTCTAGACATCTTAGTGAATTGAAACAAAAAGGCTATGTAATGACCCATATTATATCCTGTCCCACGACATACAAGTTATGAAAGTGGTTTTGAAAATTTTCTGTAATCTAAAAAAGTAATTGATTATTACGTACATTACTACTATCGATTACATTGACATATATACAAGATATTAGCTAAACTTGAAAACAAAACAAAACAGGAAACAACAATTAACATGCGCATGGAATTTGCAATTCCAACTATACGATTGATATCTTATGATGATCAATCTATAGTCAACCAGCAACTAAATATAGCAATCTCATGCATGCTAATGCCAACCATGCAATCTTATCAAATTACGGGATGTAATTTGCAATAACCACCCTCAAGCTACGTTGGGCCATGCACACTAGCTTGCACAAGCAGAGAAGAAACGTAGGCCTCCCTCAAGCCCTTGTCACAAATGTCTTTACTCCTATATCATGGAGTAATTTTTGGAAGTGGGCACTCCCGAGGGCCTTAGTAAAAATATCCGCTAACTGTTGAGCAGATCCTATATGGGTCAAATTAATTATCTTGTGCTGCACTTTCTCTCTAATGAAGTGACAATCCAACTCGATGTGCTTTGTTCTCTCGTGAAACACAGGATTTGTGGCAATATGTATTGCTGACTTATTATCACACAACAAATTGACTGGTTTGGGCACCTCCACAAACATGTCTTTGAGCAAGTGGAGAAGCCAGATAATCTCCTTAGTGGTTTTCGCCATGGCCCTGTATTCCGCTTCTGCAAAAGATAAAGATACTGTTGGTTGCTTCTTAGATCGCCACGTTAGAGGAGCCGTGCCTAGGAACGTAACAAAACCAGTAACCGACCTTCGAGAGGTTGGGCATGTTGCCCAGTCAGCGTCTCCATAGGCTTTCAAAACTAAACTGTTGTTCTTGGGATAAAAAATCCCTTGGTCTGGTACTTTGGCCAAGTAACGAACCACCCTTTTGGCCATTTCCATATGAGGCATCCTCGGCTTTTGCATAAACTGACTTAGAAGATGGACGGCATATGTGAGATCTGGTCTAGTGAGAGTGAGGTATAATAGCCTCCCAACTAGTCTACGATAGGCCTCGGCATCCTCTAAAAACTCGCCAACGTCATTTGACAAGCCATGGTGTTGGGGAACAGGTGTCTCAGCGTGTTTGGCTTTTTCCAAGCCGGTCTCGGCAATGATGTCTCGGGCGTGTTTCTCTTGGCATAAGTGGATCCCATCCTTTGTTCTTTTCATTTCTAGACCAAGAAAATAATGAAGTGCTCCTAGATCTTTAATTTGAAAGCAACTCCGAAGGTAGTTCTTGAATTGATTGCACTTTGTATTGTCGTTTCCTGCCACAATGAGATCATCAACATATACAAGCACAACCAACTTGTTGTCACATTTGGAAAGAGTGAAAAGTGAGTTGTCGGAGACACTTTGTTTGAAGCCGTAGGCTAACATTACTTCAGAGAACTTCCCAAACCACTGCCTTGAGGATTGTTTAAGTCCATATAAAGACTTGTGTAGCCTACAAACAATTCCCTTCTCTTGCTTTGGGTAGCCTTGTGGGACCTTCATAAAGATTTCCTCATCTAGATCTCCATTCAGGAATGCATTATTAACGTCTAATTGATGCAATTCCCATCCTTTTGCGGCAGCAACTGCAAGAAGGCACTTGACTGTGGCAAACTTTGCCACTGGTGCAAATGTTTCATTGTAGTCTAGGCCTTCCACTTGGTTATAACCTTTGGCAACAAGCCGAGCTTTGTATCTTTCTATGGTGCCGTCAGAATTATATTTAATCTTGTAGACCCACTTTGACCCGATGGCTCGTTTCCCTTGAGGGAGAGGGACTAAACTCCAAGTTTCATTGTCTTGTAAGGCTTGCAATTCTTTGTTCATTGCTTCTCGCCATCTTATATCTTGGGAAGCTTCTTCAAAGCTTACAGGTTCCACAAAGGACACATCTGCATCACAAATATTCTGTTGCGTAGAGTAAACATGAGCATGAAGGGTACTAGGAACTTTACCTCGTATATTGGAAATATGACGCGGGATAGGTGACTGTTGTGAGGGGCCATTTCTATCTTCTCGGGAACAATTTAGTACATAATCCTGAAGATATGTTGGCATCTTTCGTTCCCTTGAGGGTTTGCTCCTCCCAACCCCTTGTTCTTCGATGGGTTCTACAAAATTGTCTTCATGTATAACTTCTGTCTCGATTTGTCTTAGCTCATGATTTTCGTGATTTTCGGTGATCACACCTTCAACTGTGTCGTCTTCTTCATTCAAATCATCATCAAGTGGATGGTTTTGTGACCGTTGGAATGAACTAGAGGGGTTTGTCTCTACACTTTTATTCATTGTAGATGTATCAACTTGAAATGGAAAGAGTTCTTCGTAGAAGATAACGTCGCGTGATTCACCAATCTTTTTTGTTTCAAGATCAAGAACTTTATAACCTTTCTTCCCAGGAATATAGCCGAGAAAAACACAACGTCTCGACCTTGATTCGAATTTATCAAGTGGCTTTGGCTTGTTGTAGACATAGCATAAGCATCCAAATACACGAAGATGTTCATATGATGACCTCTTTCCGAATAGAACTTCATGAGGTGATTTTCCTTCTAATCTTGGTGTTGGCAAGACGTTGATGAGGTAAGCTGCAGTCATCACACACTCTCCCCAATAACGTAGGGGAATGTTTGATTGAAACCTTAGAGCTCGTGCCACTTCAAGTAAATGTCGGTGTTTTCTCTCAACTACGCCATTTTGTTGTGGCGTGTGGGGGCATGTAGTTTGGTGAAGAATGTCGTGTTCCATTATGTACCTCTTGAAATTTTCAGAAACAAATTTTGGTGCATTATCCGAGCGAATGGTTTTGACTTGTTTGCCAAATTGAGTCTCTACCATTTTCACAAAGTGCTCGAACAATTTTGGTGCTTCACTTTTGTATTTCATCAAATACAACCAAGTCGCTCTCGAGCAATCATCAACGAGAGTAAGAAAATAAGAATGTCCGGTGTGTGTCTTGATGTTGTAAAGTCCCCATGTATCAACATGTATCAAATTGAAAATAATCTTCGACCTTTTATTACTAATGGGAAAAGAACTTTTAACATGTCTTGCTCTATGGCAAACATCACATGGACTCACATCTTTATTGAATTCGAAATTAGAATTAAAAACATTCTTCAAGCTAGAAAATGGTAGATGCCCCAATCTTTGGTGTAGAATCTCGGCCTTCTGACAAGTCTTCACTGCATTAACTTGTGTTTCGTAGTCGCAGCCGAAATAATATAGCCCCCCTCTTAATCTACCCATCTCGATCATTTTCCTGGAGGTAAGGTCCTGTATAACACAAATGGTTGGAGTGAAGGTAATTGAGCAATTGTAGTCTTTTGTCAATCGACTTACAGATATCAAATTACAATGAAAGTTTGGTAAAAATAAAACTTTTTGTAGCTTTATGTTGTTGTTTAAAACCACTGTACCAAATAATTCGACTTTTGCTTCTTTTCCATCTGGTAGTGAGACTTTTATCAATTTAGTTGGTTTTTCATAATGGTTCATCAACATTGCATTTGACACAATATGGTCAGATGCCCCACTGTCAATTATCCAAGAGTTTCGAATTGAGTTACCAATGAAGTTTACTGCAGGTTGTTTTTCTCTTGCAAGGAGAGATAGAAGTTGGTCAATTTGCTCTTGTGTGAGACTAGCTATATAGCTAGTTTGTGCTTGAGTGGACTCTTTTCTTTCAGTTATGGCTGCATGTGCCGAAGGCTTGCTTCTCCTCTTGCCTTGCCTATTTGGCGGGTAACCAACAATCTCGAAGCAATTGTCCTTTGTGTGTCCCGTCTTCTTGCAGTGGTCACAACGTGGCCTCTTATTTAGTTCTTTGCCCTTTGACGTATCCACATAAGTCTTGAACGCAGCTGGCTTGGTCATAGGAGGCCTTCCGATAGTGAGTTCTTCGAAAGCAAGAAGAGAATAAGCATTTGGTAGGCTCGGCAAAGGATCTTTGCATAGCAAGTTTGATCTAACAACTCCGTATGCATCATTCAATCCCATCACGAATCGGTGTAGTTTTTCTTCTTCCTTTTCTTTTGCCGCAACGCCGCAAGTACAACCATTACACCCAGGTTTATGTGGCTTTGAGAATGTGCCGAGTTGTTCCCATAAACTCTTTATTTTAGCATAATACGCCGAAATCGTCATGTTTCCTTGGCGAGTATTGCTAATCTCTTCCTTGATTTTTTGAATCATCGGTCCACTTCCTTGTGAGAAGCGCTCCTCTAACTCTCTCCACATCCCTTGTGCGGTATCGTGGTAGACAACGCTATCGTGTAATTCCTCATTCAAGGAGTTTAGGATCCAAGACATTACCATTGAGTTGCAAGTGATCCAATTCTCTTCATTCGGGTCTCCCTCTAGTGGCTTTGGAAGTCTCCCATCCACGAAAACCATTTTGTGCTTTGACACCAACGCATTGGTAATGGCCCTCCTCCATGTCGAGTAATTCGTTCCTTTCAGCAGGTGTATCACCAACTGGTCTCCAGGTCTATCAGAATTTCCAAGATGGTAATGAAGTGCATTTCCCGTGGTGGTTGTCGCCTTCTTGGTGATCGTGGTGTTTTCTTCCGTCTCACCACTCATGTTTTTGCTCCGATACCATGAAAATTTTCTGTAATCTAAAAAGGTAATTGATTATTACTTACATTACTACTATCGATTACATCGACATATATACAAGATATTAGCTAAACTTGGAAACAAAACAAAACAAAACAGGAAACAACAATTAACATGCACATGGAATTTGCAATTCCAGCTATACGATTGATATCTTATGATGATCAATCTATAGTCAACCAGCAACTAAATATAGCAATCTCATGAATGCTAATGCCAACCATGCAATCTTATCAAATTACGGAATGTAATTTGCAATAGGTTTCTTATTTCAATTACAAAATAAACGTTTATTTGATACCTTAATATCACTCACATGTTACACCAAGGAGCATTTTACTTACCATCTATGCATCTATACATTGACTTACCATTTTATAACAACATTCCGAGTGCACGTAGGCTTTGCAGTCAAGCAACCTTTTCCCTTACTATTAAACTACAGGTAATTGAAGCACTAGTATGTCGGAACAGGCTACCATCTTTTAGTTGCATAAAATTGCATGCAATTTCATTGCATGTCTATCCTTTCTACAATGTAGCTTACCCAATACTTCATCATTAACTAATTTTTCCTCTTACTACTTGTAGACCGGTCTATGATTGTAATGGCTCGAGGAAACATATGGGCTACTTGCTCATTGCATTTTCGTCCCTCAGCTATGAGTACATATGTACTTGAATATTATACTTCTTAAATGTTACCGTGTAATATGGGATGTAAACCACTTTACTTACTTTAGTTTTTACTTATTCCAAGCTTTGAGAAATAAACATATGCTATTGTCTGATTGCTAAGCATATTTTATGACAAATTGAATCTACCAAAGAGAAATAACCCTGAGTTAATGATAACTTACGAGTATAAAGATGGCTACAAAGTGAGGCTTGATGTTTTTACAAAACCATGACTTCTTCGTCAATTCAATTCTCAAATGGACAGTAAGAAAATTAGGTCTATCAAAGAGAAAGAACCCCAAGTTAACGAAAACTTACGAGTATAAAGACTCCTAGAATGTGAGCCTTCATGTCTTTACAAAACCATAACTTTTTCATCAATTCAATTCTTAAATGGATAGTAATAAGCAACTTCTTCTGCTATTCTAATAGGAGATGGGCTTTGGGGTTTAGACATGATAGGGAAAAATGTTCATTTACCTAATACCATTATTGCTTGTACCCTTAACATTCCTTAGACCTGCATATTATGACCCCATCAGCTCATGCAGACCAATAACTTTACTTGAAGCAATTGCATTTAGACCACATAAATCTGGCGCCAAAGTATTTCATACTTATTCATTTCACACACTGCTACTTTTTTGATTGCCTATCAGTGATAAACGTATACAATCAAAACAGAGCAAGAGTCAGAAGAACTTTATTGCTTTCTTTTACATTTTTTACATCTACACAACCATCACAACCAACAATGACTAATAAGTGCTTTCATGATTCCTTCAACTAGTTTTTTCCACCCATGAGCTTGATAAGAATAGCTTCACACGTTCTGGGATTCTATACACATGGGACACACTAAAATAAATAGTAGGATAGACAACAAACTACTTTTCATAGACTTCACCTTTAGTTTAACCTTTTACTTCATGCCATGTATCAGATTGTATATACCACCTTCAAATGTTACATTTCAGTCATCATTGATCTACAAATTTCAAAACAATTCCTTACCATGTCGTTCATCTTTTAATCCAACTCACCTCCTAATAATTTCTATTTCAACGCCAGTTACATCTTTTCTGGAGTAATTGGTTATATCATTATGACTAAAGGTACACAAAACAATTTTTTTTTTTTTATTTACATGTCGTTAGACATTAGCTTTTACATGTCTATAGGCCGGCAAACAGCCGCTTGCCGAAAATGAGACCTTACCTCTATATATATATATATATAATTTGAGGTAGTAGCATGGCATAGCATTTAATAATTATGCTGGGGCAATGCCCCATTGAACTTTAAAGTTTCAATTTTTACACCTGTTATTTTTTATTATTTTTTAATAAACATACTCTCTACATTAGAAAAGTTGTTTTTGTATTCTCGCTAATTAAAATGCATAAATATAAACCTTTCTTATTTCTTTTTCTCCAAATAACAAGATATTTTGACTCTACGATTGCTTTGAGGTATATATATGCATACATGTAGGCATATATATATATATATATATGTATATAGGAATGCATATTCGTATAATATATCTCGAGTGGATACGTATGGTGCGTGTCGTCTGGAGTATTTGAATAACTGATAACAACAGATCATCGATACATAGATAAATAAAAAGATAAAAAGAGTTGAAAAAAGAAACGAAAAAAGGCGTGAAAAGCGAAAGTCTCATGTTTATAATTTTATTGTCTTCCCCACCTAATTTGACTTTTAGGAACATAACATTTAACTTCTTGATCTTTTGCATTATATATACGTGCAAGCATTGATAAAGTTTTTGGGAGAATGTATAAATCTTTACAATTTTACAGCTACTTTCAAACCATTATTAAAGTCTTCAATGTTTTCTCGTCCCAAGTGGGAAGTACTGTTTCAAAAACTTCGTAGAAACATGTAAAACGATGGTATACAAAAAAGAATTTGTAAGAGTTGAGAAATAGAAAGTAAATCTAGTCAAGAATAAATTAATTTCTACAACACTAATCATAAATATAAAATGTCTCCATTTATGAAGTAGAAACTACTTGGAGATCAAGATGTGTGGTCATGTTATACAAGTAATCATATAAGCATGAATCTGGAGTTAAAATTCATGACAGGGGAATAAGGCACATCTTTTGTTTGTGCTATGTATGACTTAATTATAATTTTATTAGACAAGTTTAGAGAAAATTCCTTTACTCCTAGTAAAAATAGTTTTGAACCGTCAAATCATATCAGTTTATATCAAATTGAAAAAGTATAACAATTTAACAAAATTAAGATACGATATTTCAAATTATGTCATACTGTATTTCCCAGTCGCCGATGAATTTTTTTTTACATGGTGATACAATATTATCATAGAGCATTTAGTATGCAGTAATAAAAAGGACATATTCCTAAGAAAATGATAGTAAGCAATATGATTCTCAGAAAACCAATATTATTACATTTAGTTATATATATGAATCTTCTTTAAGATTTATAGGAATAATATATTACTGTGTTTGATTGTACATGAGAATCTTGTATAATTGATAAAAATAAATTATCGTATTATCCTTAAAAAACATTTCTAGTAGCATTTCTATATTAATGATGTTTATATTCATATTTTTAAAAAGACAATTATACTTATAATAATATTATTATTATTATCAAAAAAATTTAAAAAATATAAACAAACCTCTTTAAAAAAATTTGACAACAACACACTTATTTTTTAATAAATATAAAATATTATTATATTATTAATATTGATATTACCATTGTTATCTTCATCATTAATAATATTACTATGATTACTTTGTTATTTATATTAATATATTTAATATTAATATACTAAAATAATATACTGAAATAATATACTACTATTAATAGTAAATATATCAATATAGTAGGTAAGTGTTAATGTTATATAATAATAACAATATAAATATGAATAATATAATAATATTGTTTACAATTTAACCTTAATATTACTATGAATATTAGTATCATATTATTCATATTGATATTATACTATTAAATTTTTATTATTACTGTTAATATTATTATTATCATTATTATAAATTTATTATTATTGTATATTAATATAAATATTTTTATTTATATTTTTTATAAAAATATTAATTTATAATAATTATAGTATTATTATTTGACAATATATTAGTATTACAATATTCTATAAATAATATATAATATATTGATAAGAATATAAATAATAACAAAAATATAATGATGTTATTTATGTTAATATTAATATTAAATAAAAAATTATATATATTTAATTGTATTTTATATTATTTATCATTATTACTATAATTTAATATTAATATTAATATGATACTATTATATTGATATTATAGTAGTATATTTTTATTATTATTGTAATCTTATTATTATCCCTATTATCAAATTATTTTATATCGATATAATTAATATATTTAATACTAATATACTGAAAGAATATGTTAGTGTTAATAGTAAATATATCAATATAGTAGGTAAGTGTTAATGTTATATAATAATATAATAATATTGTTTATAATTTAACCTTAATATTACTATGAATATTAGTATTATACTATTCATATTGATATCGTATTATTAAATTTTTATTATTACTTTTAATAATAATAATATTATTATTATTATTATTATTATAAATTATTATTATTTTATATTAATATAATATTTTTATTTATATTATATAAAAAATATTAATTTATAATAATTATAGTATTATTATTTAACAATATATTAGTATTAAAATATTGTATAAATAATATATAATATATTGATGAAAATATAAATAATAACAAAAATATAATGTATGTTATTTATGTTAATATTAATATTAAATAAAAATATTATATATATCTAACTATATTTTATATTATTTATTATTATTACTATAATTTAATATTAATATGAATATTAGTATGAAACTATTATATTGATATTACAGTAGTATATTTTTATTATTAGTGTAATCTTATTATTATACCTATTATCAAATTATTATTTTATATCAATATAATTTTTATTTTTATATTATATAAAAATATTAATTTATAAGAATAGTATTATTATTATTTAATAATAATATATTAATTTTATTATTATTTTATATAGATATACATAATAATAAAAATATAATTCTCAATATTATAGTATTATTTTATATTAATGTTATTAAATATTAATATTATGATAACATTATAAATATTTTATAGTTTTTATATTATTAACATTAATATAGTATTATTATGATAATATCATAAATATTTTATAATTTTATATTATTTAAATATCATCACCATCATCATAGAAGAGAAGGTGAGAGTCTCATGGTCTTGAGATTTTTGCGAATAGGAACCTCACTTTGTTGGATGAGATTTGAATTACTTCAAAATCTGGTAAAATGAATCATATGGGATTGAGTTTTTTAAGAATCTAAAAATCATAATTTTTGTACTGAACATAGAAATCTACAAGATTCTCATTCTCACCTCCAGGAATACTGCATACCAAATGCTCTCTAGAGTAATACTATATTTCCTTGCTTCTAGCGGTCCAACAAAGTCATCTGTGAATATTAATATTTACACGGTAATACAGTATTATCAGAGTAATACTTTATTTCTTAGCTATCGGCGGTGTCGCATCGACGAGGGAGGAGAGTAGAAGATTTAAAGACGAAAGAGGTGAGGGTATTTTGAGGTTTTTTTTTTCTCAATTTTTCGTGAGATATTATTCAATTTCTAATGATGTGTTATTTACTACATATTTTAAAACTATATAATATTATTTACTAAGTTTTAACCTAAATATGTTATTTTACTATTTCATCTCTATATGTACCTCTCTTATAAATTTTATTTTTTTTGCTCCAACTAACAAAATATTTTTACTCTACCATTGCTTTGAGGTGTGTGTGCAGGTATATATTTATGAATGTATCTGTATAATATATCTCGAGTGGATACACATGTATGTGTCGTCGGAGTATAGGAATAACTGAGCTCGGCAGATTATCAATAAATAAATAAAAAGATAAAAGAGTTCGAAAAAGAAAGGAAAAAGTCATGAAAAGTGGAGTTTCAGGTTTATAATTTTACGTAATTTGACTTTTGGGAACATAACATTTAATTTCTTAAGATTTTACAGTACTTTCAAACCATTAATAAAGTCCAATGTTTTCTCGTCCCAAGTGGGACAGTTTTCCGAAAACTTTGTAGAAACAACTAAAACGATGGTATACAAAAAGAATACTTATAAATAGCGTGTTTAGCTTTTGGTTAGAACTAAGTGGTTCTAACCAATAAACAGTGTAAAACTCTTAGTAGTTACAGTAAAAAATAAAAAGTTGTTACAGGATAAAGTTTTCACATGCTATCGTGTTTTTACCTAAAATTGATTCTAACCACACTTTTCAAGCACCTAAACAAGTAAATCTAATCCATGATAAATTAACATCTACAACACTCATTATCAGAAATTTGAGATTATACTACCCTTATTTAATGATATTTTTTTAAATACCGTCGTAGTAATGGAGAAAAAACGTGAAGAGTTTGCCTAAGAAGATGAAAACCGTTGTGGTAGAAGGAGAGGTGTACCACAACAACTTTTTCTAGAAACCGTCGTGGTAGATTTGTGTGACACCCGTTATTCTCCTAACGGGTATTGAGGTAATTAAATTAATTTTTAATGTATAAAAAAAATTGCTTCATTTAAATTTATTTTATAATATTTATTTTTATCTATTTTTAAATTTTCTAAAATTCTCCTATATTTATTTAGTATGATTACTAAAAAGCCTTAGAACTTCTAATAAATCTCAAAAATGTCATATTGGCATTATGTGTGTTAAAGTCTTTAGATGAGACATAAGGATATCTTTTCCAACTACTCTTGACCCTCATTTTCTTTATTTCCTCCGTGACATGCTTCAACATGTCTCCTCTATAATTGTTTCTATCACTTCTCTTCAAAGACTTCATCTTTTCTTCCTTTCTCTTCCACGGTTCCCACACTCTTCTTCTCATTTCTTTGCTGAAGCAAAATACTTAGAGAACTTCTTCAAGGCAGCCATAAAAATCAGCTACCATCACCTCCATTTGAGCAAGAATTTCAGTCATACCGAAGTAAAGGAACCTGTTTTGAAACCATTTCAAGCTTCCAACTAACCATAATCCGAGGTTAGAATCTTATGAACAAATTTAGTCTTTCATTTATAAATTTTCTTTTATACTAAAGGATTATTCAAATTTGCGTTCTTAAACCTAAGTATATGTTTGTTGCTATTTTGGAGCATATGTATGAAGTCTAAGTGTATATGCCCTAGACAGAAAATTTATATTGTTAAACTTTGTAATACCTCTATGGGCAGTGGTTATTTCTTGAAATTCTAAGATTAAATTAAAATGAATTTTATGAATGTAGTTGTATGTTGTGCTTTAGTTTTAATTGTCCTTATGCACGCCTTAGGATCAAGGGAGTATGGAGCTAACGTTAATTGATTCCAGGATTAAGAGACTGTTGATAAGCTTAAAAGGTAGGGATTCTATTACTCATCTTTTGTGAGGTTTTTATAGAATTAAAATTGATTGTTTTGCCGCAATATATATATCTATGTTGAACTGATATTATATGATTATCACATATGAAACTATGACATGGACTCGTCTTGTATTGTACGGCGAGGAACATAATGAATTGACACATGTTATAAATTGAGAAGCATGGTTAGGAAAACTAACTCTATTGATAATGATTCAATATAGAGAAATTGTGAGACATGAAAAGGGCGACGGTTACGTCCTTGGGCATGAATACCCTAAAAGGTAAAGTAGGGGGAAGGCGATGACGCTTCCTTGGGTTGAAAGTCCCAGAACATACTGTACAGGAATCGATTTGGTGAGGACTCGGGGCTTGATGTCCCCTCACCGGAACACCCTTGGAATGTTTATGGGGTGATCAAGTGCGCCCATTTGGGTTTCGATGAGTTGAGTGATACTCAATTTAACATGGATACCTAGGAACAATGATGATTGGTAATATTTGTATAAATGTGTAATTATGACACTTGGTAATGATTAACTACGGTATCCATAAGATGTGATCATAATAAACCTCATAATCTGAAATATGATGTGACTTACTAACCATGCAGATTTTAATGTGGTAATGATAGAGGTGAGTAATAGCTTTCTCTACTGAGCATAGTGTTGCTCATTCCCTTATGTTTATATCTTTTCAGGACTCACTAAGTGTGAGGTGGCTACGAGAAATATAGTTGAGGAAGTGATGTAACTATATTACATTGGGACTGCTTCAATCGTTGAGAATGTTCTTCATGATAATGTAAGCATCAATTGTTACTTTCTGTGACTGTATTATAATGTGTTGAGGGTTAAAATGATGATGACAACAGTTTATATTATTAAATTTAAGGTGCTACATTTAAAACTGTGGTTTATTTGTCGTTTATATTTTTATTTTTGAGTTGAGAGTTTTCATTTAAGTCCCGGGCAAATTTTAATCTTTAAGGTTTTACTTTTATTATTTATTTTTATTTTATCTCATTAAAAACTGTTAACCCCCATATAGGGGCGTTACAGAATTTTTGGTATCAGAGCCTAGGTTCGGTTAACCTAGGGAGTGTAGCACCACTTTAAAAAAATATATTTTTGAGATGGTTTTGAAGCTGAATTTTCATTGTCATCATCAAAATGAACCTTCACATTGATTTATACAGTCTAGAAGGATGTAACATGGATAGGCCATAGAATGAAAATATCAATAGTTATATGAGTACAATAATTATATAGAAGGAAAGTATTAATAGTTATAAGGGAATGATAATTATATGGAATGAGTTTATAAGTATAATGCTTATGAGAGATTCGTATAATATTAGGATCTATAAGCATATCTAATTCGTATAAACGATGAGAAATTCGTATAGATACGAGGATTTAAGAGCCTTTTGTCTCGTGAAAAACAATAAGAAATATAAGGCTTGATTTATTGATTTTAAAGTTTGGCATATTTTTCGTAATTGATTCAAACCTAAGTAATGATTATGTGTGGATTCGATGGAGCACATAAGTGTCAATGTCTTTTCTTAAAAGTTCTATATATTTGAGGAATATGATATAAGTTGGGAATCATGGTATTGAATCTTGAGAGAGATAAATGTTAGACTTTTGGTCTGTTGAGACTGTGTAAAGTCTAGAATGCATGAATCTCAAAATTGGAATATTTTGTTACGTACATTGTATTTAAGTGTATCAGTGAATCTTTTGGTTACCTAAGGTTTTGTTATATGAAAAAAATTATATATTGTATAAGTAGAATTGTGGGGATTGTAGATGTTCTTAAGTAGTAACATCAAGTGTCTTTGTTCATTTATATGGTCTACGTTGGAAGACGTAAATCGTATTGATTTCAAGGTTAGTCGCATTCTAAACCCTTGGTAGCAATGATGATGAATCCATTGATAGATGTTAAGTATTATGAATAACATATGGGTGTTTGTATTGTTCAATAAAGTTTTGATTAAAACAAAATTATTTGAGTTGCTGGAGGATTATGTTGTTATGAAATGATTTTAAATATCATTCAGGAAGATCCTTGTTGTCGTTAAATTAGATTTGTTGTTTATAGTTAACTTTATCTATAGTGGACTTTGAATTGGGTTTAAGATTTATACAAATTGGTTTTCAATTTTATGTTTGTTATTTAATTCGTTCCAAATGTGTTAAGGCCCGAAACAACCTGACCATTTTCAACTTAGAACATTTGGGCCTAGTTCAAATCTTAAATCAGTTTGATTCACACTGTCTCTCCCACGTGGTCTCTATACGTGTCATATACAGTGGTTTAATTATTGTTTACATATACGTTTACTGTGCATAAGAGTTTATTTCTCCGAGTTTACTTTTTCTCTCTTAATTTGTTATTTTCTCTCTAAATCGCAAATCCTCTTCTTTTTCATTAGAAATTCTTCTTTTCCTCTAAAAGAAGAAGGAATTCTAGGATTCTGCAATTTACTATCTTAATTTTTCCTTTCTATTTACTCTTCTTTCATCTCATCATGGACCCAAAGTACCAACACCTGAGAAAGTATTTCCCATCACTCTCCCAAAAGATTCTCAGAAAGAAATACAAGGCTAGAATTACTCGGTTGTGGATTCTTATGCGTTTTGGTATCCCTTGTGATGTGAGAATGTTAATAGAGGGGAAAATCCGTCCGAGTGACTTTAGTCAAGATGTCGGTTTACCAGGAACAGGTACCAGTCGTAGTGCAATGAAAAGAAGAGCTCGTGCCATCGTGGTCACTTGTAACAAATGTGGAAGACAAAATTGTAACGGTAAATGTACTTCACCTGGTTATATGTCTACGAATAGAGAGGATAAAATAAGGTTTTGTAGGAATGGACTTTCAAAGGAGAACTTGGATAGCATCCATCCTCCTCTCCACGGTCACCCTAGTGGATATGTTCAAGGAGCTATTTTTAAACTCTGGCCTAAATTTTATACAGAAAGACAACGCCTCAGGAATATGGTATTTCTAGATCCTGTTTGTCAAGCCATAAGAAAACTGGATGGGGAATAAGTCATCGCACTATAAAGGTTATTTAGTCTTTACTTATTTGAAGCAGTTTTAGCTGATGTTCAACAGTTTGTGTTTTTCTTTTACTCAGAATATTTGCTTTTGTGTTTGAAATAATTGTGATTATTAGATTGATACAGTAAGTGTTAATATCTTATTTAATTTATGATTTTCTTAAATATATATATAATAAAATATATTATCTTATCAGACACGTCACATACGGTACAGTAATATGTTTGAATTTTGAAAAGCTTATCCAGATATTTCAAGATTTGTGTCTCAAATTTCAAAAGTTCTACAGTATTTGTCGTTTATATTAAATTTCTAGACTTGGTGTATATTTGTCAAAAAGTCTACAGTTGTGTCATGAGGGTCTTCTGTCGAATTATTCTCAATTGTCAAAAGTTATACAATTAGAGTCTAATCTTTTTCAAAAAAGTGAATCAAATTTTCTGTAAACTATCAATCACCTTATCTTACTTTCTTATCCGCACAAGATTTTGTTTAAATCTTTGGATTACCTTTTCATTACCTACTTGTCTATCTCTTTAGCCCTTTTTGTATATTTCTCATCTTTAAAATCTCATGTAGAACCCGAAGTCTAAGTGGAGCAGACATTAAGCAACCACTTCTATAAACCAAATATGTCTACCTCCCAGTCCACGAAGAAAATAAAGAATGTCTGTGTCTTTTGTGGTTCCAGCCTTGGAAAAGATAAAGCTTATTTAGAAGCTGCAAATCACTTAGGGCAAGTCCTAGCACGCAAGGAGATTAACATAATCTATGGGGGTGGTAGTATAAAAATGATGGTAAATATGGCACTAGCAGCTAGGTCTAGCGACGCTACTGATGTAAGAATTTGGCCTCATATTCCAGTTGAAGGAAACCTTTGTAAAGAAGCCATAGGTAAGGGAGAAGGAGTCAGGAGTATCCCTAAAAATTTTAAAGACATAATCTATAATTCTGATGCTTTTATAGCATTACCTGGTGGTCTAGGTACTCTTGAGGAAATATTTATAGTTGCTTGTGGGCAATTGTTGGGCTTTTATTCCAAACCTTTGGGACTGCTGAACGTAAAGGGTTTTTATGACGGTCTTTTGAAATTTCTAGATTACGCTGTGGAAGAAAACATCACTACAGAATCGGAGAGACAAATCTTTGTCACTGCTTCAACAGCTGAGGAATTGATAGATAAAATGCAAATCATACATCCAGAATCCGACACTGCAACATCCAAGCTTGAATGGGAAAGGGAAAGCCGGGAGCGGCCAATTGATTTGAATCTCCATCTGTAATCTTTTTGTTTTATCTTTGGCATGTAGGCATGTGTGTCCGTATTTCGTGTGTTACGAATAACCGTTTGCCTTGTATTCTGTGTTTCTTGTGGTACGTTGTTGTTCAATCTTTTAGATTCATTGAGCCTAATGCCGGGATGGCTGGATACGGAGTACTTGATGCTCTCGAAACGCATCCTTCTTAAGGTCCGATCTTTTGTTTATCGATGTTTTTGTATCCTCTAAGCATGCATGATATGGATAGCTGGTATACGGAGTGCCTTGTACTCTCGAAACGTATCCGTATTATGTTTGTAATGTGTAATATTCTGTTAATATTATGTGGAAGTACCAGAGTCAGTTATGGGGATATTCCATATGAAATATGAGTATATTATTTGGATTGAATGTTTGTGTCATGAGGATAGCTGTTTAATGAAAAATATGCCGGGTATGTTTGCAACTCTGAGATTCCGTTTAATATCTCTATGAGTAAGCTTAATGTATAGTTTTAAATAAAAGCGTTTGTGATATATGTTTTATGATTATGTTTTAGTTTATTAGTTGAGGTATGAAATCAAATATATTTGACTTTTCCTTACTCAAAAAGGAAAAGGAACCTAAAGATGAAGTATATAAAATTTCTCTGGCAATCTCCTTAAATGTGATTGTAAATCACAGTCCATGGACAATGAAGGACCGGAATCATGATATGGTCAATATGTATGCCTGATCAGATTCTTAGACTATTATACGGTGTTATAAGTTGAAACTTGTCAGAAATACTCTTATTGAGGGATTTAGGAGTAAGATTTATTATGCAAGTAAATAAGTGGAAATACGATAACTTAAATTTGGAGGACAAACAACATTAACGGTTTAGACTCAGAATTGGAATCATAGTGGAATCATAATTTTTACTAGTATTGCTAGAATTGAAATTTCGAGGACGAAATTTCTTTAAGGGGGGTAGAGCTGTGACACCCGTTATTCTCCTAACGGGTATTGAGGTAATTAAATTAATTTTTAATGTATAAAAAAAATTGCTTCATTTAAATTTATTTTATAATATTTATTTTTATCTATTTTTAAATTTTCTAAAATTCTCCTATATTTATTTAGTATGATTACTAAAAAGCCTTAGAACTTCTAATAAATCTCAAAAATGTCATATTGGCATTATGTGTGTTAAAGTCTTTAGATGAGACATAAGGATATCTTTTCCAACTACTCTTGACCCTCATTTTCTTTATTTCCTCCGTGACATGCTTCAACATGTCTCCTCTATAATTGTTTCTATCACTTCTCTTCAAAGACTTCATCTTTTCTTCCTTTCTCTTCCACGGTTCCCACACTCTTCTTCTCATTTCTTTGCTGAAGCAAAATACTTAGAGAACTTCTTCAAGGCAGCCATAAAAATCAGCTACCATCACCTCCATTTGAGCAAGAATTTCAGTCATACCGAAGTAAAGGAACCTGTTTTGAAACCATTTCAAGCTTCCAACTAACCATAATCCGAGGTTAGAATCTTATGAACAAATTTAGTCTTTCATTTATAAATTTTCTTTTATACTAAAGGATTATTCAAATTTGCGTTCTTAAACCTAAGTATATGTTTGTTGCTATTTTGGAGCATATGTATGAAGTCTAAGTGTATATGCCCTAGACAGAAAATTTATATTGTTAAACTTTGTAATACCTCTATGGGCAGTGGTTATTTCTTGAAATTCTAAGATTAAATTAAAATGAATTTTATGAATGTAGTTGTATGTTGTGCTTTAGTTTTAATTGTCCTTATGCACGCCTTAGGATCAAGGGAGTATGGAGCTAACGTTAATTGATTCCAGGATTAAGAGACTGTTGATAAGCTTAAAAGGTAGGGATTCTATTACTCATCTTTTGTGAGGTTTTTATAGAATTAAAATTGATTGTTTTGCCGCAATATATATATATCTATGTTGAACTGATATTATATGATTATCACATATGAAACTATGACATGGACTCGTCTTGTATTGTACGGCGAGGAACATAATGAATTGACACATGTTATAAATTGAGAAGCATGGTTAGGAAAACTAACTCTATTGATAATGATTCAATATAGAGAAATTGTGAGACATGAAAAGGGCGACGGTTACGTCCTTGGGCATGAATACCCTAAAAGGTAAAGTAGGGGGAAGGCGATGACGCTTCCTTGGGTTGAAAGTCCCAGAACATACTGTACAGGAATCGATTTGGTGAGGACTCGGGGCTTGATGTCCCCTCACCGGAACACCCTTGGAATGTTTATGGGGTGATCAAGTGCGCCCATTTGGGTTTCGATGAGTTGAGTGATACTCAATTTAACATGGATACCTAGGAACAATGATGATTGGTAATATTTGTATAAATGTGTAATTATGACACTTGGTAATGATTAACTACGGTATCCATAAGATGTGATCATAATAAACCTCATAATCTGAAATATGATGTGACTTACTAACCATGCAGATTTTAATGTGGTAATGATAGAGGTGAGTAATAGCTTTCTCTACTGAGCATAGTGTTGCTCATTCCCTTATGTTTATATCTTTTCAGGACTCACTAAGTGTGAGGTGGCTACGAGAAATATAGTTGAGGAAGTGATGTAACTATATTACATTGGGACTGCTTCAATCGTTGAGAATGTTCTTCATGATAATGTAAGCATCAATTGTTACTTTCTGTGACTGTATTATAATGTGTTGAGGGTTAAAATGATGATGACAACAGTTTATATTATTAAATTTAAGGTGCTACATTTAAAACTGTGGTTTATTTGTCGTTTATATTTTTATTTTTGAGTTGAGAGTTTTCATTTAAGTCCCGGGCAAATTTTAATCTTTAAGGTTTTACTTTTATTATTTATTTTTATTTTATCTCATTAAAAACTGTTAACCCCCATATAGGGGCGTTACAATTTGCCTTTCCATTTATGAAGTAGAAGCTTCTTGGAGATCAAGATGTGTAGTGATGTTATGCGAGCAATCATTTGCATGAATTTGAAGTAAAAATTTATGACAAGGGAGTAAGGTACGTCAATGTATAAGTTAAATTTTAATCTTATTGGAAAAGTTAATAGAAAATTAGTTTACTTCTAATTAGGGCCGGCAATTTGGGTCACGACCCGATGACACGACACGAACCCGACACGAAAAATGCGGGTTAGGGTTGGGAAAATAGGCATCGGGTTGGAATTGGGTCGAACCCGTCTGACCCGCACAAAAAACGGGTTGGGTTCGGGTCAACCCGAAGCAATACGAAATCAACCCGAAATAACCCGCAAAAAATGTGTCAAAATAAGGTTGACCTAAAAATTAACCTGAAAATTGTTAATCAATCCGTGTAATCCAAATTAAACTCGTGTGACCTTAATGTAACCCATATAACCAGAAATTAATTTTAATGTGTCAAATTAGTCTAACATTTGTTGTATATCTAACTTGACATGATTCTAACTTCTAGCATATTTGTTTTTGTTAAACTTATACAAAGTTTTGTTAACTTTTTTGATGGTTTTGTTTTGTTGGGTTATTGTTTATTTTATAAGCTTATTGTTAGGTCTATCATGTTGCAGGTCTATCGGGTTTAGCGGGTCAGTGTGTCGCGTCAACACAAACATGTACAAAGTAGTATCTTGGCGGGTTGCACGGGTCGGGTCGGGTCAACCCGTCTACACCTCAGGTCGTGTCCGGGTTGAGGTTTTTTTGACCCGTCGGGTCACGGGTCGGGTTCGGGTTGGCGTGTTGGCTGTTTATATAAGGGCTCAACCCGACCCGAACCCGACCCGTGGACCCGAATTGCCACCCTTACTTCTAATAAAAACAATTTTAAACCATCAAATCACAACAAAATTATATTAAATTAAAAAAGTATGACAATATAATAAAATTAAGATACGGTGTTTCAAATTATGCCATACCAATTGGTTGCGGTCATATAGCCTACAAAATAATTCTCCCATTATTTTCTTCCCTTTTTGATTTTCCTTATTCTCTTGTGCATTATTTTTCTTAGAGCTGAGAAAAATAGTCACCAAAAGCATCTTAACTGCAACCTTTGCCTTAAAAAAATTATGTAATTTCTACAAATTTACAAAAACACATTCAGCCTATTGGACTGTGAGAATTATGGGGGAATGCATCATGGTTCATGTCACAGAAAATAATAATATTGTGTCCTTGGAAACTTTATTGTTACACCCAAAATGATTCAAACATGTTGCAATACATTGAATATAAACAAGAATTGTAACACGACCTTCAGACTTGTTACTATTATGATCTTTACAATAATTCACAAGGATCAATTTTGATTCTTTCAACGGCTCTCCATTTATTTTAAACAGTACGACTCTGAAAAGAAAACATATACATCCAACTACAAAGCTCTGGTAGAAACTTGAGTACGGAGCTATATTTAATGTGTATGCAGAATATAGATGTAATGACAAATATTCATATCACCGTAAATAGAGCAGTTTTAAACAGCTCGGTTGGGCTATGATCTAGGCCCTTTCATATGGGATGGCCCCACACGTGGGACTCATGTGATGAGGCCCATGTGCACGTGGGTCCCATGTGGTGGGGCCCGCATCATAGCCCAACCTGGCTGAAAAAAGTTTTTCCCATAAATAAGAGCTCAATGTTGAAACATTCATAAATCCCAGAGGAAAAAAAAGCAAAATATATTATAAGACATGCATTATTATGATCCTATCTAGATCATGTTATTTTAATCATTGAAGTAACTTTTTAATGTTTAAAATGAAAATAATTCTATGTCGTATGTCGTAAATTTTTAACATAAATAGTCACATATCAAAACGTTAAAAAGATAATCCAATAGTAAAAAATAATAAGGCCCTTTAGTGAGACATACCATTAAAAGCTCCAAAATATATATATATATATATATATTTATTGGGTAAATGTTTTCTCAAGGAAATATATATATATCTAGGGGTATACACGTCATATTATAATTTAATATGTTGATAAGGATGCCGAACGTTTCCTTTTAAAAAATATATATAATGAAGACTGAAGAGGGCGCCAAAAAAAAAAGTGAAAGGGTTTAGTTGGGGAGGTGGCAGGGGCAAGCGTTAATACATAGCATGAATTTCGCTGCATTTGCAGAAGAAAAAGTGAAAACTCAAGCAATTAGCAGAGAGGGGCTCCAATTTCCATAGTATGAGAGTTTTGTCTTGGATCGGAAAAATAGACGTTGGAGAATCGTACACTGTTGTTTCAGACGTTGAGCTCTACTCAGTAGTCAGACGCTGTTTTATATCTCTCTTATTCAACATCACGAACCATATATATACAACTGCCTCTCTCTCTCTCTCTCTCTCTCTCTCTCTCTAGCATCTTTTAAAAAGGACGTCTGATCGATAGATCAAAAACTTGTCGGACACCCTTCAACCAAAAATAATAAGCACGTTTCACGCAACCGTTGAAACTTGTGAGTTTGGGCCGTCTGGAATGCAAAAAAAATAATTATAATGTAAAATTTTTTGATGTTATATTAATTTGAATTAAAAATAAATATATTAAATAAAATTTAAATTATTTTTTTAAATACTTTAAATAATAATAATAATAATAATAATAATAAACTTATTTGGTCATTCATCTTGTCTCTAATTTTACCTAGGTAGATTTTAACCCTTATGCTCTGATTGGTATGGGTAAAAAGTGAAGGAAAAGAAAACATTAAAAGGATTTTAGCATAAAAATTAATACAATGTGGTGTTTGGTATAAAAAAATTGGAATGGAAAAAAAAAATGGGTGGAAGAAATGTAGGTCTCATCAAAATTGATTTCTCTAAATATAGATAGATTTTGTGAGGAAAAAATGTTACCAATTTGTCATTCTTTATATCAAAATTCCAACAAAAAAATTTGGACACCAAATGAAAGAAATAACTAAATAATATTTAGGCAAAGTAGTAATAGTATTAATAGTAGTTTTTTCATTCATTTGAATTTTTTTTGTTTGGCAATATCAAACAAGAGAAGATAAAATTATTTTCTTTCCACTTTCATTACCAAATATGTAACGAGGAAATCAAAATCTTTCATTTTTGTATAATTTTCTTTCTTTTATAGTTTTTTCTTCTATCCTATTTTTTTTTCTCTTACCAATCGGAGCATAATAGTAGCTTGATAAGTTTTCTTAGGACAAATCGTCTTGAATTCAGTGAGAAAATATTTTTCTTTTTTTTTCCTAGTTTTTTTTAAATGAATTGGGTTCATCTTCTTCTTCTTTATTGTTATCTTTTTGCAACGGGACAGACCACCAATAACACGTGCCAAACTCAGAAAAGTTTTTTATAAATTTAAATTATTGATTTAAACACAATTATATAACTTTTTAATAAATATAGAGTAGGGATACAATTGAAAATCTTATAAAGTTTTCAAGAAAAAGAATCTAATTTTCAAGATCTAAATGTAGATATATATGCCCCCTAAAGCTTTCACTTTATCAAAATTTCCCAATGTTTGCTTAGTTCTATGAGCTTTTTATCAATTAAAATGTCACAAATCGTCAACAAATAAAATAAACGAATTAGGTGGGAAGATTTTTTTTGGTTGGAAAACTTGAAAAAATTAAGACATAGCATAACTTGATGAAAATTGGACGTTTTAGAATCATGCCTACTCTAGTTTTGTACTCCAGCGAGAATAGAATAAACAAAAAAAAATGTCATCAAATTTTTTTTGTTGATAAAATTGTTATTTTATACATATTTTAGTAGTTAGAATTGTCTTCAAGGGCACTTATAAGCATTTTTAAAAAATTTCATAGTCAAGTCAAGAAGTGTGGTATAACTAACTAAAGTCGGTAAAAATTGTATCACTGTAATATTGATTAAAAAATGTCATTTTTCTTCTTTTTTTTTCACATATTATGTATTTCTTTTCGAAGAGGGGAAAATATATTGCGAATCGAGATGATGCAAACACTAATTTTGACCGATAAGGTCTCAGACCACAGGAAAATATTATACTGATAAAGGACTAGTTTTTACTGGTGAACCTGATAAATGACTAGTTTTAATAGTAAACTTAAATGTCATACTCATAGGGCGCAAAAGTGTTACCAAGATTTGAAATTGGATGTCCAAATTAGAACATCAAACATTAAAGAAACACATGGCTTTTTAACAAGTATTCTAAATCAATAGAAACTCCGATTAACCAGAATCAAGAATCCCAAAATACAAGGGCTATATGAAATACCGTAAAAAAAATCTAAGGAATTGAAAACACAATACTAATAAAAAAAATGAAACAAAACACCAATAAATTAGGGTAAGCACTATTGTTATTACAAACCAAAAACCTTTACCGACGAAACGACCCATATATACACCACCAGAAAAAGTAGTTAGAGCTAGTATGAGCAATTTTGAGGCTCTAAACAACAAATTTAAAGGGGACCCTTTTAAAAATGAGATGTATTTGTTCTTACTATCTATTAAATATATTTTTGTGCATAGCTAATTAGATTTAGTCAATTCCTAAACATTAAGCTATCATTGTTCTAACTTTCACTTATTCCTTTTTTCTTTTTCCTCTCTCCCTCAATCCAACAAAATTATGGGTTGTTTAGTTTTTCTTAAAAGTTTTTAAAGTGAAATAAGTATTTAAACGATAATAAGTGCTAAGCAAAAGTTAATTACAACCTTAATTTCAGGCGGGCTCTTAAGCAATTTAATAAAGAGTTAAGGTGACATTAGAAGCAAAATTGCCTTCCAGCGGCGGCACCACCACATGACGTTGTCACCACTAGTCCACAGAATGCTCACCATCACGCAGATCAAAACCCTATAATAGATTTACATTTGTGTTTTCTTTTTGAAAGTACCGGTTAAGTTTTTTTTTTACTAAATTTATTATAAATTGTTTTGACAAGAATGTAAGAAGCATGAAATAGTAAAAAGACACAGGAAGTTGATATGACGTTTCGGTAACTACATACATCTACATCCGTAAGACCACAGCTCGGTAACTACATACATCCATGAGACCATGCCTAGACGTAAAAACGGTTCACTAATAAATCAAAATTACAACTCGAATAGACTTAAACACCCTCACAAAATAATCTCTCTCTGAAATTCTGAGACTTAAAAGGTGTACAAAGACCATTGTGAACTTCACTTAAATAGTCAAATAAGCTAGCTGTCAAAATCTTTAATGCAGTCGACCGTCAACAATTCGTTGCTTATTTTGTCATAACAAATAAAGTAATAGGGCTATAGAATCTTGTACAAAATTAACTCTTAATTGAGTCTTCAAATCTTCCAATTAATACAACACGATTTTGGTAGAAATCTCCATGAACCGTGTCATTTAGCAAAACAAAATCTCCTCTTGCAAATCAAGCAACTCATCTAAATTCCACTTTACAAAACCAACAAAAATTGACTTTAACCAAATCAAACTAAATTGATTGTCTTGTAACAATTTTCATAAAAACAACACAATTTGACTTATCAAAACAGAAAACAAAAATAAGAGCAAATTTCAACAAATCCTAATCTTTCTAAAATAGTTTACCGCAGCAAATTAGTCATTAAACAAATCAAAACCAAATCCTGCAATAGACAAACTAATGACAATCCAAAATCCCAACACTTTTAAGCTTGTGTCTCTTATAAATGGTCAAATGTGGTTTCCAACTTGTCAACTACCAAAAAAAAAAAAAACCACCAAAAAAGCTATTTAAGAGAGACATTCTTTAGCGTCAATACTATTCAGACGGACATCACCGTGAGACATTAGACATTTATTTTTACTGGAGCATCGTACCTTTTTTTTTTTTTTTGCTTTTTTTATTTGTTAGAGAACATACTAATATTGTTATCCTCTGTTTTAATTCCTTACATTAAGTATAAATATGTGCAACATTGTCGTCAAACTCACATGGGTCCCACCAAAGACTCATGTCCAGTTATGTCTACCACTTGACAGTCAAACCTAAATTTATAAAGCAAATCCTTAATGGACGCTCATTAAATTTGCACTGGATCAAAAGGTCGGTTATGGTCCTATGGATACAATGTTTTGTATAAAATCTCAATTTTTATAGTGAACTAACAAGGGAAAGGGGAATGTGAGAAATAAGTACAGTCTATTTGGTTATAAATTTTTCTATCCTAACTAAACCGTTGACATAAAAAGTCATGACTTAACTTTCTTTTTTCTTTTTCTTTTTTATTTGAAGAACATTCTGTTTTGACAGAAAGAAAAACGTATAACTCCTTTCTCTTTGATTTTCTTTCTCACCTTTTAAGGGAAAAAAATTAGTACCTTGCTAAGAAAAGAACATTTATTGGTGAAAAAAAAATCAATATTTTACCCTTGTAATAATTGTTTTTCCCTTTTTTTGGGGCAACAAGTGTGTGAAGCAATGAAGTAAGTTGAGCTAGAAAAAAAGGATATGAAAGCATTTGGGCAACGGTAACATTGAGTCTGGAAGTTCCCCAAGGGGCAGATTTCGGAATATGTAAAAAGGTTAACGGAACTTTTCTAATAAAAAAAGGTGAGGGTGAAGAGGGGGAAAGAGAAAGAAACAGAGTCACAAAGACATAAACCAGAAAGAAAGCAGCTTTTTAGGTGGGTGGCAAGTGCTCATTTTCTCGTTTGCTTTCACATATAATTTCTAATCTTTTCTTCCCCACTTGAACTTCAGAACTCGCTCCCTCTCTCTCTCTCTCTCTAATCTTTTTCCTTTTGCTTTCTCTTTCGGCTTTTCACCATCATTGACTCTTATCTGTCTCTATTTCTATCTCTATCTCTCTCTAACAGATACTTCCAGATTCCATTACCTCACTAAGCAATCTCTGAGACCATATTTTATCTCTTCTTTGATTCATTTACTGGATACACATTTGGATTTAGAGGCATATTAGCTAAGCTAGTTAGCCATGGCGGATCCTAAACTGGAAGAGATTACTCATCCACCAATGGACCAACTTCAAGGCTTAGAGTACTGTATTGACTCAAACCCATCTTGGGGTATGCCAATATTTATACTTTTATCAAACTTTAGTGTTGTTTCATTAACTGTAAAATACTTTAGAAATTGGGTTTTTTTTTGTTCTCATTTTTGTACATGTGAAATAACAAAAAAAAAAAAAAAACACAGGGGAGGCAATAGCTTTGGGATTCCAGCACTACATTTTGGCCTTGGGGACTGCAGTGATGATCCCTTCATTCCTTGTTCCCCTCATGGGTGGAACTGATGTGAGCTCATTTTTCCATTACTGAAACTTGAAACTCTCTCAGATGCAGTTATATTTTTTCCTTTATTGTTAATATTTTCCATTGGTTCTGATCTTTGAAAAACAACTTTGTTCTAATCAGGATGATAAAGTAAGAGTAGTACAGACTCTACTCTTTGTTGAAGGAATCAATACACTTCTACAAACACTTTTTGGAACCCGATTACCGACTGTCATTGGAGGGTCTTATGCATTTATGGTCCCGATCATATCTATTATTCATGATTCCTCATTGACTAGGATCGAAAATTATCATATTGTAAGTTCAATCCTTTTTTCTTTGGGTGCAAAACTTGAATTTTCCCAATGGAGATTCCTTTTTTGTTTGTTATCTGAGTGAGAAAACTTAAATTTTGACCTACCCGTTTTGGTAGAGATTTCTTAACACCATGAGAGCAGTACAAGGAGCTCTAATAGTAGCATCAAGCATACAAATCATCCTCGGATACAGCCAAATTTGGGCCATTTGTTCCAGGTATTTTTAAAAAATAAATAAATCGGAAAACAAAAGTTTGGTGCTTCTTATATTGTACTAGTCAATAAAGAAATCTCTTCTTCGTTTACAGGTTCTTTAGCCCCCTTGGCATGGTTCCAGTTATTGCATTAGTGGGTTTTGGTCTGTTTGACAGAGGCTTCCCAGTGGTCAGTAAGCCAACATTTTCATTTTCAATGCCATAAAAACCATTTTTTTTTTCTAAATTTGAAAAGAAGGATAAAAATAACATTTTTTGTGATTCACTGAATATGCCTTTCAGGTTGGAAGGTGTGTGGAAATTGGCATCCCCATGCTTATCCTTTTTGTAGCTTTCTCCCAGGTCTTTATACTTTCCCCTTTTATCAACAATTCATAATAATAATGTCTCAAGCAAATTTTTTACTTGTAGTGTAAAGTTGATAGGATAAAAATAACATATTATTTTTCTTTTTTTTTTTTTACAGTACCTGAAGAACTTCCATGTTAGACAGCTACCAGTGCTGGAACGATTTGCTCTTCTAATATCAGTAACAGTGATATGGGCTTATGCACACCTTTTGACAGCCAGTGGAGCATACAGGCATCACTCTGAACTCACCCAAGTCAGTTGCAGGACCGACAGAGCCAACCTCATTTCCTCTGCACCATGGTTGGTAACAATAATAATTCCCTTTAATTAAATTTTTGGTTATTTGGTTGGACCTGAAAATGCAAAGACACGCATCCACAATTTCATTGCTATTCTAAGTAGGCCATGCCTGGTAAAAGATTTATTTTTTATTTTTTATTAACAATCTTGTCATGTTATTTGAAATTTGAGGTAATTGTGTGACAAGTTGACAATTTCTTTCGTTTTTTTTTTTTTTCTTCCTCTTAACAGGATAAAGATCCCGTACCCTCTTCAATGGGGTGCCCCTACATTTGATGCTGGTCATGCTTTCGGAATGATGGCTGCTGTTCTAGTCTCATTGATTGAGGTATATAACATAACCAAATTTTAGGCAGAAGCTCAAATCTTTTACAAGTGACCGGTCCTATATGTAACACGTATAAGTATCCAAGGGATTAACATTACTTGGTAAAGCTATAGCAACAAAGAATTTATTTATTGTATACAAATTATAAAAGGAACGAATGTCACATTAGGCATAGACTCCTAAATTTTGAAATAGAGATTTATCTGTTTGTTTTTTACAATGTAAAGAGAAATTATACTTGTGTTGACAGTCAACTGGAGCATACAAAGCTGCATCACGTCTAGCAAGTGCCACACCACCGCCAGCTCATGTTCTCAGCCGTGGTATTGGCTGGCAGGGAATAGGGATCCTACTTAATGGACTATTTGGGACATTGACTGGCTCAACCGTTTCTGTGTAAGTCATATTTCCCATCTTTCTTGCTTTTTCAGACTCATGTTATTTAATGCAACTGAACTAGTTTCTTGTAAAAAACAAACAAACAGAGAAAATGTGGGCCTTCTTGGAAGCACTCGTGTTGGAAGCCGCAGGGTTATTCAAATCTCAGCTGGGTTCATGATTTTTTTCTCAATTCTAGGTAACGCCTACTTAATAAAAGAGGGGCAAACAATTAGCACTCATTCTTGTCAGTTATATCTGACATTACCATTCCACTCTCTTGCAGGAAAATTTGGAGCTTTGTTTGCATCAATACCCTTCACCATATTTGCTGCCGTGTACTGTGTAATGTTTGGTCTTGTTGGTAAGTAAATATTGTCACTTCTGCAAAACTTTGTTCTATCAGTTATGGACTCTTAATTGCTAAATTGTTTTATCTATCAGCTTCGGTGGGCCTATCATTTTTGCAATTCACAAACATGAATTCCATGAGGAACCTTTTCATCACAGGGGTGGCTCTCTTTTTAGGCTTGTCTATTCCTGCGTACTTCAGGGAATACACTGCAAAGGCCCTTCACGGACCGTCTCACACCAGGGCTGGATGGGTGAGCATAGCTATCTGCAAACTTTTTAGTGAGAAGCAAACAACTTCCTAGGAGGAAATATTCTAAATGTCAAACAATGTTTTCTATGTGCAGTTCAATGATTTCCTGAATACCATCTTCTTCTCATCTCCAACTGTGGCATTGATTATCGCCGTTTTCTTGGACAACACACTTGATTACAAGCACAGTGCCAGAGACAGGGGAATGCCATGGTGGGTCAAGTTCAGAACATTTAAAGGAGACAGCAGAAACGAAGAGTTCTACACACTTCCCTTCAACCTCAACAGGTTCTTCCCTCCTTCTTGAAGTGGTGCCGTGCTAATTATCAAAATGGAAGTTGATTTAGAGGAAAAGCATCATTTCCAGTTAGGAAACCGTGAAGATCAGAAACACAGAAGAGAGTTGGAAGAGCAACTATACATCTGTTCTGAAACGCAGGGAAACGACTTCCATCTCTTTCATTTATATATATTTGACTCGGATTATTCGGGTTTAATCCAATAATTAAATTTTGGGGGCTTCTGTTGCCACCCTGTTTTTTCTCTTACCGTTCCTTTTTTTTCCTAGTCAAATCTCTTTTATTTCTTGTCACATTCCTTTAAATGGCATGATAAAAACTGCAAATAGGATTAAAAAAATTATAACCATTTTAGTCGTCAAAGAACTTTCTGAATTCTGTCGATTTCTCATGTCATAATCATTTTATAATGCCCAAAATAATCCAAGGAAGGGGAACCCGGTTTTTATTTACCGTAAAAAATCTACATACATGGTAAAAAAAATCGATCAAATATAGACAAATACTGTTTTAAACTCGAACATGCTACTATTTTAATTGTCTCACAAGTACCGATTCTATCACGAAATTTTAAAAAACTTTTGGCTTCCACAGGAAACTAACACAATCATCACCGGGTAGCAAAGTAAGATCGCGACTGCTTGTTGTCGAAGAAGGTCTTCCTCAAGCATCAGAGTCTTCAGGGTTTCTAAGATAAGCACAATTATCAATCCAGTCATGGAATCTGCAAGTGAAACAAAATAAATGTTGATGCGTGTGCATGAAAAGGCAGAGAAGGGTTGAGGGACTGAGAGCTCCACTTACATGTCTGTTGGCTCAGTTAAATCTGCAAATACAAGACAAAAGCGAATTCAGAACAATATGAAAATGGAGTTTCAAAAAGAACCAAAGAAAAAAATAACCATCTAAAAGCGAACCTGTCAGACTTGAATCAAAAAGACTAGAATTAAAAGCGAACCTGTCGCAAAACTCTCGAAGCCAGACTTGCAAATCTTGCATTCAACAAAACCTTTATGCTTCTCCCGTTCACTAAAGCAACAAAATGTCAATACCGAACACAAATTTTTACACACTCACAAATACATCTCTATACATGGCCTCTAATACCACATTTTATGTCATCATAGATCGCATTTAACACAGAGTGTTGTTCATGTTGAGTCTGGAAGAGTGTTAACACACACAGCCTAGCATTCACAATTAGAACTATTCAAAGGATCTAAAAAGCTGTAACACAAGATGTTTTTGTTCATTGTTCAAGAAACACAAACAAAACAAATTCTCACATGGTACATTCCACACTGTTGACATGACTGCAGAAGGGACAGTCGAAGACAGTTTCAAGCTTCATCTTCTTCTTAGGAGCTTGCTTATTTGCCTTTTTAGACTTCCTCTTCGCCATTCTTCGAAAATCCCTCTTCAATTCAAATCCTTTCAAAACAGAATCAAATTCAGCGCAAGATTGGAAAACACCTTACAAAAATACTACCAAAATTGGTGACAAAAATATTAATAGATGAATAAAAACGAGTTCAAATCAGTTCAATAAAAATAAAATAAAAAAACCTCGCCAATCTAATGAACAAAATGGAAAACTTTTGTACATGATTTATGCCGATTTTCCTAAATAGCAAAAAAAGAAAGACGGCACGTAAAGCTCTGGACTTTGATTAACAACAATTTCCAGTCTTTCATGTCGTAAAAACAGTATACAATTTGATCAATATTCAACATTTAATTTTTTTTCCTTTTCAAATGGACAAAACTTTCCCAATTGTCTTTCTCGGTAGCCAAACAGAGAAAGAAAAAACGAAAAAACAATCAATTAAAGAATTAAAGGGACGAAAATTGACGAATCATTTACCTACCAGGTAATAATTTCGATTCAGAGGCCAATTGAAACCCAAGATACCAAACGTCGAGAGAGAGAGAAAGAGGGGAAAATTAACAAAATGCAAAGAGAAATATGAAAATCACGTCACAATTTGAACTTTTTTGAAGGGTCACAAATTGCATTAATAAGAGAGGAGATGAAAAAAAAAAGGTAATAATAAGCAAAAAAGATAATTCGAAGAAAGTAGGTAGTTATGGAATTGCAGTTTTTCCGATAATGCGAGGACATGGTTTTAGGAAGGGCTAAGGAAGAGCGGTTTTTCCGTGATCGGTAATCAGCCGAAAGAGAAGGCGGCGAAGTCTCGCCGCATCGCACGTATTATATTTTTATTTATTTATTTATTCTGATTTTGGCGCGAAACAATGACTAACCGGGAGCATAAAATGGATCTCTTACAGCCTAATGTTTATTTATTTATTATTTATTACTTATTATTTTTTATTTTTTATTTTAGGGAAAGAGCAAATGCCTAAAGGCTCCGTTTTGTATTGTTTTGAAAATGTTTGAAAATCGTAGGTAAAAATTTTAAAAACACTTAGTATAATTCTTAAAAAAATTTTATTTTTTAAAATAAAATCATTTTCACCTATTTTGAAAACACTATCAAACAGTCTCTTTTTTTTTTTTTGTGCTGAAAAAAGAAGAGAAGAAATCACAAATTCTCCAAGCTTATACATTGGCCCGACTAAGCTTCATACTTATTAACACAATCTAATAATGTTGATACATCCTCAACCCTTGCTGTACAAAACAAAACTGTCATCCGCAAATATGGTATGAGAAATAGGCGGTGAAATTCTACTGAGCTTGATCTCTTAGAACTTTTCATCCTGCTCCTCTCGAAGTAACAACCGGGATAGAACTTCACTACAAAGTCTGACTAGGTAGGGAGAAAATGGATCCCCCCTGCCTAATCCCCCTTTTCGGCACAAAGCTCCTCAACGGACTCCCATTAAGCAGAACATCAAAAGAAATAGTGCAAACACAAAACATTAGCAGTTCAACAAATCTATCAGCAAAGCCGAAGGGCTTCAAAATTCTACAAATAAAGTCTTATTCTAGCCGATCGTAGACCTTGTTCATATCGATCTTAATTCCAAACAATCCTGTGTTTCCCAGCTTCCTCTTTGTGGAATGAATCACTTTTGAACTAGTACCAAACTCTCTGCTTTCCACCTCCCCAGAATAAAGGCCAATTGAAGGGGACTAATGATTTCTTTCATAACTTCTCGAAGTTTTGTTTAATAATCTTAGATATAATCTTATAGCTGAAGTTACAAAGGCTAATAAGCCTATAATGCTAGAAAATGCAAGCATTAAGCCTTTTCAGGATCAAGAGAATGAAAAGAAAGGTTGAGATCCTTAACAAAACGCCCTTCCCCAAAGAATTCTTGCACAAACTTTGTAAGTTGAGTTCCCATGATATCCCAAACATTCCTACAGAAGGTTTAAGAGAAACCGTCCAACCCCAACGCCTTCAAAGGATGCATAACTCGCACCGTCATCCTAATGTCATATCCAGTGGGACTTTACAAAGCTCCAAATTAACTTCATTAGTCATTGAAGGCTCAATAATCTCTTCTAATTTAACTGTGGTCACTAGTCTAGAAGATTCAAACAAGGCTCCAAATTTGTGATTGAAATAATCACCAATGTCTTTTCGATTATGATGCCATAGCCTCACATCATCACGAATACTCCAGATACGATTTCTCTTGCATCTCCTCAACGTAAAAGCATGAAAAAATCTCGTATTGTGGTCTCTTTCTCGTAACCAGACCTCCCGAGACTTTTGCCACCATATACTCTCTAGTTTATCCCATTGTTTTAGAATGTCTACCTGAATAACACTTTCTTTCTGTAAATTCTCTAGCGTTGGAGGAAAATTTTGAACAGAAGCCAACTGCTGTTCAAGATTTACCAATCTTCTATTGCAATTCCTAAACATATTCTTATTTCACCAACTGAGGGCCTTCTTAATATTAACTCCCTTGCTCATAAGCCAAAAGCTCTGGAAACTTTCGACACCCATATTCTAAGCTACCTCAACAACAAATCTGTAGGACTCATCCCGACACCAGGCCTCCATGAATCTAAAAGAAATCATCAATTTCTCTATTTCTAAACATAAATCCAAATGGATTGTACAATAATCAAAATCAACTAATGACAAGCTTAGGACTCCCGCCTTTGAAAATTTTATACATCAAGCTTAAGAGTAAACAACTTGATCAAGACACTCTTAAATGGTCGCTTCTTCGTTAAATCCTACTAGGGTAGTAGTAGATTTTTCAACCTTTTTTTATCAATGTCCATCTCTTTCAACATTGAGAGGAACAAAATGACAGCTGAGCTTCCATTATCAACAAGTTTCCTCCCTATTTTACAATTAGCGACATTAAGTTTGATCACTAAAGTATCGTCATGTGGCCTGTCGAGCCCTGATGCCTCATCGCTTTGAAACGAAATTGTATGCTCATCATACTCATTGGTTATTGAGTTGGTATTCGCTTGACTCGCTCTCTTCTAGTGAGCCTTCATTTGGTTAGCAAAGTTACCGCTAAAAACAGAGCCCCTGTAAATAGCTCCGATCACTTTCCTTACCGGTGGTGGTGGGGGCGTGTTCTCTTAAATCTGGTGGCCTTTCTATCCCCCTCACTCTAGTCCAGCCCATATGTCTTTCTTACTCGCTCGGACAAGTACTCCCTCAGGTGTCCTTTCTTTAGCAGTTCCATAATTTCTAATCCTAGAGCCTTGTAATTGACTGTTAAGTGTCCTGTGTCTTGATAGAACTAGCAGTATTTTGTATGGTCGTGGGACCGACTCGAGACCATCTTGTTCGACCACCTGACATAATCCTTTCCTTCCAGCTACACGATCAGCTCAATTAAGGATATGCTTAGAGTGTATTTTGGTGGTGACAGTGGTCTGCTTCTAGATCGTGGCTTTTGTTCTTCTTTCTTCCTCCATTCTCTCTTCGATGGTGTCCTCGTTTGTCCTCTTTGATCTATTTGAGGATTCTGCCACCTTTTGACCCACCTGTTCTATTCTCTATTCCTTACAAGCTCTCGTTTGCACCTTTTATTCTCTTTTTCCAAATCGATCCATCCCTTTGCTCTGTTCAAAGCCTCTTGGCTGGTTTTAGGATACTTAGAGCAGATGCTGCACTTGAAAGAGAACTTGTGTAGGAGTCCCTTTTTCAAGGCTTCTCGAGCTATTCTGTCTTCCAAATCCAAAATCTCAGAGATAGCTTTGCCAAATCTCTTGATGTAAGCTTGCAACAACTCGCTTGGACTTTGTATGACCGACCATAATTCTTTAGTTGTCTTCTCGATCTTTATGTGTACCGAGTAGGCTTTGACGAAAAAATCTATCAAGTCCTCGAAGCTATCAATCGATCTAGCAGGCAGGTTGCTGAACCAATGAAGGGCTGGTCCATTGAGACTTTGTGTAAATAACTTGCACATCATCTCGTCTAGAATCGAGTCTTGGATCTTCGTCGCACTAACAACGTTCTTGTATTGCAGAAGGTGATCCTTTGGATCTGATGTTCTATCGAAGCAGGAGAACATGAGGTTGCCATACTTCAAAGGGATGATTGAAGTAATTTTCCTCATGAATGGAGTTTTTTGAATATTCTTCAATATATCGTCTAGTGCTAGGGTTTTGCTCGTTGCTTTCAAAACTTTTTAATCAATCTTTTCTTCGATGAGTTTAGCATTTTGCTTGAGCATATCTCTCATCATCTGTTGGATGGACTTAGGAGTTAACAACGGCGGTGCCTGAGTGGCCCTCAATCGAATGGTTGGTTCGACTATCTCTTCACGTTCTTCATTTACTTCAGCGTTATGCTGATTCATGTCATGATGAGTGCTCGTCGATGTTGTCGTGTTTGCTATAGTAGGTGTTATTGTTGTTGTATTTGTGGCAGTTGGTGTTGTTGTGACTGTAGTTGCTGGTGTCAGAGTTGGAGTGCTATACAATGGTTGCATCCTCTTAATGGGGCTTAAGAAGGATTGTTGCCTGAGGGGCTGCGGTGTCTGAAATTGCCACTGCACTACTGTCATGACTGGGAATGTTGAATACCCATAATACAGGTAATAAGACAAGTATGATGCCATTTGTGAGTTCAGGTAATTGATCTAGCTCCTCAGAGTTAAGTTCTCGTTGTTGAGTTGCTCCAATCTCCTGTCACGTTCCTGGAAAGCATTGCTTGCTCCTGAAGCATTTTCTTTAGAGCTTCCACCTCAGCTATAAGGGCTTTTATCTGTTGGTTCGCTTAGGAAATGGCTTCAATTTCTTCATTTGGAATTTCAAGTGCGTGTTGGTTGTCTGAGTTGTCTGCCATTTCTGGTGATTGAGCTAGAAGATCCTCGTGTTGGCGATCTGAAGGCCCCACCATAGGTGCCAAACTATAGACGTTAAATTTACAATTAAATACAAATATATTAGATTAGTTTAATATACTCCTTTTTATAAGTTTAGGCCCTCAAATCACCGTTATTATGATCTTTTTAACTCCAAAGAAATCTTGTCAAGATAATTACAGAAAATAGTTAAAAATTAAATTGAGCAAAATTAAACAATACTCAAAAGATAAATGATACCACACACGTAGATCATAGTGGTTCACTCAATAAAGAAATCTACGTCTACTGTTCTTCACTATATATGAATTTGTTGAGTACAGATTACAAAGGGTGAAAATGAGATGATATTTCAATAGAGTTTTTGTATGATTCTTTTTTTGCATCCCTACAAATGAAAATGATGTCCTTTATATAGAAGGTGAACAAGAATCGTGACTTCTAACTGACAGGAAGTAGGGATGACAGTGTTGGAGTAACTATAATAATGGAACACATGTCAGTCCACGATAGGCCATAAGAATTGGGCTCTCCCCACGTCTAGGTTTATGGCTAGACATACTCATAATTGTCAAATTGTGTGAATTGATCCCATCGAATGGACACTAAGATTAGGCCTGCAACGACAGAAAAAGTTATCTAAATGAAGTATATGATCGATTTGTAATTGATCGAAGCCTCAATTTGATAATACATTGGATAAACGATGCTTCTTTTCTTGAAGAGCTTCAAATTGATCGATCTTATTAGGCTCAACTCACTTCAATCGCATATCTGAATCCTCATTTTGGGCCTTAATAGACGACTAAGGCCTTGACCAAATCGTACCCCAACATGTAAACAACTTATTACTAACTTAATCATGACCATACAAATATAAAAACAATCACAATCACAATTCACAATTATAAACAACAATCGCAATCACAATTTACAATCTTAAACAACAATCATAATCCCAAAAATCCAAATATTAAATATCACAATTTTACAAATATCACAATCCCAACAATCTAATTCTACAACAATAACAATCCTACATCACACAATTCTAAAAACAATCACAATCACAATTCATAATTCTACAACAATTCACAATCCAACTAACATATTCACAATTCCAAAAATCCAATTCACAACACAATTCCAAAAATCCAAATACCACAAAATCAAAAACTTACATAATCTAAAACCTACTAAGAATGGGGGTTAGAAAATGATGATAGCAATGAAAACTTCAATGTTAGATGGCCGAAAAATAACCAAAAAGCTCCAAAATTCAACCGAGAAAAGTCTACGGATTTTTCAATTTAGGGAGATTTTTATGAATATTATTTGATCATATGAGTTTCTACAATAAAAAACTCATGAATCTATGTGTTTTTAGAAGTTTGGGAGAGATTTGGGGCAGAATAAAGTAGAGAAATGGAGAGAAAGGGTCGAAGAAGGAAAAGGAAGCCAGAGAAAATGGAGGAAAATGGAGGAAGAGGAGCCATCGGGTTCGTTTATATGTAGAGCTTTTTTTGACGACATTTTGCCGTTGCAACCAAGTAAGATGTCATCGCAAAAGATAAACAAAACGACGGTGTCTCATTTAATTTAGATAAGACGAGTCTCGAACAACTTTTTGCGACAACAAATTAAAATGACGTCGCAAATAAAATCTAATAGACCGCCTTTTCCTCCATCAAAATTCTAGCAAAAAATTATTTTCAGCTTTTGTGACAACTTTATCGTCACAAATAATCTTACAGACAATGTATTTGACAGCCAAATACAATTGTTTCCTAATTATATTTGCGAAAGACAATGTCATTGCAAATATGAAATAGGCGATTGCCATGTGTACCTTGTTACTATTGGAGATGACAATATCGTCGCAAATACCTACGTAGTAGCGTGAGAAAACTTCACACCACATAGGTTTAGGTGCCAATTATCAATTGCAATGACATGTCGTCACAAATATGAAAAGATTTTTTTAATTATTTGCAATGCCATGTTGAGGCAAAGATGTATGAACATGCAATGATATATCATCGCAAATATTTTTAGCAACATCAATACGGTAGTGCGTATGGAGCTCACATTTGCAACGTTATGTTATCGTAACTGTGTGAATATTTACGACAACAAATAGTCGTTGCAAAAAATGTCGTCACTAGCCCCGATTACAATAGTGGCCTTAGGTTCCTTGGTTAGATAGAGGCATTCCTAGAGTTGCCTTTGATCCAAGGGGGCCCAGAAGGCACGTTTTAAAAGCCGACTATTTGTTTTGTGCAGGTACCCAGTAATGGAATGTGACTCTGTTGAATGAAGTCTTTAATGCTAATTCGGTGGTAGCCATCCTAACAATCAAGTCGTGCTTGGAACCACAATTTGATAAGCCAATACGGAGGGCAAGCGAGAAGGGCAAGTTCATTGCTAAAGGCACTTATTAGGAGGACAATGTCAAAGATTTGGAGTGAAAAAAGCTTCATGGAAAGAGTTATGGAAAGCTAACATCCATGAAGGACATAAATGACGAATTTTGCAGGATTGTAACGCGTATCAGGCTTGACAGAATTTTCAACACTAGAGATATTTTATGCGCTCTTTACGGTGAAGATGATTAAACTATAGAGCATTTATTCAAGGATTATGCTGTGGCAAAGTTAGTGTAGTTTTCCTACAGATGGTCTATCCATTTTGATGCAAGCCCTGAAAATTCTTTTATGGGTTTTTCAAATCATTGCTGCAACCAGATGCAATGGAAGTGGTGAGCTGGTAATCTTTGCAGGCTATGCTTGTAAAGGCCTATGGTGGGCTACGAACAATGCGGTGTTTGGAGAGAAGCTTTAAATCCTTGTCTTTTGCAACTTCGAATTAACAAGGAGTCTTTGGACAATTCCTTTGCCTTAAGGAAAGTTTCCTCTTTGGAGGGCAAAGACTTGGAAGATGAGTCCAAGTGGTTTTCGTTGACCTCAGCTGTTCCCGACAAAGGGTGTTTTGTTGTCAATGTGGATGCATCTTGGAAGGAAG
This sequence comes from Artocarpus heterophyllus, assembly GCA_025403435.1. Classification (NCBI taxonomy): domain Eukaryota; kingdom Viridiplantae; phylum Streptophyta; class Magnoliopsida; order Rosales; family Moraceae; genus Artocarpus; species Artocarpus heterophyllus. The sequence goes on from CM046350.1 coordinate 17,748,809, forward strand.
GCAAGTCTGGTAGGGGAGTGATACCTCATGATTCTACTGGTTTGGTGGTGTCTACCAGAGCACTGATTGTAGAAGTTGCTTCTATCCTTGAAGCTGAATTGCGGTTTGTTCTTTTGGTCTTGATCTTGGTTAAGAAAAATGGATGAGACTTAGCTCAAATTCAAAGTGATTCTAAGGTGGTTATTAATGATCTACGTTTGGAATCTGAACCCCCTCATTGGTCTTTGTTTAAGCCATTTTTAGAGGTGGTTGAGTTAGTTCATGAGTGTGGTTCTGTTTCTTTTTTATTTGTTCAATATGAGTCTAATGGAGTTGCCAATGCCATCAATAATTGGGCTAGACTCTCAGATGTTTCTAGTGTTAATGAGACATGTAGCTCTTTTTTATTTATAAAGTTAAAATATATCTTCAGTTTATGAATATTCTTTATGTGTCCCAATGCTTATATATAAAGGCATTAATGACCTTAATAATGATACTATTAGTTAATTTATTTTTTAGAATAATGATAATATACGTAGTTGAGATTTTAAACGGATTATAATATCATTATATTTAAGAAAAATCCCTAAAATTAGGGTGTTTGTTGTTTAAATTCAAATTTCTATCCAAATTATCGATTTTAAAATTCCCTTAGCTAAAAGATGGAATTTTTTTACCAAGAAATTGCAATCAGGATTTTACTGACAAATTGGAATTAGAGTGTTGTAATTAAATTAACAATATAGTATTTATTAAATCTTTTGTGTGTCTTACAATTTATATAATTGATATATCTTTAAGTTAATGATACATAATGACATTCATTTTTTAAGACTTTAAGTTATAATGATAATTTTTTGTGACATTAATATAGTATTTATTATGTTCTTTTGTTGTCTTATAGGTTATACAATTGATATGTCATTAAGTTAATGATATGTAATGATAATGATACTTAATTACATTCATTTTTTAAGACTTCAAGTGATAATAATATTTCCTATTTAGGTTGTGCTAACATTATAGATTAGTAATACAATCAATATTACATTAAGGCAATGATATTTTTTTTTTATTGCTTCTTCTTCTTCTTTTCTAAAATTATATTGTAAGTATTTTGATGACATTGATGATTTTTTTTTTTTGTTTAAATTACATTGCAATTAATTAAGGTCATCCATATTTCTCTAATATCATATATCTTTTTTCAACGACTCAACTATAAAAAAAATAAGAAGATTTGTTAAAAAAAATTAAATACATGATAAAGTCTATAAAAGGATATTTTTGGGTTCTCATTACATGCAATTCAAAAAAAAAAAGGGACATATATATAATATTTGTAAAACGAAGATAGATTTTAATTCATTTCTAAAAAAATGGTCATAGTGTGCAATTTTTATTTTTTCGTAAGGGAGGCACCACTTGTTGTGGTGTCATTCATCCTTGAGGATCAATTTTAAGTTTTCTCCATTAAAAAAGGCCTAATGGTTCCTTGGAGACCTCTAATTTTTCCTTTCGTAAAAGTTACACTATATGGTAAAATTATTATAATTGAATTTTAGGAAAATTTTCAAAGCTATTTAAAAATAACAAAAAGGATTAATTATAAAAAATTCCCCCTCTATACCCCCGAACTTCAAAACGTATTTGTACCCTCGATCTTTGAAAATATTTTAAAAAAACTCTCTAAATTATGATTTTGAGCATAAATAACACAATATTATACAAATAATGGTATTATTGAACAATTGAGTAAACCAATAGACTGTTATCTTATCTTGATGCAGTCAAATAAAAATAAAAGAAGAGAATATTTGATTTAATTTTTTTTTAAAGTTCTTCAATTTTAAATTTTTAACAATTAAAATTTTATACTATACTAACTTTGTAAATTCAAATTAGCTGTAGACATTACATAGTTACCAAAATACTATATATTATGTACCAAATATTAATTATGTACCAAGATTTATTACAAGTGCTAAGAAAAAGAGCATTTTTTAACATTTCACAGTTTTGGGGAAACGTTTGTTCCGTTTTGAAACTCGGGGGCATAGTATTACTAGAGCTATAGTTGATGGGGAATTTTCGTAATTAATCTTATCCAAAAATTATGTAGTAGTTTTCATAACAATATCAATTTTTTGATTGAATAATAACATCACATTTTTCCCTAAAAAAGATAATATCACATTTGTACTGTATAATTGCATAAGAATTATTTTAACGATATTAATTTTTTGTTATTCTTATACAATTTTGAAAATTTGTTATATTTAACTTTACTATTGAAATTTTGCTATATATCTAAAAGAAATCCTTTTCAAGTAAAAAAATAATAATAATTATATGCGCTTGATTACGGGAGTAGAGTTGAGATGCAACCAGTTTAAAAAATATATATCAGAAGTACAAATTTATACGTAACTATTGTGGTGATATTCACACTTTATACAACAAAATTATAGAGTAATTACTTCAATGATTTTAATTTTTACTATTTGTGAAATAGTCTGCTTTTTCTTTTCTACAAGTAAAATAGTGTTATATCTCTGACTTTCTTTTAAATGCTTAGTTTTGCTTTTAAATTGGAATTTTTTTAGAATTTGACTTTTATTTTATTCAGCACTTATGTTAATTTTATTTTTAGAAATTGGTTTAGGAATCAATATTGATATTAGTGGCTTTTCTCCTATTGAGTTCTTGTTCTCACTCTCTAAATCCTCCCTTTTCCTTCTCTGAAGTTCTATTTATATTCCAATAGTGGCTCTTTTCTTCTTGATTTTATGTCTTTCTTAGATTTATCTTTGCATGAGAGCAAAATTGTCTTCTTTGATCAAAAAATATAAACCCCCCCCAACCACCCAAAAAAAAAAAAAAAAACACTCAAAAAGCCCTATTTTCACATTGCGAGTTTACTGCCACGTCTGGCTCACTTAACTACCCAAAAAAAAAAAAAAACTGCCACGTCATCTTCAAGCACAGATTTGTAGAATGTACTTTCTGCTTCCAACTCTGTTAATTGACACGACCTCGAGACCAATGTGAGTCATATTGATGATCCATTTGGTCAACTTGTTGACCTTGTGACCAACCTATCTAATGACTTTGGTGATTTTTGAAGAAAGCTGAAAAAGCAAAAAGCCTGATGAGGACTCTATAATCAATCCACAATTCACTCGACCACAAGCTGCACCTCTAGACAACCTAAGGAATTAAGCAGCAAATTTTGCTCCCTACGTACCCCACCTCCAAAGGTTTCATTCCGTGACATTTTAAGGTTTCTCAAGTATATTTACAACCTAATTTGCGTAGAACACCATTAGTCCATTAAACTGCTCTCAATTAAGCAATATCACGTAATGAAGGTCATGTGTCTCCTTTCACAATCATGCATATTAAGATTATGATTTACTTTGTTTTTAATATTTTAAATTTGAAGTATCCTTTGGCGTCAAGGGTTTATTTACAGTTAGCTTTCATCTCTGAGGATTATTTGAAATTTTGAAAATTAGATATGCGTTTATAATAAAATTGCTTAGGATTTGACTTCTACAAATAGGACACTTATGTTAATTTTGTTTTTAGAGAATATTTAATGAATTATTTGTTTTTAGAGAATATTTAATGAATTATTAGTAGTTTTGTTTTGTACATCATCAATAACTAAGAAGAAAGCCAATAATATCAATATTCATTTTGTAAAGTAATCTTTATATCATTTTACTGGTGGAAAATACTTGCTAAGGTGAAAATAAGAGCATATTAACTATTTGAGACATCTCTTCCAATAAAATGTATTATATTCTCATTCAACTTTTTGGCTTAATCCTACAGTATACCAAAGGACCCAAACTATGACCACTCTTACATATAAAGCTTTTTCATTCTACTACTTTAGAACTGCGGAAGTAACAGCTAGAAGTGTTTCAAAAAGCACTGTCCCTCCCATGCAACTACTAGTCTAGAAACTAACACGTTTCCTCCAAGGCAGAGCATCATGTTTCACTGTCGGTGGCCCTTTCACACTCATCAAACCATTCATGGTATCTGCAAATACACAACAATCATCCCTGTAAACATGTGCGTGAGAGAGAGAGATAGAGCGAGTTTTGCACTTACATGTCTATTGGCTCCGTTAAAGCTGTGCAAATACGAGACAAAACTAAATTCAGATTACTAAAAGAAGAGTAACAAATTTCACACACTCAAATTGAAACACTGATAATTACTAAAAGACTTGGATTGAAACAAACCTGCGGCAGTGGTAAAAAAAACCTCTTCGCAACCCGGCAACTCGCTTCCCCAATCCAATCCTTCCTGTCACTAGTGAAAAAAAAGTGCAAAAATTACCAGCAAATAAAACTATATATATGTATACATATATATATACACACACACATACATGTGTGAGTGTGCCTATGGAAGATTAGAGAGTCTAATTATGAATTTAAGAACCAGATCACCTATTTACACTCTCCCAATAATATTTCCCAACATGTATAATATATATATATATATGCGTATAATATAAGATATTTTATTAAGGTTTAAGAATGTGATTAATATAAGTTATATTTACATGGTGCATTCAACGCTGTCGGCATGACCGCAGAAGGGACAGCTAAAGAGTGTGTCAAGCTTCATCTGCTTCTTGGGACGTTTCATGGTTGCCCGTCTCGACTTTCTTTTCACCATTCTCTTAAATCCCTTCATTAATGTCAATAATTAAAATTAAAATAATGTGGAAAAACATATACTTCTTCTTCTTAATAGCTAAAACGACGTTGAATAAAGATTTATTAATTAATTTTTAATTAGTTATCCATGGGATTAATATACGATACATAATAATCTTCATGGTTACTATGGTGTAAAAAGACATTCAAGATTTCTTTTCCTTTCTTTTTTTCTTCGTTTCTCTTTCTCGGCAGCCAAACAGAGAAAGAAAGAGATTTGAGACCAAGAAACAACCAACCTGTTGTGTTGACGATTTCCTCTGCGACGGCCGGTTAATCAAAACCCTAATTTTCAGACGGAGAAAGCGAAATGGAGAGAAAAGAAAACAGAGACACAGATGCAAAATCAGCTTGATTAGGCGATGACCTGCGGATGTGAGAGTTAGAGAGAGCTATACATTTTAGACGCATCGACTTGATGAGCAAGTAATCTTCTTGTCCTCGTAGAACACGGATTTTTATTTCTTAATTAATTACTATTTGGCGGAAAAGCAATCAGAAACGGGCCAGGTCTGTCAATCCAACCCAATAACACTTGGCCCATTATATTTGTTATAGTAACAAGGGCCCCTTTTTACTTAAAAAAAAAAGTTAATGACAATTGATTTAATTACGTATATTGAATTAAAATATGACTTTAAATTATAAAAATTTTACAAATATCTCATAATGATATTATTAAAATAATTTATATGTAATTATATAGTACAATATGTAATATCATTAAGATAATTACTATATCATTAAGGATATTTTTGAGATATTTTGAATATTGTGTTAGATTTTAATTTCATAACAATAATTTGGACATGTATTATAATTTTTTCAAAAAAAATATAATACACGATCAAATTGTTATAAAATTGAAATTTAATACAATATTCAAGAATATCTTAAAAACCTTTAATAGCATAATAATTATTGTAATGATGTTATATTTTATGCTATATGATTACATAATACTTATTTTAATATAATTTTGGGACATAAATAGGATATTTACAAACTTAGTTATATTTTAATTCAAGAAACATAATAAGACCATTTATTAGATTAACCCCTTTTTATTTTTCTCACACCTTTTCTTAAGCCACACATTATTTAAATTTTAAATTTTGATTGTTCCTTGTTACACCACTTATTGAATTTCTAAAACAGTCCCTAACCCTTAAATTGTATTGTTTTTGCTTTTCCCACCTGCCAACCAACCACCTCTTTTTTTTTTCTTTTTTTTTTTTATTAATGTAAGATGAACTTCATTCCATGCAATTATATAAGATCCTAGTGCACTAGGTTAACCAATTGAATTTTATTTTTCTGTTGTTCTTGCACTTTTATTACATAACCAATAAACTAAGAAAAATCGTTAAAAAAAAAAAAAAGAAGAGAAAAGCTCATAAGGAATCATAAAACTTAATAGTTATATGACATCATTAGTAATAAGAAAATTGTTAAAAAGAAATATCACAGAATCTTAATTGAAAAAAAAAAAAGGAGAATCATTACCAAACTAAAAAGGAAAAATAAAAACCAAAAGTAATAAGAACTGATGATATTAGAAGGAAGGCAACAACATTAGAACAAAGTATTAGTTTTCAAAAACCTTTTTTTGAAAACATACACGAAAACATGGAAAAGGTGTAACAAAAATCTTCATAAAACTTATATAAAACAACACTAAACAGTATATTAATTTAACACTTAATAAATATATGCAACTTATATTTACCTGATTAAAGGTGGAGATCTTCTAACAGGAGACATGTTCTCAATATAAAACCACCATTTTCCTCACTAGTCCTTAGCACCGTACAGACAAACATGTGAGTGTAGACAGAGTTAGGATTTCTAACGATCACTCTTGTCTGTTTAGTCTTCCAAGATTGAAAATGGAAGAACTTTCTTCTCTTTCTTTCTATCTTTGCACGCCTAACACTAAGGGGTTTTGGTAGAGTTTTTACATTCTCATCAGGAATCTCAAATTATATGTAGAATGAATAGAAGAGACTTTCATTCATAGAGAATAAAAGACCTAATTAATTCTAGAATCTTTGTTTATTTTAATTTTAAATATCAAATATTTAATTAAAATAAAAGATAATTTTCTCTTTCCTTATATGTAGTAGGCATGACACACACATATACTTTATTTATCTGTGACGCTAATGTAGAGGAAGGAGAGAGAAAAAAAATCTACTTGTTTTCCAAATTCTTTCCACAATTTAAATTTCCAATCTTGAATAAATTACATCTATAAAAATTAGAAACTTCTAGAAAAGAAAGTTTAGTGAACAAGTCTGAACTGCACAAAAATACTTTCTTGTGCTTGTTACATGCCTATGCAGTGGTAGGACTCTTGTATGTCTTCCAAAATTAATAATTACATATTTAATATTAAATTTCCAATTTGATATTAAATAATATTAAATTGATACTCTATAAATTAATTCATAATTTTATTGTTTAATAATTATTTTTTGTTGTTGTTTTTGTTGTTGTCGTCGTCGTTGTTGTTGTTATTTTAAGAAACAAGATCTCGCTGCAAAGGGAATACTACATGGTAAACAACTTTCAGGCGGCTCTTTTCATCTCAAAATTGTTCCCAACATAGACTTTTTAGATGTCATGATATTATAAACATACAATGAATTTGAGTTTATTATGTTACCCACATACCATCACATTAAAGAATGTAACAGATTTAGGACATAGAGGTCAATGCTCAATTTTGACTTGAGAAAATAAATCTTTTATTTTTTAAAAAACGAAAAAAAAAAAAAACTTTGGTTATACAGAAGTTACAATCGAATGGACGAAAATTGAGTCTTTTTGTTCCTTTTAAAAAATAAAACTTCATTCAACTAAATTAACAAACAAAAGTGTACAACATCACTCATTAAAAACGATCCCAAACACACGACTAGATCCACCGGTAAAATCAAATATTGTACATGGACAAAAGATGACATTGAGATGTTGAAATTAATTTCAATAATACGTGGGTTAATATATTAAAATAAATATGTATTAATGCTATCAAATAAAATTAACTTAATAAAGTGATTTGATAAAGTGTAAAGATTTAGGTTTTAAAGTATCTCATAAAATATGGGTATAAAATTATGTGTTAAGACCTAAAGTATAATTTTTATTTTTATGATGGGTTAAAATAGAAATAAAAAAAAGTTAAAATATTATAAACGGTTGTTGTCCCTGAGTCAAAACGTAACGTGATATTTTTCTTGCATCCTATCATTAGAAAAGACAGAGATTCAGGTATGTTTTCGTTATAATTCTTAATAAATTAATATAAGTCTTAAAATATAATGATAATTTTTATCAATAAAATTTATTCTTATAAATAACATCAAAGCCTCTTTATATTACATGATTGAGAAATATTTTCCCATAATTTTTGGTTGAAATATTACGTTGCAAACAATGACGGTCATTTGCTTCATTGAATCCAGTTCTTATATATGTATGTATAGATTCGGATATATAAAGCTTTTCGGTTTTTGGGTTTTTTAATATATACGCTTCGGTTCACATGTATACGGCAGTAAGTGAAAAGTAAAGAAATTTGTTTTCTTTGTTCGGATTCAGTCCGCATGTGTAGAGAAAGGTCCTTTTTCTTTCATTATTACTTCTCATAATTACAAGGCACGCTTGCCGATAAGAGACTTAAAAAAAAAAGGTTTATATGTATATGTTATAGTTTCGGTTCCTTTATGTGATGAGTTTGACAATACGATTTCATTGAAATCGTTCTCTTTGGATAAAGTTGTCAGGCGGCCATTAATGGCTGCCAATAAAAAAAAAAGCTTTTGATTTTTGTACGGCACGTTTGTCGAGAAGAGAAAGTTGGTTGAATCTGGTAACGTTGCAACTGTTTTGGGAAAACTCTTGGATTACATTGAGTTGCCAATTCTTTGTTTCAGATGGGCATAAAGTTTGTGAAGCCCATCAGGAATTATAAGAACCATTTGGGTCTGGGTCAATTTTTGGGTTGATTTAAATATTAGGTATAATTAAGTTTGGGTAAAAAGTTAGATAGGGTAACCCGTTTGTACAATACCTGACCTGTAGGGAACCAACTCAGGTTGACTTTAGGTCTGACTTTGACCATAGATCATTAACTGTTGACTTTGACTTTGACTAAAAACTTTTTTATTTTTAATTTTAATTTTGGTCATTTTTTGTGTAATTTTAAATTCAAATATTTGTATTTTATATAAATTTTAGAATGAATTAATTGAAGTAACATACCACCAAAGTGACCTCTCTTGTGAAAATTAATTTATTTTAAAATATAAATGGTTGTATTCATGCAACTTATGTGAATATTAACCGGCCCAAAGGAAGGTTAATATTTAACAGAATTGCATGTACACCTGTGATAATAAACATGTAATGATTATCCGGTTTTACATGTGAATAATAAATCGACCCAAATGAAGATTTATTGTTTGATATGAACTTATTATCAATGTTGATTGCTACACCAAGAGTACCAATTACAAGTTAATATTTTTGTTCAAAGAGTAAATATTAATATTGTGCTAAGTATCTTGTGATAGGCCCTACCATTATTTGAATTTATTTAAGTGTGATATGAAACTTATGTGAGCTTTTGTTTTATTGTTTTGTTGTTTTGTTCTTTATTCAGTTGTGAGTTCTGCTTCTAATATTTCTGCTAGCATCAATTCAATTTCCATGCTTAATGGCATAAACTTCAAGGCATGGCAAGAGAACATTATGATTGTTCTCAAAGTCATGGATTTAGACCTTGTGCTGAGAGTTGAACGACCTCCTGACCTTACAGAAAACAGTTCCCTTGATGAAAAGAGGGATATGAAAAGGTGGGATCATTTGAATCGCATGAGTCTAATGATCATGAAGCGTGCTATTGCAAAAAATTTTAGGGGCATGATGTCCGAAAAGGTTATACAGCCAAAGGTTTTCTTGAGGAAATTGAGAAGAGGTTTGCCAAGAATGAAAAGGCTGAAACAAGTACACTTTTGGCCAACCTTATTTCAATGAGGTATAAAGCAAAAGAAAATATAAGGGAGTACATCATGGAGATGTCTCATATTGCTTCGAAACTAAAAGCACTTAAGCTAGAGCTGTCGGAGGACTTACTTGTGCATTTAGTTTTGATATCTCTTCCTGCACAGTTCAGTCAATTTAAGGTGAACTATAACCGTCAAAAGGACAAACGGTCCCTTAATGAGCTCATCTCATATTGTGTGCAAGAAGATGAAAGACTTAAGTAAGAGAAGGCAGAGAGTGCTCACTTGGCTACAACCTCTAAGGACAAGAAAAAGAAAAGGAAGAAAGGCAAGGAAGCTCTAGGTGTGGCACCACAGAAGAAACAACAAAAGGGACAAGGTGATGAATTTGCCTGTTTCTTCTGTGGAGGTAAAGGACACAAGAAGAAGCAATGTACCAATTATCACGCATGACGTGCAAAAAAAGGTACGCTTCTTAATTTAGTTTGTTTTGAGGTTAATTTAACTTTGGTACTAAGACATACTTGGTGGATAGATTCCGGTGCTACCACTCACATAAATGTGTCTATGCAGGGTTGCCTGAGCTACCGAAAGTAAAGTGATGGCGAAAGATACATCTATGTGGGCGATGGCAAATTAGTGGAAGTTGAGGCAATACAAATATTTAGGTTATTATTAAAGACTTGATTTTATTTGGATTTGAATGAGACTTATATTGTACCGTCGTTTAGACAGAATTTGATTTCTGTTTCTATATTGGACAAATTTGATTATTCTTGTTTGTTTGGAAATAGTAAATTTAGTCTTTTTCAGAATTTAAAAGTTATTAGTTCTGGTTCTTTATCTGTTTATGATAACCTTTATTTACTTGATACGGTTGCCTCATTTAATGAAACCTTGCATATAAGTACACGTGGTGTAAAGCGAAAATTAACCAATTAAAATTTTGTTTTTTTATGGCACAAGAGATTAGGTCACAACTCCAAGCAGAGAATAGAGAGGCTTGTGTCAAACGAGATTCTTGATCCCCTTGATTTTACATATTTTAAAATTTGTGTTAATTGCATAAAGGAAAAACAGACAAACATAAAGAAATTAGATGCCAACAGGGCTTCAGACGTCTTAAAACTAATTCATACGGATATTTGTGGGCCATTCTCTACATCTTCTTGGAATGGTTAACAATATTTTATTACGTCCATAGACGATTACATACGATATAGCTACCTATATCTCATTCATAAGAAGTCCCAATCATTGGATGTGTTCAAGAATTATAAGGCTAAAGTTGAGAATCAACTCAGCAAAAGGATTAAAAGCGTTAGATCTGACCATGGTGAAGAATATTATGGCAGATATGATGGTTCAGGTAAACAACGTCCAAGACCTTTTGCTAAGTTCCTAGATGAGTGCGGTATCGTCCCACAGTACACCATGCTGGGATCACCTAGCATGAATGGTATCACTAAGAGGCAAAACAGAACACTTAAGGACATGGTGAGGAGCATGATTAGTCATTCTACCTTGCCAAAATCTCTCTGGGGAGAAGCCTTAAAGACTGCAGCTTACATACTCAACAGAGTTCTAACTAAAGCAACTGCCAAAACCCCTTATGAGCTTTAGACAGGCACGAAGCCTAGTTTGAAGCACTTGCATATTTAGGGTTGTCTAGTTGAGGCAAGGCCTTATAGGCCAAATGAAAAGAAACTGGACTCTAGAACTGTCAGCTGTTATTTTATTGGATACTCTGAGAGGTCAAGGGGTTACAAATTTTATGATCTCACGACTAAGTCAATTTTCGAGATGGGAACTACTTGGTTCTTTGAGGATGTCGAGTTTGCCAAGGGAGATAGAGTGAAGGACTTTGTCTTTGAAGAGGAATATATTGATATTCCCACAGCTGCTATTGACATTGATCAGGTTCCTATTCCTGACATTGTTCAAGAAGTAGATCCAAATCAAGACAATGTTGAAGAACCTCCCATTCCAGAAATTGTTTCAGAAAAGCAAACTCTACCATCTCAAAAACCTATGCCATTAAGAAGATCCACTAGAGAAAGGAGAAGTGCGGTGCTAGATGATTACATTGTATTTCTCCAAGGACATGAGTTTAATATTGGTGTGGTGGAAGATGATCCAATCAACTTCCATCAAGCCATGGAAAGTTCTCAATCTCAAGAGTGGATTAATGCCATGAATGAGGAGATAAAGTCCATGAAAGACAATGATGTTTGGGATCTTGTCCCATTACTTGAAGGTGCTCAGTTGCAAATGGATATTTAAGACCAAGAGGGATTCGAAAGACAATGTTGAGAGATATAAGGCTCGTATTGTTGCAAAGGGTTTTACTTAAAAGGAAGGCATTGGCTATAAAAAGACTTTCTCTCCGGTTTCTTCAAAAAACTCTTTCATGACTATAATGGCATTGGTGGCACATTTTGATCTTAAGCTTCACTAGATAGATGTAAAGACTGCGTTTCTCAATGACGACATTGATGAGACAATTTATATGGTGCAACCAGAAAACTTTGAGTCAGAAGACTCAAAGAAGATGATTTGCAAATTAAACAAAACCATCTATGGGCTTAAGCAAGTGTCTTGTCAATGGTATTACAAATTTCATCAGGTTATCATCTCGTTCGGTTTTGAGATGAATATGGTCGATGATTGTATATATCATAAGTTCAGTGGGAGTAAGTATATTTTCCTGGTCTTGTATGTTGATGACATATTGCTTGCCAGCAATGATATAGGCTTATTGCATGAAACCAATAGATTTTTATCAAAGAAATTTGAGATGAAAGATCTTGACGACGCCTCTTTTTTATTGGGTATACAGATACACTGAGATCGCTCTTGGGTTATACTTGGATTATCACAAAAGAGCTATATAGAGAAGGTACTTAAGAGATTTGACATGTAAGATTGTAAACCAAGTGACACCCTTGTTGCTAAGGGAGACAGGTTTAGTCTCAATCAGTACCCTAAGAATGGTTTTGAGGTTTAGGAAATGCATAAGATTCCCTATGCGTCGGCAGTAGGGAGTCTAATATATGCTCAGGTTTGTACGCGTCCGGATATTGCGTACGTTACAGGGATATTAGGCAGATACTTAAGTAATCCAGGGATGGATCATTGAAAAGTAGCCAAACGAGTCATGCAGTATTTACAGAGAACGAAAGATTACATGCTCACATATAGAAGATCGGATCAGTTGGAGATCATTGGGTATTCAGATTTTGATTTTGCTGGGTGCCAAGATAGTCAGAGATCCACATCAGGCTATATCTTCCTGCTTGCTAGATGAGCTATTTCTTGAAAAAGTGCTAAGCAGACACTGATAGCTTCTTCCACCATAGCAACAGAATTTATAGCATGTTATGAGGTATCTAACCATGGAATATGGCTATGAAATTTTGTCACTGGGCTGCGAATTGTGGATGGAATTGAAAGACCACTTAAGATATTTTGTGACAATAAGTCAGCAGTGCTATATTCCAATAACAACAGGAGCTCAACAAAGTTGAAGCATATAGACATTAAGTTCCTTGTTGTTAAAGAAAGAGTACAGAGTAGTCAGGTGTCTATAGAGCACATTGGGACAAACTCTATGGTTGTGGATCTGCTTACGAAAGAAGTATCACCCAAGGTCTTTCATGAGCACACTGCTCAAATGTGTGTTGTATTTCTTGAGGATATGTCATTTTAGTGGGAGTTTGTATTTTAGATGCTTTCTTGTTGTAGACACATTTTATGGTTATTTTCTATAGAAATAAAGTTTATAATTTATTTTCACTCTGTATATGTTTGATTTGATCTCACTAAAGAATAAGGTTGGAGCAGTAGGAAATAGGCATGTTAAGATCACATTGTATGAAATTTCCTTGCTACACATCCATACTTGATCCATGTCGTTCATTATATTAGTATACGTGACAATTGATGGGTTTAGTTATGTAAAATGTAACGAAGACCGTTTTGATCCTATATTAATATGATTGATGGATCGGATTGATTGGAGATACTTTTGGCAATGATAGCACAATTCATGAGCTCATAAGGTATAATTCGCATTTATAAAATTTCATATATAGCCCAAGTGAGAGATTGTTGGAATTAATTCCAATAACATGTGGGCTAATATATTAAAATAAATGTGTATTAATGCTATCAAATAAAATTAACCTAATAGAGTGAGCTGATAAAGTGTAAAGATTTGGGTTTTAAAGCACCCCATAAAGTGTGGGTACAAAATTATGTGTAAAGACCTAAAGTATAATTTCTATGTTTATGATTGGCCAAAATAGAAATAAAGAAAAGTTAAAATATTATAAACAGTTGTGGTCCTTGAGTCAGAATGTAACGTGATATTTTTTTGGCATCCCATCACTGGAAAAGACAGAGAGAAAACTTTCTTTCGCAGACATCACACTTTTTTGATTCAGAAGATTAAGAACCAAGAATTCAATTGTTCTAATGGATTCAGGTATACTTCTGTTATAATTCTTGATGAATTAACATGAGTCTTGGGATTTGATGATGGTTTTTATCAGTAAAATTTATTCCTACATGAGATCCACAATAACCCAACACTTTCTGAAGCAAAAGAAAATAAAACGAAGAAAAAACAAATCAAGGACAGAAGCAGAGAAGTAAGCTGGAGCAAAACGAAGGGCATAAATTTTAATCAACATGGGTGCTTATATATTAGGCAAAATTATATGTTGTTTGCATTAGTATTATGTTCTTGTTTACAGTTAGAAAAATTCATAATCAAATAAAAAAATGAAGAAAAAAAGTGGAAAAAGGACAAAAAAAAAACTAAAATATATCACTGAAAGAATTCCATTAAAAAATAGTAATAATTGAAATATATGTCGAAGAATTGACAAGAATTTTAAAAAAAAAATTGTCATTTTGAGAACGTGTTACTGAATTTTGCACATGCACTCTGGACACCTTGGTTGTCGATAAATGCTTCTACCAAAACCCCTAACACGCACTCTCTGGCCTTCCTCGATCATCTTTTTCACTCTGTCTTCAAAACTATTCCATTCTATGGTGCCATTCTCCGACAAAATTGCTGCTAACCTCTTCTTGTTAGGCCGCAAAGTAGGCGCATTGCCGCCCCCAAAATAGGTCCGAAAACCCGAAACCAAAGAGGACAATTGGCTCCCAGAGTCAGTCATGGCAAACACATCTGCTGTTGCACATGCAATGAAGTCCAATGCTGCTAGCTGCATAAGCCCCCCAAATATCAACAGTTAAAAATACCATGCTCAAATATTATTCCAACACGACATTAAATTCTTGCACAAACAAATACGTGAGAATCACTACGTATTGTAATAGCATGACAGTTTTGATTATTTGACACATCATGTGGTGTCTTTTAATACTTATTTTTTCAAAAATCCTTGCTCAACTAGACCAGTTTGAGTCAAGTAGTATCACAAATTGTGGGTCTCATTGTGTTCCAAAATGTGGGGTCAATTGATGAGTCCCATCAATTGGGCCCCACACTTTGTGAGAGAGATCTGAACAACCCCTATTGAATTCAACAAAAGTGTACAAATTTAAAATGATTATAAATAAGACGATGTTTCATTTATTCAATTTAGCATTGTTTAGGACTTCTCTCTTTTTGTTTATTAGAAAGCGAAACTTTTAATACTTTAAAGTTAGATAAACAAATATATATATATATATATATATATATCAATCCAAGGTACGGCTGAAGCTATAAAATACTTAGGAATAAAGGTGTTGTTGATTCAACCGCATGGCCCGGTCCAATCCATATGAGCCAAAATGAAAAATAAGGTCAAACTCGTTAATGAAAAGAAAGGCCTAGCCTGGCCTAAAACCTGCATGGGTCTAGGGCCTATGGTTTTACAATATAAATTAAAAAAAATCTAAACAATTAGGCCGGCCCATAATATTTATATATTGGCCCTAAATCTTTGACCCTTAGGGCCTAAGGTCCAACCATATTGACACCTCTATTTAGAAATATATGGACCAAAAAAAAAAAGAAAAAACAAAAATAAGAAGCAAAAACTATAACAAAAATTACGGATGACTTAACCTGAGAAGAGAAGTTTTGAAATGGTGCGAGCTCGGAGGGCGTGAGAAGAGTTTCTTTCGTGACCAGATTAGGATAAAGACTAGTGAAAGCATCCATTCTAGATTTACCACCATATATATGAGAACCTGCTAAATATATGTAAGTTCCACGTTTAAACCCAAGACCAGCCAAAACAAGCCCTGCTTCTTCTGGTGTCAAAGGACACTTCCCTAGCTTCCTCAACCCTTTTGGAGAAACTTTCCTGCAAATATATATTGTCATATAAACACAAAATATATAAAAGAATTTAAAAATGGATATTTTTTATGAATTTTTCAAAAGGACGTTGATGGAAGACATGAAAAAGTACATACTTTGAGTTCTTCAAGCGCTCAATAAGCAAAGGAAAATGAAGTTCTCTGTAGGCTTGAAGTTCCTTTCTCTCAGTCTCTCCACTCCCAAACTCACAAAGAGAGTAAGCAACCATGTCAACCTCAAATCTTAAATGCAATGCAAGATATTTAGATGGGCCATTGCTCGCAACGTCATGTCCATTTGCAGGAACTCTGGACATGAAGCTTCCAAGCAATTGTTTGTCCAATGTACTCAGTGCAGTGTCGTGTTTTCGAATCCTTCTAACCAACAGCGAACCGACTTGTTGAATTTTCGGTACAAACTTCAAAGCATGGAAATTACACTTGCATCTCAGTTTCTGCAAGAAAATGAAGTGCAAATAGTCGTTTATGTTCATGATCCTTACCCCTTACTGAAGGCTATACTTATGCATGATTAAGCAATGTTGTAACAAAAATAAGCCATGGAAATAGTAGTATTGTCATTAATGTGTAACAACAAATAAAATGCAATTTGCTAGCTGAAAGGGAGACACATCAAATGATCACCTGAAGCTCAAAAGGTAACGGATCAAAGCCAAGCCGATTTCCAAACCCGAGGAAGTGAACTACTCTATTGCGCAACAGAAGAGGAAGCACAGTTCTAATATAATCAATGGGTTTTGCCTCTTTCACCAGATCTGCATCAGTTATCTAGACAGAGGAACACAAAAAAGGTTTACAAAATTGTTCTCAAGAAAATGGCTTGTACTTATTGATACAAGTAAAATATAGATCTTATAATAAAATAGCATACAAGACTGCCAATAGCTTCAATATCAACTGATTTCAGATCTGGAGGCAGTTCCTTTACAATATCTACTTCATCCTTCATGACCTTCATAAAATGCTTCTCTTGGTAAATGTCACCAAATTGGCTGCACATTCATCAGTATCATGCCCAAATTGAGCAAATGTATCACAATCAACCATGACAGAAATATGAACCTTGACAAGCAACTTTTTATTAGACCTATAAACAAGAATTGAATTCTAGAGCACATGTAGATGGATTTTCAGAAGAAGACGAGTTAGGAAAAAGAAAATTTCGCAGATATGACTTATGTGAATACACAAAGCTTATGTGTCGCGTGTCATGATTACTTTGTATGATCACAAACCTGGGATCCTTCCATACATTGCTGTAAAGAAACCTTGGAAGAACAAGAGTTGCATTCAAGAGTGATGCCATGGCCACAGCATTGCAAATCTGCAAGCAGTCGCAATATCTTGGTCACCCTATTAGTGGAACAAGATAATAGAATAAGAAAAACATCACAGGAAAATAATTAAGAAGTAAGTTAGATGTACAAACATATGGTTACATATTAAATTTAGAATTAAACAAAAAATAAAACTCCTAAGATATGCTTGTATTATCCGATTTCTAGGACAATCTGTTAGACTGTCTCATTGTAATACAAGCCTGAGAAGATCTAGATCAACCAATATCGAAGAAAGTTTAACACATCGACCCGTGTTAAAATTGTAAGTTTTTTTCTCTCCTTTTTTTTCCCCTTGTGGCATTGACTTGGGGGTTTTCATCTCATATTGAAAAGTCTTTCGCATGTAAAAAGAACTTTTATTTTCTCTGCTCAATGTGAGCTTAATAATACAGAAAATATTGAATACTTACCGCAACACGTTGTTGATTGAGACCGCCATTTGCGCTGACTAATATGTAGCCATTATTTTGATTATTTCTTCCTGATCAAGCAAGATAAAACTAAATTGATTCATATAAAAAGAAAGGGGTGACTAAAACAATAACAAATTTATAGTGAGCCTAAAAAGACCATAAAAGATCCGATACCAGGACTAATGGGAAGTTTTCTATCTGCACAAGGTTTCCATGCAGATGCATCCCGATATGGCTCTTCCCAGAAACTTGCAGACTCTTGCTTAAACTCTTTCTATGTAGAAGAAGAATAAAAAATTTCATGACAAAAACAAAATTCTATCAACTAAACAAACAAGTTTAATCAAATATGTACACTAGGATGTGAAAGTCATGAAACTAAACAAACCTCTACTAGAGCACTAGAAGCCAAGTTCAGAAGCCGGTTGTACATATGTATAGGTGATTTTTCATTTGCTTTCTTGTCATCCTTGCTCTCTTCCTTTTGAAAAAAAAATGCATAAAAATTCACACAAGTTAATCAGCAATCAAGAATATTCACTTAGTCTTATAATTAGTAAATAGCCTATTTAACAATATTCACTTAGTCTTATAATTAGTAAATTGCCTATTTAACAATCATCAATTAAGGTGTGAATTAGTACTACTTACCAAACCTACAAGCAGAACTGAAAATCACACAAAAAAAGGCTGTCTAAAATCTGCACTATTGTACCTTAATTCTAGTTGATCTTCTTGGAGCTAAACTGCTCTGAAGATTCGCCAAGTCAAAGATAGATACCATGAGAGAATCAACCAGGAAAAGTAATCCCATGAAGACAAACATTAGAGCAATTGACTTGAGGTGTTTTCGGAGCAAACTATGCTTTTTCCCAACATAATTCCCCTTAGTCCCATGTTTTGCGGAAAAAACATTTTTGGAGCCATGGAACAACACTGACTTATTGGAATTCAGATGGTAATCTCCACCAAACATTCTTCTTCCTATAGGTGGGTGGTCATTCCCAGATTCTGAAGATCTAAGCTTATACTCTTTCATCCTCTTCGACGATATGTAGTCGTTGTTTCGGGTCTCTGGACGTGGACTTCTTGGAGATCCTAGTTTTCCTATTATACTACTACTTTTCACTCAGGAAAAAATGCTTAAAGCACAAGATAACACCATTTTTTCAAATTTGGTCAATGAAAAAGATGAACACAGAAACAAAAACAAAAACAAAACTTCTGAGCTATTTTATGATATTCTCTATATATGAATATGAGCAACCACCCATAATAGCATATGAAAACAAATCTCTGTTTCTGTGGCAAAAAAAGGGGAAAAAAGAAACAACTTGGAGGAAGAAGAACGTCCAGAGTATGAACTCAAAGCGTTGTTTTGAATTGAAAATGAAGCAAAGAAATAAGTTGATGAGTGAGTCATAAGCGAAAACTGAAAACCCAACAATACTTTTTTGTACAAACCTACCTTATAGAAGAAGAATGGTGGTGCATATATAGAATAGCTACCTCTCACCAACCAGAAAAGTGAAAGAATAAAAGAAGTTTGGTTTTGGGTTTTTTCTGGGTTTTTCATTTTAAAAGTTTTCAGTGTGTTTGAATAGCTAGCACAAGAAAAATTGAGAGAAATTTGTAGTTCGTTTTGGGGGGTGAGAAGTCTCATAATTTCATAATTTAGTTGACATGGCGGGCCATTTCAACCAACAGACGGGAAGTTCAACTGGGAAAACCGTTGAGACTTCTTCTTCAGAAAAATAAATAAATAAATAAATACTAAAGAAAATGGTTGGGACGTATTATTTACCATACGGTCCATGTAACATGCTTACCAGTCTACGCAATTGTGTATTGTTGTGTGGTTGCAAGTATAAGATAGCAGTAAAAACTACGATCGATTTTATTTAAAGATAAAAATTCAAACCATGCTACTCTTAAGTTAAAAAAAATTGTATTGTTGTTGGTGGGAAGATTTTTTATTTTGTTTTTAAGAAGCTCGTCAAATGTTAAACCAAAAATTATTTAATCTTGACTTCAAGGTTTGATTACGTATTTGGTACGTTACAGAGCAGAATTAACAGCAAAATCTAACACGACTGAGGACAATACTCTAGCCTTACTGTCAGATTTAATTTTTTTCTCTTGGAAAAGCTATCGAGCCATTTTTCAACTTGTATTTGGCAGTTAGTGGTTTATATCACTTTTTTCTCAGTTATAAACAATGTAAAGTTTTCACGTGCTATGGTAACAATAAAAAAAGATTGCTATAGTATAAAACTTCCACATGCTACAATAAAAACAGTTCTAACCAACGGTTCTAATCACTCTACCAAACACCCTACCAGCAAAAGAAATTATAGTACATAACTAATCAATTTGAGATTTGAGCAAAATTTTAATTTTCCATAAATGAAGCCAACCTTTCGTTCAAGCAGAATTATGTCTTCTAGAAAATTGATTGCAAGCGTATTATTTTTATGGAATTTAACTTAATTTTTTGCATCTTAATGGTACATATGATTAGGGCTTCAAAAAAAGTATATAGACCACCTAAGATAGCTCAAATAGTTGGGTGTATGAATATGTGTGTGCCTATTAGTGTTCAAAATCTTTGTTTCATTTTTTACTTAAAAAAAGGAGTCATAAGCACCATTATTATAAAAAATAAATAAATAAATAGTATATAACCTAATTTAAACAATTACTTGAATTTTATGTTTATTCGACAATTTATTTATGATTATGTCATATTTTATTGACCTGGACTAATTTAGTTATATGACAAAATTGAAAGCTCTAATATTTATGGTATAAGAATGAACTTGAGTTTTTTTTTTTTTTTTTTTGGGTAGTGCTTCTTAAAATTTCTCAAAACTGTTGGCCCCTAACGTCATGCATGGGCCAGATATTACTCCAATTAATAGTTCCTCATAAAGGAGCTAAATTATTCCCTAAAGATTTACACCAGGTAAAAAACAATGTTTTCCTTCAAGATTTTGTTTTATTATTTTTTAAGATGAATTTGTTATTATTGTTATTATTACAAAAAAGTTGGAATGATTGTACATTAATCAAAAGAAACCATTTCATCACTTACCATATGAGCCACAAAAAGTGGAGGCTCTTTCAACCAAAGTGGAGCAGCATCGCAAGAAAGACCAAAGCTAGCCAGAGTTTGTGTTAGTGCATTTTAGTTTATGGTAATGTGGTAATATGAACCACTCTCGATAGACGAAGGCTATTGAGGTGTTGAGATCCCCGGCCAAGGTGTTGAGATCCCCGGCCAAAGCCTGACGGGTACCTCGAACGTATTGACGAGAGGGTCCTTGCTCGAGGAGGGACCCAGCTCGGATTTGCCTCCCGCAGGACGAGCGCGTCCCCCAAGAGTTGAACCCGTATCCTCTCGATAGTGCATTTTAGTTTATGGTAATGTGGTAACATGAACCACTCTCGATAGACGAAGGCAAAGGAATATCATGAAGAATGGGACGTTCTAAAGCCTAGGAAGAAGTTTCTCGCGCAACTCCTATCTCCTACCACATTGAGAGAATCACTCTCCACATAATGCACTTGTACACATCAAGACCTGACCCCAATAGAAAATAGAAGACCCTCTCTTATTGCCAAGCATTCAACGACATTCAAAAGAGGCGGAAAAAAAAAAGTTTCAACGCATATTATTTTTTCATTAACAAGCATTGGGTGACTTTTTTTCGTTTTTTTTCTTTTAATTTTGAGTGACGATATGACATATGTGAATTTACGACTTAACCGAACCTATAACCATATTGGGTAGAACATGGACCTAAGTTACCTTCATAGTCCCCTTTAAACACAAATTATTTCATATTCTTAGAGATGTTTTCCAAAAGTGATCTTCAATTAAATAGATTGTATAATATCCTTTATTAGAAAATGACAACTTAGTTAGTAGAACCAGATTTGAGATATTTTTATGTTTTGTCGTTGCAGGCCTAGGTTAAATTTGTACCTACTTTTAATGTTTTTTTTTCGGGGGACCTACTTTTAATGTTTGAATCTTCTCTCAATTTTTTTTTTTAAACATAGTGAGATATTGTGTGATATAAGCAAGGCTCCCTAAATCTGTAAAGAGGAAGATTCAAAATGTGGAAAAAAGAAAATAAAAGAAATTAGGAAGCCAAATAAAAGGCTAGGAGAATGATCTTGTGGGTGATATAATACAACTTCTTTTATCCTTAATCACAAAAAAAGACCCGTTTGGAATGGCTTAAATAAGCTACTAGGCCAAAAGTTGTTTTTCGACGTAAGTTGATTGCATTTTTGGCTTTTATAAGTATTTTTAGAACAGGACAAGTCTTTAGTGCTTATGAAAAAAGTCATTTTTGTAAAGTTTTTTTACTTACCTTTTTAGCTTTTTTTTATGAATAACAAATTCTATATGTATCTTGTATTATAATACTTTTTATAAAAATAAAGCTTTTTGACTTAATTTATTTAACCAAATAAATTCAAAGCTTTTTCTAAAATCAAAAATACTTTTTTATGCACCATTTAAACCCTAATTGTAAAGCTTTAATTTATGATTCTCTCTTCTTTTTTTTTTTTTGCTGCTTGAAAATAGAAGTATAAGCATTCAAATGGGCTGAATAATATTTGCTAACACTTTTGAGTACTTAATTTCTATAACCCTTCCAAGTTCCAACCATGTCATCCCAAGCAAAAAGTACACAAGCGCACACACTATAAGTAAATATCACATTACTTCTCTTTAACATGCTTCAAATACTTCTTTTTTATTGCGGAAAAAGGTAGACCCAATCCTAGGGCCGGCAATACGGGTTGCGACACGACGACACGACACGAATCCGACACGTTATTTTACGGGTTAGTGTCAGAAAATTTGACCACGGGTTATTTTAGTGTCGACCTGAAACTGACCCGTCAAAAAACGGGTCGTGTTCGGGTCAACCCGTCTGACACTAAAATGACCCGTTTCTGACCCGTATTTAATTAATTAGCTTTTAAAAAATTAATATTATTTCATATATAATATAAGCTCTTAAAATATCAAACCTTACCTCTCTTATCACTCATCTTCTTGTTGAAGTGGTATGAAACTCTTCTAATTTTATTTTTTTAATATTATATATATTAATGTGGGCGGGTTAGAGGCAGGTTACGGGTCAAAATCGGGTCACGGGTTATTATTTTTTGACACTGTGCATAAGAAACGGGTTGACACGGGTCGGGTTAGTGTCAACCCGTGTCAAAACGGGTCGGGTTAGGGTTGAGAATTCTCAACCCGTTCGGGTCACGGGTCGGGTTAGTGTCGACCTAATTTTTTAAAAATTAACTCCAACCCGACACGAACCTGACACGCCAACCTGTTTTGCCACCCCTACCCAATCCCATTGTAGAGGATACACATTTTTCATGTTGTAGATGCTAATTTATCGGTGATAGCAGATTTTTATTATTTCATTAAAAATGATTGTTAATTGTGGATTTCATTTATTCGCTTCTTCTTCTTTTTCTTCTTTTTTCCCCCTCAAAGTCTCCGTGAGTATAATACTATGGCTATCCAAAACTTGGTTCGAGAAATGAAAAGGTCAACACATCAAATGCTAAAATTTGATACTTACCTCATATGCTACATTTTGACAGCAGTAGTTTTTCAATTTACAGTACTGAGATATAACATTAATGTATTAAAATTACCTCAGTATTGAATATGCTAATTGTGAACAAAAAATCAGACAATCCGATGAATTCGATCTAATCATTTTAATGAAATCTAATATAATCTGAATATGAATAAGAATTTTCATTAACCCACTGAATCCGATTTTTTATGAGGTGGGTTTCGGTTGAGTTTTTCAAAATTTGAGATAATCTGAACCCACTCAATGTAAAATATATACATATTTAATATTGTAATTTTAATATAATCTTATCCTTAAAAAAACCTTTATTTAAAAAAAAAATAGTAACATAGTTTATAAAGATTTTTTCTCTTTGGTTTCGAACTTCTAGTTTTTTAACTTTCTAGTTTCTAATCTACACTACGTACTACACTACACAATTCCTTAAAAAGAAAAAAAATGAAAAAAAAGAATTCATCACTTTCCACTTCGGTATGTGCACCTGACACCCCCTTTGTATTTTGTCCATAATCTTACCTAACTAAGTATCTATTTCTTGACTTCAAAATCTTAAAAAAAAAAAAAAAGCCACCCATTCTTTTGTTTCGATCGATCGCCGCCAACTATCACATCCACGCCTCTCTTGTACTTGGTCTTTATCTCACTGGCATTGTCCGCCCTTGTGCATTTATTTTCTTAGTTTTTATTATGTTTTGTTTGTTATGTATAAGTTATGTATTTAAGCTTTGTTAGATATGTAATATGAGATGAATTTTAGTTTTTTCTTTATATATTTCTTATTTTGTAAACTTTTAGTTTGGATTTCTTTTTCTTCTTTATAATGCTCAATCCAATCAACCCATTTAATCTACTCAAAATTTAACTAAATGGGTTGCTTTTAAAGTTTAAGGTTCCGTTTGTTTCGATATTTAAATTACGGTTCGAATCATTTTGCTACAGTATTTTCTCTCACAAAACTTTAAATATTTATTCAGATACTTTATTCAAATACTCTAACCAAACAGACCCTAAGTTCGTTAGGTGGATTAGATTTAAAATCAACCTACCTAAATTTTAATTACGTGGGTTGAAAAATCCTTAAAAGCTACCCAAGCCACCCAATATTCACCTCTAATGCTAATGGTCAAATAGGATGTTTTGGTGAAGGGTTAGAATTAATCCTTTCAACTATAAACAAATATAACTCTCAATGCTATAGTGTAAAGCTCTCAAGTACCACAATACTAAAAGTTTAAACTCTAAGTTCCAACTCTTTTCTCAAACATCATATAACAATGTTAGTTCAAACTCTGTTCAACAAGTTCAACTTCCTTTAACGGATAGACCATGACCATGAGATAGACGGTGACAACCCCAAACCAAAATTAAAAAAGTGTTGAGGCTGGTTAAGAGATGAGTTTATGTTATGCAATTGTACATATCCATAATATTGCTACACGCTTTTACAACTCGATTCAGGGATTGAGACCTTCTTTAATTTTCTTCCATTCATGTTATTTCAGGTTTCCAAAGTATGTTATTCTTAGGGCTATTCAAAAAAACTATAAAACCAAAACCAAACCTAAATCGACTAAAAAACCAAAAATATATAATACAATAACAAAATCGACCGTCCACAAAGTAAGGGGTTCAATTATCAGAATGGGATTTTTCATTTGTCAGAAATCAAAGTGATCGATCAATTTTTGCTTTTTTTTAAAAAAATATTAATTATAATAATATTTCATATATTAGACTCCATATCATTTTTAAACTTTGAAGTCTATTGTTAGATGAATAATTTACTTGCTAATTTGCTTGGTTTTTATTGTTTACCCAATATATTATACTAACTAACCATATATAACAATCGATTGGCTATTGGTTTGCATTTTCCAATGTTGGAAAACAATACGTAACGGAATTTTAAAATTTTTTAAATCGAAGTCTTTTCCAAATAACAAGTTTAACATGCTAAATACATAAATTAACAACTGATCTTACGCACCTCTTTCAACTGAGAAAAAAAAACGTTCTAGAAGAGCCTCAACCAACTAGTCTTTTTTGCTATTCTTTATCCATAATTAGAGTGTGGATGGTCGCACGTCATACAACCAATCTTCCGGTGACTCTCCTTCCAACTACTTGAGAAAACTAAGAGCTAAGGTCCCAGATGTTGAACAATAGCTCTTTTGGAGTTTCAGAGTTTTTCTCACTAGAGTACTCACTCTCTGCTTCTCAAATAATCTGAGGAACAATGAAAAATAGCTCCCTTTTTGTAATGGTTGAACCTAGGATTAGTCTTTATTAGATTATACTTAAAAATTTGAGTCTGGATCAATTTCTGATGAAAAACATGTAACTATATTGTCACAGGTTTGGCATGCCGATCTGGTAGATCAACCTACCGAATCAGCTCCACTGGCTTGATGAACTTGGCCACTGGCCTGCCAATTGAACGATAATCTGAAAAACTTAGACTATCTTATTTCACATGGGAATCTTTCGATAGAGTCTTAGTTTTAATTCAAATAACCTGATAGAGAAGTTACATAATCAAAACAGTCATATATAGATAATCCCATACAAAACAAAATATTATCCAAATAATTCAACATGTTTATCTTGAATTAATTCATAAAATTAAATCAACCAATAAACTAATATGAATAATTAAATCCAGTCTAATCAAATTTTAGCAATATAATAATTAACGTAAGTCACCAATATGTAGGAAAAATATGCCGTATTATTACAGGATTTATTATAAGCTAGCAAAAGCAATTTAATGGATATATATAAATCAAATTCCTATAATTATAAAATATATCCCAGAAACATATATTTTATAATTATTAACTCTAACGCTACGCCACTAAAAGCTTAGAGCTGCACTCTTGAATTATATAAAATTATAAAACTCCAATAAACTTATCGTCTATGACATATCATAATGTGTAATATATCCCCATAGGATATTCATAATAGGTTTAAGGATAAATTTTGTTTTCCCTTCCCAATTATTTTGTGTTATGTTCCATTATCTCACCATTAGAATACTTACTATTCATAAATAGTATACCATTTGGTTACACTTATGCATCTAAATGGTTGAGCCCTGTAGTATTCTAATTGTAGGATAATGCCTATAAGAGAATATCATGAACTCTACAAAAGAGCTATAGATTCCATATCTATGACAACGGATCTATGTCAATCAAGAGTCATTTCTCCAACGTACCAATATGCATACCATCATTAAATCAAGATGTCATCCTTTGGTATATCAAAAGACACAAGTCAAGAATACAGACCCATTATTCATTTCAAAATTAAGACATAACATATATGATTGTCAAAAGTGAATTGATTTAAATAAACAGAATTAATAATGAAATCAATTTAACTTTCTATCGCGATTCAATATATCGTCACCTATGACAATATACCAATGTTTTTACTCGCGGAGCCCTACTCTGATGACAAGGACAAGTTATCTCCTGTTAGGGATGTAGATCTTATCATTTAGACTATCACCTATAAGATTCATATCCTCTATATAATTTGTCCATTATAAGCACGATCTTAAAGGTTTAGACTGACAGCCTCAGACTTTTGTTTGCTATTATTATACTTTTAACAATAATAAACATAAAGAGGACAACATTTGATATATGAATAATAAATAAACTCTTTTATTGATTATATGTCTCCAAAAAAACTTATTACATCATTTAATCCTTAAGACACTTAATCTAAAACCCAAAACCTACCATGTTTGAACGAAAAATTGTCGGTTTTCAATTGACAAACATGCCTAGTTATCCATATAATTTGGTGTCTTTTTGAGCATCAACAATAAGTGCTAGGTCTCTTTCATGGCAGACTTGCCGACGTGGAACGTGCAGCTCTTGTGGCCTTTTCTTATTGGCCCAAGTAATCTGGTTGTCAAGTGTGATGTGGTAGCATGTGGAGTGGAAAGACTGATGAGAGTGAAATGATGATTTTGACGTAAAAAATAGCCAAAGTTGTCACCTTTGCAAGTATAAATGTTGGCCCAAGTTGGATCAAGGTAAACTCGAGTGACCACAAGGAAAAAGGTTTTCGAGGGCGATATTCGTTACAATTCTGGCTTTGTAGTGATAAAGACTTATAGGGTATTTCACAAAGTTAGTTGGAAACATCTTTTTTATTTAAAATACTGCAGTATGTGAGAGCTTTTTATTATAACTACTTTTTTTCTTTTACTATAACATATGAGAGCCTTACACTATTCCTTAATCAAAAAGTTAGTTCTAACCAACTTTGTCAAACACCTTTATAGTAGAAGGAGGTCTCTAGGTGAGCAGATAGTGTGGGTGAGGAATGTATCCAGTTTATAGAGGTGAGACTAAGTTTATTGGACTGGTTATGTGAAATGGTGAGATAATATGATGTGTCAGGTGGGATAGTTTAGCAAACCATAGAAAAGATCAACATATAGAGTACTAAAATAGCCATAGGTTTTGATGAGGAGTTGTTTTCTAGCTCCGATAAAGGATAAATTCTTGAAGGGTGTGATGGTTTGTTACCATCACCAGGAGGAGCACCTAGAAACTTGTTCTAGAGAAGCCTTGTCGCAAACCATAGAGTTTAAGCAAGCAAAACCATATATTTCCAAGTCAAGAGGGGCATTTTCTAAAGTGATAATATTCCTTGGGGTTGTTATGTCATGTTTCAATATGATGGCAGTGATGGGTATTTACAAGTAAAGCATGGGTCTTAAAGGAAACCAAGAACTTATGGTTTGGTTGATGCTTTGCCATTCTAGACTCTTAGTTAAAAAATTTCCAGCTAAAGTTTTAAGTTTTAGGCTAAATAGAGAAGTCATTTGATGCAGAAAAACTTCCTTCAAAAGGTTCCTAAAGATGTCCAACTCCGTTTCGGACCTCTTATAGCGTCACCAAACGCAGACACCACTTTGAAAGGTTTGTAAGAAAGGAAAAGGAGACACAAGAAATTTTTATGCGCTTTTTTGTATAAGTTTTGGTATGGATTAGAACACCTAGTTTGAACTATCAAGTTAAAGAAAGGTCAACCTTTTTTTTTTTTTTTTTGTGACTCTTTCCTTAAAGTTAATGGACTGATTGGGTCGGATAATATAATGGGCTGACTATATAAGATGGGCCAATTGGCTTACTAAGCATCTCCCTAGAATTCAACTAAGGCTCTTTGGTTGTTTTTTTTTTTTTTTTGGGTTAATTTTGGGAGAATGAGAGATAGTATTTTTAGGAGATTAAACAAATTAATAATATAATGTTTTGAGAAAGATAATAAATAGCACAATTTTTTTTAAAAATCAAATATCCCACACTCTAAAATTACCTAAAAACCCCTTAAATTGGAAAACCCTATCTCAATTTCAAAAAACCCCCTAAATTGAAAAAACCATATCTCTCTCCTCTATCCTTTCCACTCGCTTTCTCCAACAATGATGGCATGCGCGGCAGCAAGTTCATTGTAGACGATGACGGCGAGTTTGTGGCAGACGACGACTACACGTTTATGGAGGAGAGAGAGGGAGGGAGGAAAGAGAGAGGGTTCTTTCCCCACAGCAAAGTCGCACAAAAGAAGTCATAGGTCTCGCTAGAGTCGCATCAAGGTGTAGTCACACAGGAGTTGTGCTAGAGTCTCACGAAGGCGTTGGTAGGTTGGCCGGAATCGTGTGAACAAGTAAGTCAGTCGGAGCTGTGTGAAGGAGCAGGATTGGTACGAGTCCATGGCGTCGATCATAGTCGAGTTTCCTCTAACTACCAGTGAGGTTTTGTAGATCATTGGTTTTTTAGCGCGATGGAGTTGACAACGTCGAACGACGCATAACGACAAGCAATGATGAGTGGCAGTAGGTGATAAAGGAGGGAGAGAGAAAATTTTGGATCTAAAGGAGGAAAAAAACACAACAGTAAATTTGGAAAATAGTAAATAGACATATGCTATTTTTTATTGTTTTAAATTATGCTATTTACTTTCATTGATATTAAAAATAATGTTATTATATACAATTTCTCTTTAATTTCTTCCACAATCTATTTTATTTTAATCTCTCATATACTTAAAGTCTCTCCAAGTAGGTCAAAAATCTAATTAAACTGAAATAAAATGAGCCCGTTTAAGTTTTTTGGCCTTTTTAAACTACGGCTTACTTAGATATCTTTAAAGGCTTGGATCTATGCACCAATTACTATACTTTTGGGCCAAATCATGGGATACGGGCTTCAACTTTCGCATTACTAAAATACGAGTATCAATAATGAGCACACAAAAAGAAAATGAAAAAGAAAAAAAGATCATTAGAAAAAATATCCATACATACAACTACTTCATTAGCTTCAATCCTTTTCTTGTTCAACATGCATAAGGGTAACACATCCTTTTCAACTTGAGACAAAATTTTCTAATTCTATTTAATCAAGTTCCTATTCTCCAAGACGATTTGCTCTGTCAATAAAATTTTTACTTTTTTGTTAGAACAATAAACGACACACATACTCCGTTCCATGAGATAGTGACTTTAACAACACAAGTTAATAATGTTCATGACTAATTACTACTCATTGTTTATTCCTAGCTCAAGGAATCAGTTGCCACCCAATTCTATAGCAATGCATGATAAGCCCAAAAAGACAACAACAAAACTGAGTTATTCCTCAACGCATTACACAAATGAACACATTTATGGAGAGACATTTTATAAACAACAGTTTTATTTATCCTAGATCTAGTGATCTGTATTTAAATGTGACACAGGACATGCCTTGCTGTCATGACTGTGAGCGACTGTATTGGGGGTACTACAGTTTGGAACCTCATGACCAGAATAGTAGATCAGGGTCTAGCTGCCTAGATCCTTCAGACGACCTGACCACTCTATGCCATAGCCAATTTCTCATCAGTTTGACCACCAAAAATCTATTGGCAGATTTTTCACCTAGGTGTTTTTAGCATGTTTATTTTGCAGAGTTTGAATCATAGTTTTAATTTTAAATTGAAAAGACAAAAATCATGTTAAAATAAAAAAAAGGGATTTTTCAACAGTAAGATCTCTCATATTGGTAGTGTACCTTTTGGTAATTAGACATTGTTAAAATCATCTCAAAATATGAAAACACAGAACAAACCGTTTTTAATACATGACTGAAAAATAAAACCCTACTCGTAATTAATTATTTTAGGTTAAACGTAGAAATCTCTTAAAAAGCATGCACGAGTTAACAAAATTTGATAAGAGTAATCTTATTTAATCTTATGAGTTACAACCTCGTCACTAACAAAGCAGTAAGTTTTATTGTAAAAATATACATATATGCTAGATTAGACTTATGATTATGATATTTTAACTCTATAGGATACAAAATAAATTTAACCCTACAAAGATAAAAAGTAAACTTTTATCTGATAAGAGTTTGACTGTTTAAAGGAATGTATGTTCTACAATTTGACATAGAATTCTCTAAACTCTCTCTCTCTTTCTTTCTTTCTTTTTTTTTTTTAATTTTATAAGTAGAATTCTCTAAACGGGTTGAACCAAAAGCTTGACCACCGACGCAAACCGTGGTCATTGTGAGTTTAGTGGCAGTGGTTGTGGTCATAAGAGCGGAGAGAAGCAGCAGCAGTCCTCAGACAAAATGATTAGACCTCTTTCACACCCTGCCTCAATTGGCTTTGCACAAAGGAAAACCACAGTTTTTCCTCCCCCAAAAAGGCAAAGAAAGTGGTTTCCTTACGCCCAAAGGTGAAATTTACAAGCATATTATAAAACAAACAAGCTATTTATAATTTATTTATTTTGTGGAAAAGAAGAAACAATAATTGTCTTGCCGGCTAAACAATAGTCAATAGTTACATTAATTAATTCAAGACATTGTATCATGCTAAAGGGCTTTGAATGGAAATAATAATAATAATAATTTGCAGGAGGGCTCATCAATGGTCAAAGCAGTCTTTGAAGACCGAGAAAGAGTGAACAATGTTTTTTTTTTTAACCTAAAGGCTAAAGAGGAAAAAAATTATAAAATTGTGGGGAAGGAGCTTTGTAAGTCACCTTTCATTATTTTAGCTTTTGAAAATCTAATGCGCACCCATATGCTTTTATTATGCCGGGTCTTGTTAATCAATCGTCCGCCATGTTTGTGGCAAAAAAAGCTGCCAATTAGCCTAACTAGGAACATCAATGGAGGAGTTTTTGTAACTGCAAAACTTCCCAACTCAATTGTCTGTCAAAAATCTTTTTTTTTTTTTTTCTTTTTTCATCGTTAAAGGAGAGAAAAAAACAACAATAAGGTAAACTCTCGCAATCTACTAAGCTTTTTAGCCATTTTCTCTTACATCAGATGATAACCTCGTATTTCTTATATTCATGATTAAGTTCAATAGAGTGTTTGACAAAAAGTAGTCTGAACTATTTTTTCAGTTATAAATAGAATAAAGCTTTTATATGTTATAATAATAATAAAAAAATCACTACAATATAAAGCTCTCACGTGCTACGATAAAAGCAGTTATAATCACCCTGCCAAACATCATATAAGATTTCGCGACCTAATCACTCATAATCTGTTTGTTTTAAGGGTTGAAATTCAACTCTTTTTTTGTTAAAATATTTTCTTTTATAAAAATTTAAATGATTTCTATTTAAATTTTTTGTTCAAACAATAAACTAAACAGGCTATAACTTTGACAATCCAAGCTTATTGAGTTTGTGTTCTTTTTATTTGGAGAAAGAGAAGTAAACAAGCAAAGAAAATTACATAATAAGTATTTTGGTGCCAGTCACATCATTGGTTATAATCTGTTTGTGAGGTCCTTGTTTAAGGCGCGAATAGGTTACTGTTCTTGAAAGTATTTTACGGATGCGTAAATATACATGTTGTACGGAAAGATTTTATGGTACCACACATGTATAAATTACTAGACCTTGTTAACCAGCACACAAATAATTGCAACTGAAATAGTTGCCATATTTCTAGAATGTTCAATAAAATTAGTTAGAATTAATTTTTTTAATTTAAGATATTGTAACGTGTGAGAGCTTTAGACTATAATAACTTTTTGTTTTTATTGAGTATGTAAGAGTTTTATATTAATTTTTAACCAAAAAATTGGTTCTAATAATTTTGTGAAATTACATAGCACGATAATGTTGGAAAGCGCACTATAATTTTTCTTAACCAAATTAAAAGAACTCATAAAGCACATATATATACATTCTCTCCAACTAGAAACCCCATTCGATTTAAGTTTGATAATCATGCATTAAATTTTAAAGATGAAATAATGTGACAACTTATACAACTCCTCTTTGTTGTTTAGAACAATTGGTAAACTATAATTTAACTGTTTTGTTTATAGTATGTTATATTTATTACATTTACATCGGTCTTCGTTTTTTTATAATATTGTAATATATAGCTCAATGAAATTTTTGTCTTTATCAAAATATAACTTGATCCACGTAAATATTTATCTTTCTAACGCTTTTATTGAAGAAAAATATAAATATAATTCATTACTTGCTATAGGTTGAATGTTCTAAAAGATAAATTCATAACGATACAAATTTATTAGTGCTTTCAAATGCCTAATTATAAGTTGGAGAATACTATGATAGAGTGAAAAAAAATACTTTATTTTTATGATGATTAAAAAAATACTTTATTAGTACATATAGCTTAAACTATGATCTTTTCATCAAAATATGGAAATTATCATTCTAGTACTTTATGGTTAAATTTTAATTCCATAAAATCATATTGAAGTGTCTTGTTATTTTTTTTTTAAAGAATATCATCCAAGTACCGTGTCACTCTTTTTGTTTGTTTTGGGAAACATGGAATGACATTTCAACCCTTTTTAATTAATTTGAAAATAAAAACCATAATAAAGTGAAAAACTACTTTTTAAAGTGCTAAAAATGAGATACTAGTTTTTCAAAGCATTAAAAAAGAAGAAGAGAAAAATGATAGAGAAACATATATAATTTCACTCATCATCTTAACAAGTTCACCAACCATCCAAAAAATAAAACAATCGATAAAAGATCTCCACCGCACAAGAAGGGCTCTGAGGTCAATCCAACATCACTTTCCACGTCCTCACACCCTTCCTCGTGCTCGCCCTAACGGCGCCTTGCCCAACCCTTAGCCCCACCATAACTGTTGTTAACATTAGTTTTTTAGGGCTCGTTTAATGCATAGATTCAAATGGTATGATTTAAAACTTTATTATCTAAAATATGAGTTTTAAACTATGTCATTTAAATAGCGGTTTTGAACAGATATTTAGAACGTAAAAGATTTAAAATGAAAATAAAATATCACATCAAGTTTAAAACAAGAATTGGTGTTTTGAAAACTATGGTTTATGGTTTGAATTGTGAGTTTTAAACTGTGTAATTTAAATAGTGGTTTTGAACCTGCGCTTGAAACGTAAAGCTTTAAACCGAGAATAAAACATCACATTAAGTTTAAAATAAGAATTGGTGTTTGAAAATCTATGATTTATGAAAGCAAAACGAGAATGAGAATGGTTTATACTGTAGAACATGGTTTAAACCATATGAACTTAAAGGGGGAGAGGGAAGGGGAAAGGTAGAGTTTGGATTTTGAGGATTTTAGTCAGTCTAAGATCGTTTTCATGGTTTGAATTGGCCTCAATATTTACTCTATTAAATATTAGTTTGAACCACTTTTATGGTTTGGACTGCCTTATAGAGTGTTTAGAAACATTAGTTAAAATCAATTTTGATAGAAAATACTGTACATGTCAGAGCTTTAAATTTTAAACATTTTTTTGACATTGTACTATATAAGAATTTTATAATACAACAACTAAAAATTTTAATTTTAACTTATATTATCAAATACTACATCAAACAGTTTTGAACCTGCATACTAAACACTAAACGAAGTAATGTTTTTTATCCGGAGTTCTTTTATTGCCATTGATTTTATTTTTTTATTAGGTTATAGATTTTATTGTAAATAATAGAATATTTCAATAAGATTTCTTAGACACGATAGTACCATTTGTAATTAAACCACCTTAAAATTACGATAACAACCTCGTAAGTGCTTACATCCACATTCCACGGAAACTCTCTCTTTTGAGAAAAAAAAAAAAAAAGCAGAGGAAATGGAAAAAGAGAGCGGCAAACGGGCAAATTGGACGAACCACATTGACGTCGGCAGCTAGACTGGCCACATTCAAAGGTCATTGTCGTTATTTCCGTCAAACAGTGAGGACCTTTCTCAAACAGCGAAACAAAATAAAAAAGAAAGAGCGAAAGTCTATTTAGCCGGAGGGAAAAAATAAAAAAAATTAAATCAATAATAAATTAATAAAAAAAAAGGAAAGGAAAGAAAGAGAGAGAAAAGGAGCTGGAATCACATGGTCATGTTATGTTGTTTGTCTCTAGACTGGGTCCTCCCCATTCTCTCCCTCTACTTCCTCTAACCACCATCTCCATCTCCATCACTCTGAACATGAGCTTCTTCGCCATTTCCACCTTCATCTTCTCCACCTAATCTTCCACCAGATTACCGCCTTTCTCTCCCTGGACCGGACATGGCTGACGATAAGGTACCTTTTCCTTTCCATTTTCTTTTCCCGGAAAGTTCTGACCTTAAAGTTGCCAAGAAAAGGAATTTTCAACGGTTCCTTTGTGTCTCTGCCGGACCGATGCGTTACTAAATTAGGAAATGAGGCTCGGAATTGCTTGTTTTGATTTTACCTGCGATTTTGTTGGAGGAGATTTTAGCCGTTTTTTAATGCTTGTTTTCTTCGGCGATCACGCCGCTGAGCTTTTCTCCGAGAGTGTTACTGGCATTATTTGTCTTGATCTGTGCTCTAACCGAGGTCACTGTTGATTTTAGCTTCATCTCTTTCCGTTTTCTTCCGATCTGCGAGGTAGAGGTTCTTTTTGGGCTGGGGTTTGCTTCGCTTTCTGATCGATCTCTGGAGGTTTTTTTGTTTTGCGTGTTTTGTTTATTTTCTTCTGGAGATTACTTTCAAATTAGGATGTTCTTATCTTAGCTAATAGTGTTGGATCGCAGTGTTCATTACCTTTCAGATAACCTAGGTTTGAGCTTAATGCTTGCCTTTTGAGATTTTCTGCTTTATGGTTATCATTGGACCAGTCTATCTGTGCCTCTGATTAGCTTTCTCTTTTTGGTTTTCTTGTGACGCTCTTAAATCTGTTGGAAGATTTGATTCGTGAGGTAAATGGTTTAAACTTTAACCCTCTATTTGGTTAGTTCTTGTTCATCTGCTCTGAATATAGAAAATTTTGTGGGGTATGATTCTTTCTTGGAAACTACCATTATTCTATTGTCCTTTTCTTTTCTTGTTTCTTTGGACTATTTATCTTCCCTTATATGTCAAGGGATCTCTTTGAACTTACATTCTCAGCTCTTAAAGCCAATTTTGTATTAGGCTATGTCCATTCTTGCTTGTTTAGACGCCTTTTTATTTCTTCTTTTTTTAGTGCTTGTTCACCTCTGAATCATATAATAATTTAAGCTAAAAAAATTTGGATTCTTGTTTTTTCATTTGCTATACTACATTGTAGCCCTTCCCATATATGATGTTGTAATTTTGTATAACAGGAGATATCTGCCTCGATTGTGGATGGAAATGATTCAGTTACTGGGCACATCATTTCGACGACAATAGGAGGAAAAAATGGAGAACCCAAACAGGTTATGTATCCTCTCAATAAATATTGTGATGAAAATTAGGATATGGTATTTGATTTGTTTTGGATCTAGATGGTTCACTAGCCGTCTAGGTTAAGTTTGCTTTCCCTGGGAAGTTGATGTTCTTGATGTGTTCTTGCAGACCATTAGTTACATGGCAGAACGAGTTGTGGGGACTGGGTCATTTGGCATTGTGTTCCAGGTCTGGTATCAAAAAGATCTTTACATTTAGGTGTCCTGTTACCAACTTGTCAACTGCGTCTCATCCTTGTATGTCTTTTCTTTTAGGCAAAATGCTTGGAAACTGGTGAAACAGTGGCCATCAAGAAAGTATTGCAGGATAGAAGATATAAGAACCGGGAACTGCAGTTAATGCGTGTTATGGATCATCCGAATGTGATTTCCCTGAAGCATTGTTTCTTTTCCACTACAAGTAAAAATGAACTCTTTCTTAACTTGGTTATGGAATATGTCCCTGAGACCATGTACCGGGTTGTGAAGCATTATAGCAATGCGAATCAGAGAATACCGCTTATTTATGTCAAACTTTACATGTACCAGGTAGGGATGATGTGCACTTTTATTGTTTTTAACTTGCCGCTTGATATTTTTCCTAATGTGACTTTTCACATGCCTTCCAGATATTTAGGGGATTGGCTTATATACACACCGTCCCTGGAGTTTGCCATAGAGATTTGAAGCCTCAAAATATTTTGGTATATGCTCTTCCCTGATTGTACAGTTGGAGACAAAAATTG
The DNA here is from genome assembly GCA_025403435.1 of Artocarpus heterophyllus. NCBI lineage: Eukaryota > Viridiplantae > Streptophyta > Magnoliopsida > Rosales > Moraceae > Artocarpus > Artocarpus heterophyllus. The sequence goes on from CM046350.1 coordinate 17,785,753, forward strand.
TTGGCTAATAGTTATCACTAATTCTTTGAATTCATTATCTTTTGAGTAAAGGTTGATCCTCTTACGCACCAAGTTAAACTCTGTGATTTTGGAAGTGCAAAAATGCTGGTATGTTGGCCTGCTAATGTCAATTCTGTATTAGTCTCGTGCTTTTTATTTTATTTATTTTCATTCTAGTTGCATACTATTTTGTTGATTAATATCAGGTTTAGCTATTGGCAAGGAGATTATTAAATAGTTACATTTTGTGAATGGCTGAATGTAATTGGTTCACCAGTTCATGCGTGTTCCGTTTTTATTTTTGTTATTTTCACGTTGCATTACTACCAGTAATATCTAGGGTGATATTTAGATTGTTTTTATTTTTTTAAGTATTATGTAACTTCCTAACAAGTACCCTGCCATATGTTTGATGCTCCTGGATGGTAATTTTGTAGAGAACCTAGTTATTATGTGTAAAATATTTCTGAATCATCCATTATGAGATAACATTATTAAGTTATATTTACTAAGAAAGTCATGCTACTTGTTGGTGTCAGTGCTAATGCATCATGTGGCCCTCCAAATTTATGTTCGTCTTTCTATATATTTTTACAAACTCACCATAAATGTGTTCTTCTGCAGATCAATGGTGAAGCCAACATATCATACATATGCTCGCGTTTTTATCGGGCTCCAGAACTGATATTTGGCGCTACAGAATATACAACTTCAATTGATATCTGGTCAGCTGGTTGTGTGCTTGCGGAATTGCTTTTGGGCCAGGTTGGCATTTAAGTTGTAGTGTTCTACACATTGTTTTTGGTGTTACTAAAAGCGGTCATATCCCCTAGTGTCTCAATGTTGTCTTACACTTTATATATGATTTTGTAGCCATTGTTTCCTGGAGAAAATGCAGTTGACCAGCTGGTAGAGATTATCAAGGTTCGTTTAATGACGAGTGGTTGAAAGCATATAATCCTTACGGCCACAAATAACTTCTTTCATTTTGTCCTCACAGGTTCTTGGCACACCAACCCGTGAAGAAATTCGTTGTATGAATCCAAGTTATACAGACTTCAGGTTTCCTCAGATAAAAGCACACCCTTGGCACAAGGTTAGACATTTTTATTGGGGGTCACGCCATCATAGCATTAATTATGATCTTTCTTACTTCTCCCAATTAAATTGAAGATTGTCCAGGGTCTTACAGTGAAAGTAATTTACTCTTGTCGGAGACTTAGAGTGCTCGACTTTCTCTCTCCCCAATAAAAGAGGCTCATCCGCTACTAAAATTCTTGATTTCAGGTTTTTCACAAGCGGATGCCTCCAGAAGCAATTGATCTGGCTTCACGACTGCTGCAGTACTCACCAAGTCTCCGCTGCACTGCAGTAAGTTGAACTCTATCATTATTTGGTGTTTGGATTCATAAGGACCAAGTTTTGGTTTCAGGCTTACTTGCTAGAGATAGTTTTGATTTTTTTCCCCAGTCTCGAGGTGTAAAATGTTTTCTTTTTCCTTCCTTTTCTTGTGTATTGCATGTTTGGATATTCTTTAGGAGGCTAAAAGTATGGATTGGTTGTTGGTCCTTCACTTTCATTTTCCTGTTAACAAGCGAATTACTGTTAATTTATGTATTCATTTTACATTTTGTTCTTTATATTGCTCTGATTTTAACCAAATTTTGCTTTGTCATTGCAGCTAGAGGCATGTGCTCATTCTTTCTTTGATGAACTCCGGGAGCCTAATGCTCGCTTACCAAATGGTCGTTCACTTCCACTTCTCTTCAACTTTAAACAGGAAGTATGTTGTCTATTCCTATTTACTTTTTGAAGTTTTATTTATGTATGACACCTGAAGATCCCTTCAGGAGCATAAATGTATCCTGCTTTATTGAGGATTAAGCGAAGTCTACATAGAAACCAGTACGTGACTTCTTTTTATTTGCATATTAAGTCCAGAGGAGTTGCATTCCTTTAGGTGACTGTTAATTCATGGTTGCAGTCATTCTGGGGGTAGGTAGGGTAGCTTTAGTGTTATTACAAAATTTATCTGAGTCTTCCTGCAAGTGTTGGTCTGTTTTTTTTTGGGTTCTCTCTCTCTCCCCGCTTTTTTTTTTCTTTTTTTTTTTTTGTGAAATAAGGTTTTCATGTTTCCGACGTTTGTTCTATAACTGGACTTGTCTTATTTATTACAGTTGACCGGGGCTTCACCAGAACTTATTAATAAGTTAATACCTGAGCATGTGAAACGCCAAGTGGGACTAAATTTCTTGCATCTGGCTGTGACGTAAATGCAAAGAGAAGTTACATGAAGTGGATAGTTTCCAGTTGATGTGTGGCAAGAGGGTTGCCATCGTTGTTAAAATCACTATATATTGTGGCCCAACCAGCAGCATCATTTCCTACTTTACCAGATGAGCCCAGAACGAAAGCGGCTGTACGGCTGCATTTGCTTGTTAGGTTCATTTCTACATTCTCTCTCCTATCTTGATCTTCATTCCTTTCTTGAAACGACTTTTTTGTTTTTCTGTACATGTTTGATAGTAAAGATAGCCTGAGTTGGAAATGGTAAGAAGGCTTCTAGCAGAGGAGGAAACCTAGTCGAAGTGTATGTATACTAGGAAGAGGGCCCCTAGTAGTATGGCTGACTAAAAGAGGAACGTACTTGGTTGTCTTCAATGTTGTTTCTTATTATTAGTTCTCGGTGGTTTGTGGTGGCTGACTTTAAATTGCGGACAAACGTGGTTACTTGATGTTTGTGCAAACTTAAAAAAGTAATGCATTGTTCTCTACACAAAATCTACTCCATTCGCTTATTCTACGTATGCTATTTTGCTTTCTTTATACACTTCCAATTGCTATTTTGTATATCTAAATTCCTTACGTAATTCGAGGCGGTAATTGGTTAAAAAAAAAGCCCGATTTGTTGCATTAAATGTACAGTTGAACCCATATATGTCTCAACAGTTTCAGAACTTTCTTTCAACGCAGCAAGTCCTTCTCCTCACATATACGGCAACTACCTCTTAGGTTGTGCAAAATCAGATATTTTAGGGCTTATTTGGTTCGAGTATTTGAATAGAGTATTTGAATAAAGATTTAAATTTTTGTGAGAGAAAATACTATAACAAAATAATTTAAACTGTGATTCGAGTATCAAAACAAACGGGCCTTTAATCTCTATATTTCTTTGACTGTGTATCTTAAACATACGACCATGGTGATTGTACAATGTTACATGGTAATAAATGTCTGTATTTGCATTTTTCTCTTTTTTTTTTCATATCAATCATCAATGGGATCAGTACACTCCACAAGTTCGTGTATATGCTTTTATGGCCTTTGCTGATCCATCAGCTAGTTGTAGTCTATTTGACAAAAAGTATGTGCGGACAGAATTAAGAATTGATTTTTTTTTTAATTTAAAAATTTTCCAATTAATATTGGATGAGGTTATTAGGTTAAGGAGAATGAGTGTGTACGAAAGGATAGCAAATGGAAATCTTCGAACTGGAGCAATTGGCTAAATCTTATTTGGCAAAAACCCTTGTTTCAAATTGCAGGGGTGGTTTACAACTTGGTAGAATATTTTTGATTGTGAAATTGCTTGAATTTAGCCATGTTAGGTACACATGGAAGTACATCAGTTGCAAAACTCTTGCATGCAAAAGAAAGGTAAAAAAAAAGAGTATTATATCCCCTTCCTAATCTTCTTTGCTTTTATGTTACTATCAAGCTCATTGAGCAGAAAAGAAAAAGTTTGCAAATAAAATATATTTTTAGACCTCCAACATTTCATGTGAACCTATTTGTTAAAACAACTCGATCACTCTTTATTTTGTCAACACCTAAACTACATGCGTGTTATTTCTCCGAATATAGCTAAGACCAAATTTCCCCAACAATGTTCCTCTAAAAAAGCCTATGGATCATGAGCTCTAGGGTTAATGGAATTTCTCCCAGGCAACGGAGAAGGTGGTAGCGCCGGTAGGAGCACGGCGAGAATTGCATTTTTATTATAACCGGTTACGAGCAAGCGCACACAAGTAATTTTTTGATACAAAGATCTAAATTTTCTACTATTTAGTTATACTCATTTATTTGAGGGGAATAATTAGAGAAAAACTTTTATAGGATCATGGTTGGGGACAAGATTGACTACCTTTTTTTTGGGTAATCCCATATTAAGGTGGAAAAAGTTACTTAAACAGGAAAAAAAAAACATGAACAAGATTTGGAGGTCAGTCTTGATAAAATACTATTTTAGAGGATGTTAAAGAATATGCAATAAGGATAAATTAAAAAGAAAGTATTTTGATTTTATACATTAAGGAAAATAATTTAATTAAGTGAAGCTAAGAATATATAAGATATTAGAGGAAAGCAAAAAAATATATATATATAAATGAGAATGAAGAAAAATGAAGTATTGAAGATAAAAATAAAAAAGGAGGACAGAAAAAAAAAAGGAAAACAAAAAAATAAGAATAAAAAAAAAGGATGAAAGAAGCTAAAAAGAAAAAGGATGCTCTATGGTGAAGAATAATAATTCAGAGATTAGTATTCAATCTCAACAAGATTCTATATAATCACGGCCACACTGAATTATAGCGTAAATGCATCTGATCTTCCCCTACCCTTCCCCCTTCCCCCTTCCCCTCGACTCATCTACAAAAACTTCCTTCAACCTGTATGTGAATTGCTATAATATAATATTTCTTACGCAGGAAACAAGAATCCAATCCAGATTAAAGCTAATCGGTCTTCCAAAGCAAACTCAACGATACCAAATATTATCGATCTATATTGCACTCCATTAGTTGGAGCAGCCAAAATTCTTAAGGAAGGAAAAAAAAAAAAAAAGCTTTGATGGTGGATTTGTTAGAAAAATTGATTTAGTGACACATAGAATTTTACAAATAAGTAGCAAGAATCTAATTTAAGTTGCTATAAACTATCAATAGAATTATAATTGAATGCACTCGTCGAAGATTGGAAACAACACTTTTGACTTATCAAAGTTAATCTCACCATTCAGATCTTTAATGTTATGTCTTTTCCTTCAAGTTGTTGCGTATGTAGGCACAACTTAGCAGATTTCTATTATAGCTTCTCTTCTTTCAACTACTATAGTCCTTGAGGAATTAAGAACACTAAAAAGGGAGTGCTCATAGTTCTACTCTCTGAAATTTACATTATGATAGTCTAAGAATAAATAAGGACCCAAAGTCTCTATTTATATAATAGGTTAAGGAGTCAAAGTCTATCAGGATAAGAAGAGAATTTATCTCTCCTTTCTCTCCTCTCTCTATGTTATACATCAACTTCACTAGGCCTATCTTCAGTGTTACACGCCTATTTACTAGCAGGTGAATTCAAAAACTTTAGCCAATCATAGTGTAGTGATTATCTGCATCATGCAAGATAATTCTAACTCAAATAATTCCATGTAAATTAGAAATCCGTTATTCAAAATAATTTTTTAATTTAAATAACAATAAATAATTATCCTTTATTCAAATTCAAATATTAAGATTTAAATTAATTGTTTAAATGCAAATAATTAATTATTTGAAGTCCCAATAATTAATTTCAATAAATATTTTTCTAAAATTAATTAAACAATTAATTATTTAGAAACCTGAAATAGGCAACTATAGTCTAGTTGGACTATGCCTAGCACCACATAGTCCAACTAAACTGTGTGCGTGTATACAGACAGGTCTAGTAACCTATTTAATGTAACCTCCTATATTACCTATGGTTATACCATCTACATAACTTGTCAAGGAATTGAGCTAGTATTGGGACCGATAGATATAAATTTATCAAGTTCCAACAATAATTAATGAATTAATCCTTGAATAATTACCGTTTAATTAGTAACTTTGGTGTCATTTCGCTATACACCCAAAACTGCATGCTTGATAATATATCATATTATGAGACTTCATATAGTAGTCTTGTTCATAATCTCTCATGCATATGTATATACCTATAGGTTATCCCTAATACGATGAAAAACTTAGTTTTGTTTTACCTTTTAATTATTTTATTTCAAAGTTCTATTATTTCACTTATTTGAAAAAATTTCATTTATAATAAATACAAATAGAAAATCATCTAGTTACCATATGTATCCAAATAACCAAGGTGGCGTTCTTTTTCAATTTCCCAAATAATGCCTTTGGGAGGATAACATTAACTCTTTGTTAGAGAGCTATAATTCTGTGACAGTGGATTATGCTCTTATCGAATATATGTTGCATTTCCAACATACCGATAATAGAGCTTTTGATTATCAAAACTCCTATTTTTGGCACATCAAAAGATACAAACTACAAATATGGAGTTATGAATCCACTTTAGGATTAAGATTATATATAGATAATTATCAAAGCAAATTGATTTAAGTTAAATGAAATTATTATTAAATCAATTATACTTAAAATCTAGTCCAGTATGCGACCGCCATTATATCTACCACACTAATGTGACCATGAAGTCAATCTACTCTGATAGCCTAGATAAATTGTCTCCCCAATTAGACGTAGATCCCATTATAGTCTTGCCATGTATAAAGTGCCCAACTAATTATATAGATTGCAAAACATATAATTTAGACTATTAATCTTGGAATCGTATTTATACTACATATGAACTCTATATAGTCCAATGTCAAGATTTAGGTACAATAGTCATTAATCATATGCTTGCTTAAATGATTAATCATTTTAATGAAAACAATATAAAGATGATTATTAAAGCATGGAATATTCTTATTATAATTTATTTATTCATTTAATTCAAAATATCTTTAATTTAAAAAAATATTTATTTTCTATACAACATACGAACTTCATATATGCCAAATGTCAAGATTTAGATACAATAATTATAGATCATATGTTTACTTAAATGATTAATCATTTTGACTAAAACAATACAAGGACTATTATTAAAGCATGAAATATTTGTATTATTATTTATTTATTCATTTAATCAAAAATTTCTTTAGTTAAAAAAAATATTTGTTCCTGGCACCAATACTAATAGGATTCACCTCGCAACCTTCTCCAACAGAGATTATTATAAGCTTAAAAACCAATTTTCCTCTGATCCAAAATTAGCCTTAAACCAAGAAACAGTAACGACCACAAAATGACACCCTTGGAAAAAAGGATTTAGGAATCATAGCCACTCTAGGGGACGAGAAATTTGACAAAAAGCAACTAAAAGTCATTGACAAACTTTGACCACCCTACCGATCTACCGCTTCTCCTCCATCAACACCAGTGCCAATCGATCAACATCGGCCACCCTTCAAAACCCAGACCTTGCACCAATCAACTCGGTCGAAATCATACGAGACCCATCGAGCGACCCACGATTCGCAAGAATGACAAAGCGCAATTCCGGCCAAGATTCAAAAGAAGGACAGTGGGGTTGTGTAGATGGGATGTTTTAATCTTATTGGATGGGGTGGTGTCGTCGAAGGTGGCGGTGTGGTGATCGACGGAGAGTTTTGGCGTTTTTGGAACTCAAAATTTGATTTTTTATTTTTTATTTTTTAGTTGTGCGTGAAAGCTCTTATTTTATTTGGGTGATCCTTTTTTTTTTAAATTATTGTCAGATTTTTTTTATCCAACTATCCTAATTAACGTACTTCACTCCAACTTTTTCCAAGAAAAAATGGAGATAAAGAAAGAGAATAATGAAAAAAAATTAGGAGAGGAACGTTCCTTTCCTTCACGGGTCAACCTATTTTAATATAGCAAATATAAAGAGTAAAGGTATTTGTATTCATATATTCTGTTTTTTCTTTTCTATTTTGCATTTTTATTTTTGCACGGATCGTTTTATCCTAAAATTATATATATATATTTTTCTAATTTGAATCGTTACAGGAAAAAAAAATCATGAGAGAAGATTCCACAAAGTTATGCTCTTTTAATTTTTCATGTAGTCTTACATGTTCATATTTTTCATATGAATCATTATCATAAAATTATAATCTTATAATAAAAATAGCAAACTTTATCTGTCTAATTATTGTATGATATTTATTCCTAATTATCATAATTTTAAAGGATTTGGGAGTAAATGATTTTTTAAGTAAATGGTGGAAGTTTTATAAAATTAAGTCAATCACTGATATGTTGATTTGTGGTTTTTTAATAGTTAACTTGATGGTTTATTCTTGATTAACTCAGTGGTTTTTAATACTTAACTAATATTATATTAGGTAGTGATTACCATATTTTATTTAATAATTTACTGGTACCGGCTCATCCTTCATTAACTATAGTTTATTATTGATTTATTTCTGTAAAAAAAAAAGGGGGCATTTCTCTGATTTTTAAAAATTCGGTCATTTTTTAAAAAAGATGCCCAAAACCTAATTTTCTTGAATTTAAATATCTTTACGGCATTGAACGTGTCATCGATATAATTATCCTCCACATAAGAAAATTTTAGTAATAAGTGTTTTTTAAGAATTCATTGGATAAATCACCTAAAAAAAAAAAGAATTCGTTAGACAATGACCAGATTTAATAGTGTACTCTTTTTTTTAAATTCTCTAAATATCATACAAATCGGATTTTTGACAATTTCATAGTTATATGAATGCAGAAAGAGTTTTTAAAATAGATATCAGTAAATGGAAAATTGTGTTATCAAGCTGTTCAAGAAATCTAGAATTTAGGTGTGGAACAACAAGAATGAGGACTCTGCATATAAATTGTAAATTGCTTCCATAAAGACAGAAAGTTGATATCAATATTAGTAGCTATAATCATTTATGATTGTGTTGTGCGTAGTTATATGTATATGTATATGCAAAAGAAAATCAATTTGGAATGATATAACTTCAAAATGAAAAAAGTAAATAAATAAAAGACAAGTATGCTACATTTTAGCATAATTATGTTCGTGATCCTTTTTTTTTTTTGCTAGAAAATATCACGATGATAATTGATATATAAAGAAAAACTTTTTTTTTTCCCGACCGGGCCTGTCAATGAGGTGGGCCCCACCAGATACACAAAATTTTTACGTCATTTCAATAGCCTTTTCCCCCTAATGATGCCAGTGGCAAATAAATGTAAAATTATTTTTATTATTTTCTTCATTGCATTTAAGTAAAGTTAACGAAGTATAATCTTATTATATTCAAATTATTATGCAGATCTTAATACCACATGGAGGCACTTTCATCTCCAGTGCTACAAATTGTAAATCTTATGGTGTATTAAGGGAGGAAAAAAAAAAAAAAAACCTATAGACACATCTTTTTTAAAGTACATACATGAAAAATCATGTGGTTAAAACAAAAATACAACACATGATCTTTTGAAGTGAATCCTACTTTTCAAAATGGAAAAAAATAAAATAAGGCAAAGAAAGTAAGCGACAACTATACACGATTAAAAATTAACCCATCTTTGCCTTAATTTGGGAAGAGATTCTAGCAACCCCACCATCATGAACTTTTCAAGATCAAAAGTTCTCTTCAAGAGTCCTATAAAAAGTGAGCGTGCCATAAAGTTACATGAAAATAAATTAATTAAAGGCTTAATTTAGAAGATAGAAATGAGAGAAATAAAGTGGGGAACTGTTAGAATGCATTTATTTATCACATATAATAGGTTACCTTATTAGCTGGGGGAATGGGTGGTTTAGATTCATCTGATGATCCCATCATGCTTTTCACTACCAGATCATAGTTGATGGAAGCCAATTGAGACAAATTCTGAGACCAAGATTGAGGTTGAGATTTCAAATTCAGTTGCATTGCATTCTCGTACATTAACAACCAATTGCATTTTAAAGTCTACATATATACTTTGATGGTATGTATGTGTGCATGTGGCTTTTCTACGGTTCCTCTGATGGGAGGTCCCTTCAACGTAGCATGTGGAAGAGAAAAACGTAACATAATCGTCATTAAATATAACATCAACATTCAATTGACATGACATCAAAAAGATTTAGTCACCCAAAAATTGTGTTATGCATCTTTGACATTCATCGATATCAGATTGGCTTAAAACAAGAAATTTAGTCATCTAGAAACTATATTATACAACTTCAACGTCAATATTACGTTCAATGATCTTCATGTTACGATTTTTATTTCTATGTATTAAGTTTGAGGGATGGTCCCACTAAAGGGACCATAGAAAAGGCATATATATATATATATATATATATATATATATGTACGCATATATATGTTCAGTCTTCAGCCTTACCTTGAACGAGAAATTGCTAAATGAGTATTGCACGGCAAGGGCAGCAGCACTAAAATCCGCTAAGCTACCACATTCATCTCCCTGATTGACAGACAAAATGAAGAGCAAGATATGATCAAATGAAGCTTTAGAGTTTTGTGGGAGTTTCACATTTTACTCCCGTAGAGTTTTAACCCTTTATTTGTCTAGCAAAACAATAATTAGTCTAGCAATGTGCCAACAATAATTGTAGTAATTTTCTTTCTAATTTGATTCCTTAGAAATTCGCCCAAAACTAAAGCTCCCTTGGGTAATAACAGTCTCTTTACGCTACTTACATCTTCGCTTTGCCCGTTGCTGCATGTGTAGGAGCCACTGCTGCATGTCTCCGTCATATCGTCAAAATCGCTGCCTCCTTTAACATGGTCATCTTCTGGATTCCATATGTAGCGGCTCATGAAATAACTTGTGTCATGTGCATCCGTTGACGGTATGAACATAGCCTGCAATTGGCAAGGAGAGACATTTTCTTTTTTCAAGTGTTACAGACGGATATGTCAATAATCATATGACGTTTAAATATATACTTGAATTCACACCTTTTGTCTGGCAAGGGTATCCCAGTTAATATCCTTGAAGAATGGATGCTTCTTCACCTGCCAAGAGTATGCATGGTTGCAGTTTATCGTTGCTTACTACACTTGTAGATATAATGGGAGTTCTTGATAAAAAATTTACCTCAGCCGCACCTGTTGCGCCTAGTCTCTGAACTGGATTCTCAATCAACAATCTGAAAATGTGTAGTGTACTAGCATTAAGCGATTTGAAAATGCTAGTTTAGCTATTGAATGCTTCGATAACTCTCAAAAAGTTTGCATAATAAGAGTTATGTTGAGCATTTTGTTCTAACTTTACTTACTTGTCAATTAAATCATGGGCATCATAGCTCATCTCCTCAGGTATCTTGGGCCAAGGTATACCTCTGTTTATGATATTGTCAAAAATTCGCTGAAATGAAAAGAATAATCTGAGTATTAATTTGGAGCTTAATGAGTATTGTCCAAGGCTTACACGCACAAAAAAGAATAGCAGGATGACTTACCTGTGGATGATCGGCGTTGAAGGGCGGGATACCAACAAGAAGCTCAAAAAGAATAACGCCAACTGACCACCAATCGGCAGTTGCACCTAAAAAAATAGAAACAATGTGCACATGTTGTACAAACTAAGAATGAAACTAGAAATGACATCTCATAAATATTGAATAATCTCTTCAGATCAAAATATTTGACTAACTGTGCCCCATGCCAAGAAGAATCTCTGGTGCCAAATAATCAGGGGTTCCAACAACCGAATGCTTTTGGCGCTCTTCTCTCTTAGATGAATGACGAGCCTTTGCTTCATCGTCTCCGAGAAAACCAGTGCCACTCATCGATGGGGCTGACAAGTCATCTGTGCTGCTAATTAGTCCGACTTTGGAGAGTCCAAAATCCGTTAGCTATAACACAATGATTTAGCAATATATGAGAACAATAGGTCATGTGAAAGTTGAAAAACATTTATTTTTCTTTTCTTTTAGGGGCAGTTTTGAAATGAAAAAGAATTCAAACGACAAAATATTGACCTTGATGTGACCATCTTGACCTATTAGCAGGTTATCTGGCTTCAAATCTCTATGAATGACATTTAAAGAATGCAAATACTCCAAAGCAAGTACCTGAAAAACAAAGAACACATAAATAAATGCAGAAATAATCATGATAAATCTATTGAGAAGTTATATTGCCACACAAACTTGTACATGAGAATGTAACAAAAGACGGAGAACATTAGTTTGTACTTACAACTTCTGCAATATATACACGGGCCATATCTTCATCTAAACAGCCTAGGTTTCTTAACAAAGAGTAAAGGTCTCCACCATTTAAGTACTCCATAACCAAATAAAGATTTTCTCTACATGTGAATGAGTAGAAAAAGCGGACCTGTTTATCATGAGAGTATAACACACGATCAGTATAAGTAGAGTGTTCATCTTAACAATGATAGGTCATTAATATGGTTGTACTTTAAAGTGCTGCTCACCACAAAGGGATTGCGAACGGAGATAAGGATGTTACGCTCTGCTAAAATGCTTTCAACTGAATTTTTACGAATCATATCAGCCTTCTTTAGCACCTGTAAAGATAAAATAAAAAGACATGATATGATTACCAGAAATCCGAGGAACATGAATCATAATTTCAAGCATATTTTGGAAATGCTTATGCATACCAATTTCAATATCTATATCCAATAAATGAGAAGATAAGGTGCGCCAAATTTTTAAGAAATGTAGAAGTAGTGTCTCATACATATAACCACTTTCAGCCATGGATTTACCTTTATAGCAAATAAATCTCCAGTTGCTCTTTTTCTTGCAAGGAACACTCGTCCAAATGCACCCCTGCTTATTGGTTTAATTATCTCAAAATCTTCTATAGATGTTCGGTCACTGGAACATGCATTAACAGGGCTGGTACGTAGACTACGGACTGCATCTTCCTCTGTTGAACTCTCATCGTCGGCTATACCATTTGATGAATCCACTTTTTCATCATCTATTTGCCCACAAAGTTGTACATATTTCTCCCTATAGTTTCAAAATCACAAACAGTAGTGTTGTAAACATTTTGCGATCATGAAAAATACAATGGTAATAAAGAATAAAATAGACTGTGCTACTGTTGTGGATGCTCCAACTATATGGATCTGTTCGACGAAAAACGCATTTGTAAAACTAGCCAATTATTCCGAAAGTAGACATTTCTAACTCACTGTAATAATTTCTCGATGCGTCTTCCAAAAGTCTCTATGACGAGAGCGTCCATCTTTCTATCTTGGATGACATATTTCAGATATTCCAGTCGTTCAAGCATATATTGCAGTGCAGTATAGTCACAGTTGTTTGTATTTGCAACAGAACGAGCAATATCTAGTAGCTTATGTATCTGTCAATAAATGATCAAGTTAAACAAATGGAAAATAACAACATATAGTTATGATTACTTCTGTGAGGTTGAGCGGCCAAAAACTCAAAGCTAGTAATGTAACAAAAGGATAAATACAATAGATCTTCCAAAAGTTCAATGATTCAATTACAACCTCAAAAAATTAGACATTTACAAATAAGTTGATTCACAATAAAATACCGAGAGCATAGGCAACAACCACTCATTGATTCTACAATATACCGAGAGAATTGGAAATAAATAGAAAAAACTCTATTTGATTTGAGTATTATTCATCATCCTAAAGTAGAACATCCCCCTAGCATTCCCCGTACAATAACAGAACCTAAATTAGACTAGTTCTAAAAGGGACATATACAACATGAAAAACATCCAAACTACACGAGTTGCTTATGAAAAGCTAGAAAATAATTTAAAGCCTCTACATCCTCTACCTCTAAACCAGACCAATTTATCTTCATCGAAGTTTCCTTTCGCTGGCTTGTCACACATCTAATCTTATGGTTGTCGTAAGTCCTTTGATCAGACTAATAGAAGAATATAGAAAGCCAACCATATTGGCAAATAGATTAAATATGTATAATTAAGTTAAGAAGACCAAGCTCACACATATATTCAAGTTCAACTAGCATTTTATTGCAAAAAGGTATCCAACAAATGAATGAATGCTAAACTAGCCCCACACCATACCTGATGATGGTTCTCAAGCTCTGACATTGTTTTCCTTCCATTTAAGAGCACCTCAATTTGGTTGGTTCGTGGAGTTAATAGCGGAGATCGTGGAGTTAAGCTTTCTCCTGATGAGACATCAGGAACACAATCAAGCATTTCTTCGGAGCATCTACGAGACAAGTTTTTCTGCTTAGGTGACATGTCCTCCACCTCTTCACGTGTACTTGAATTTGATACTCTTGCAGCATCACAAGTTTCTCTTGGAGTATCAGTACTTTTCAAAGTGCTTTTTGGTGTAGAGGACTCGATTATCTTCTCAAGAGTTTCTGCAACCCTCTCAAGTCGTTCGTTTACACTTAAGCCTTTCAAATCACACCTATCAGCAATGGTGCATATTTGAGAGTGCTCCTCTACATGTGCAATCGGTATTTCAACTTCGCAAATTCGGCAAATCATCAAATGCTCATCAGTAAAATGTTGCAGATGATCCCCCCAGAATCCACAAGACAGTCTCCTTACCCCTGCAGGTTCTTCTATATGGTCAGGATGGCATGACGATGTGTCAAGTGAATCAACATTGTAGTCACCGTCGTCTTTCTTCTCATCTTTGGCATGCAAAGAATCTTTTAATTTTTCCACTGGCGTTGTATCAGGAAATGCTCCTTTACTATTTCTCTTGCCAGGAGACGGAAGTTTCCTCCAAGAAGACATCCTGTAGGCACCAAAGGACTCAAACCTTTTGGCATTTTCATTCGCTCCACCGCCTTTTCCCTTTCCACGAGACTTCTTCGCATGTTTATCATTTACATCTTTCTCGCCCAGAAAGCCAGAAACATTACGTTGTACAGCTTCCAACAATTGTTCTGGATAAACCCCAAGATCACTAAGCTGGTGAAGACCCATAATGCGATCTTTCTCATAACCACTCTCCTTTTGGAACTGCACAAGCCTTGTGCACCGAGTGAGGATGAAGAGAATGCGGGTATGTGCTTGTTTGAGAACTCCCACAGCTAGTTCTTGACGTCGATCATCCAAGTTTTGAACTATGCCTTCACATTTTACCCAAAATTCATTTGGTGACATCTTTGAGCATGTCCGAGCAACAACCAATAAGTCCTCTAAACTTTCTTTCACTTCAGGGGGAAGCTCTGAACTTGTAAGTGTAACAACCAAATCGCCGGCAAATGCGCCTAAATCAGAGTTAACCTCTTCCTTCAACTTATCAAACTTTGCTCTGATTGCCACCATAATCTCCTAAACATTTTCGACGTAAAATCAAAATGAGAACAAAAAAGAAAAAAAAAATGAAAAGTTAGTGATATCAAAAAATAGATCAAAAGTGCACGTACTTCCATATGTCCAAGAGCGCGAGGCCTCCAAAGAGGGAAAGGTCTTACTCCTTTGGAATTGAGTTCGTGAGAGAAACTTTTGATATCTGGTGTCCGCTTTTTACGCCCGCTTGTAACGCGCAGTATCGCCTGAAAACGTGGTGACTGCATTTCCTTGGAAAAGGTCGAGTCCTTATCCTTCAATATCACATTAAAATTTCACATTCTCATCAAGTTTGGAGCTACCAACTCTCCCTTAACTAAAAAGAACAACAAAGAACCTATAATTATATCAAGATATGGACCAACTTTTCTTACCTCTGATAGTGGATTTTGTGGTGATGGAATTTTAGGAGATTTTGAGCGACTCCAGCGAACATTTCTCCCTGCAAAATAGTTTTACAGCAATCAAAAACACAACTAAAATCACTTTCTTCCTCTTAAAGTGATGATGTAAAAAAATATTCGATTAATTTCAATAAATATTGATTTTTGTGTCAACTTGTCGCCAACTTTTTAAGTTCATTAACAAATAGTTTAAAAAACATTTATGAAATAATAAAGAGTGTCACATCATCATTGTGCTAGTATTTAGATAGAGAGATGTTTTGAACGATTTTTCAAATTTAAGAGCACGTCGAGCTGGAATTTTTGATATTAATCCAACAATGCTCAGAACATGATTAACCAAACAAAAACCACAAATAATCAATCAATATTTTCAAATCAAATAAGCATGGATGAAATCAAAATCCCATCAAAATCAATGTTACCTTTATTTGAATCATTGTGAAGATTTGGAGAAGACACATCGGACAACGACGAAAACTTAAGTGGAGAAGGAATGGATCGAGTCCGAATAAAATTGAGCCCAAAGGACGATGCTGTAACAAAGGATGAGCCATGGCATTCCCTATCATTCCTTCCCTCGTCTTCGTCTTCGTCGTCTTCTTCCTCCTCCTCCTCTTCTTCTTCTTCACTTTCCTCGGTCTCACCTCTAATAATCCTATTAACTAGAATGGGAGGGATCTTGAGGAGAAGCTTGGGCCGCGAGGAAGATGATGATGACTCCGTCGACGACGACGTTGTTCCAGGGTCTCCAGTGGTATGCATCAGTTTGATTTAAAGATCATTACTTTCCAAACTATATAATAACAAGCAAAAATTAATAGAAATATTAAACTTTCCAATATATTTTCATCGTTAAACTTAATGCACTTAACCTTCACCTATATAAAGATTATAGACTGAAGAGGGTACGTATACGTTACCTCGCATGTAATTGGTTGTCTCTAGCGTAAACGTATCCCACAATTTGAACATGCATGCTTTCTGTATTCCAGTACAAAAAATGGGTGAAAATATTTTTTAAAAAAATTAAAAGCAGACGAAATTTTGTGCACCAAAATGGTCAATATAGTTCAGGGTGGATTCAACTTATAGGAAAAATAAATTTGTAGCTATTAAGGGCCTGTTTGATAGGGTTTTTTTTTTAGTCCAAAACTGTTTCTGAAAGTGTTTGTATGAAGTACTTTTACTCTCTAGAAGTGCTTCTTGTTGAAGACACAAAATATGGCTTCTTAAAAAAGCACTCTTGAAATAGAGTTTGAAATTTGTACCAGAGTATTAATAATACATTATAAGCTTAAGTTTAATATTTTTGTAATTTTAAAGAAAAAATTGAAACTATTTTGACCTATTAAAACTCTTTTAAAAATATAGTTCTAAACATTTACTGAAAATCTACAGCTTTTATTTATCTTCTTTTACTAACTAAAAACACAAACAAAAATGTGCCAAACAAGCCTAAAACATACTAAAGTCTATTGCAACTTTTACATTTGATACACAAGCCTTGAATCATTTTAACTTCACATTCCCAACCTAATGCCACGTGAGAAAGTGAAGCCATGTGCCTCCACATTAATTATCTCGATTTTTTTTTTTTCCTTTTGATGGAGGAGTTTGTGTTTTTCTATTATGAATAGATGGTTAAAAAAAGAAAAAGGTAAAAAAAAAAAAAAAAGACAGGCAATTCACTCTATCATTTCTCATATTGCCATATTTTACTTTTTCTTCTATATTGCTCTTAAAAGACACCATTGTTTTGGTTGCGAAGTAAGATAAATGTCATAGTGTTTGACAAAATGAGTTTAGACTAAAACTTTTGATTATTACAGTATAAAAAGAAAAAATTATAATATAAAACATTTATAGGTTATGATGGTCCAAATATTTTGTTTGCTCAAATAATTAAATTTTCGTTGAAATCAAATGCACAAAGCAGTGTATCCACCATCACTTTTGTTGAAATAATTAACAGGTTAGGGAACTTGGTAATCTAAAAAGAATGTTACATGGCACGACCACTTTAATTGAATCATTTCATTTTTCATACTTAGCCTATGACCAACACACAACCAACAATAACAACGTAAGCCTATGAGTATGAGGAGTGTGCTAGGAACATAATTAGTTAAACACTCTTTTTGAGGCGAATAGTTCTAGCTTCAACAGCCTCATGTCTTACTTTATATAATCAAATATCATCACTCTAATACAAGTTGCAAAAGTTGCCACTCCATGATCACTAGTGATTTTTTATAGGTTACCTTTTTATACCCGTGTAGTAGATTTATTTCAAAACTTATATTTTTGGTTTTGATTTCATGTATACTTTTACATTAAATTTAATACATAAATTTATATTTTTTCCCCAATCACCTCTAATTTCGACCTAGAAAAAGCTCAAAATACCCTCAAATAGAAAATAAGAAAAGTAAAAAAAAAAACTTTAAACAAAGTGTTTTGACCTAAAATTTTCAGTATACCCAAGAATGAGTTTATTAGTGTGCTTTTTCTTCTATTAATTTAAGAATAATTTGTTCATTTTAAAAATCAAATCAATTATTAATCAAAATAAGGTGTAGATTTATACATTAAATCTAATATGCAGGTATATGGTATATGAGATAAAAAAAACTAAACATATATAGTATTCTTCCACTCTGTAATATTACAGAATTCCTGTTGCACTATTTCTCTCTTTTTCCTTCCAAGTTTTTATATGTTTCACTCTCCTTTTTTTCCGTTTCTTTACGTTAAAAAAAATAATAAAATGGATCAATATACAGAAATAGCTAGGTTGGTACCATTATACATCATCAATTCTGAAAATCTCACCTGATTTGGCAGTCCTTTAACTACACAGCCTATGTAACCAACGAAAATGGAATGTATAAAAAGAAGATTAAAATGGTTTAAAATGTTTATTTATTCAAGAAAATGATGAAAAAAAACCTGATAATCATTTCAAAAAAAAAAAAAAAACCTTGATAAGGATACGTATAAAGTGAGTAGGGAAAAGCGACGAATAAAATGGGGTAAGTTACGTTAATTGTCCGGCACAATTGTAATGAGAGGTAAAATAAGAGTATATATTTTTAAAAAAATTAAAAATGATTTGTAATTATGACAGTTTTATAGAAAAAAAAAAAAAGAATGACATGAAGCAATAGGATAAATAAAAAAAGGGAGAATGGGCATCGTAATATTCCTCCTGGATTTATTAAATACCCATCTCGAAGAAAGATCTAAAAAATCCAACAATTAAAAAAGAAAATAAAAAATTAAGGAAAACCATCATTTTCATGCCTTAAAAAAAGCCATCATTTTCATAGATTACAAAAAGCCATCAGAATCATTGATCCTTAAAAAAAAATAAAAAATGAAACAACTAACCATCATAATCATGTATTACAAAATTACAATCGAAATTAACAGCAAAAAAAAAAAAAAAAAAACACATGAAGAGAGATAGAGAGATAGAACTATTAAAAAAATCATTTCTTCAAAACAAATATAAAAAATAAAAATAATAAAAAAAATCCCAAGCGAAATTAGTACAATCCTCTATAAATTAAAGGGATATAAAAAGAACTCACTTACAAGAAGAAGAAGAAAAACGAACAAAGAGACGATGGATTCCTCCCTGCTTTCACGATTTGGGCAGTAACAATGCTGGCTCAACGTTAAAGGCCATTAAGCAATTGCCTAAGTCCCCTTATTTTCAGGATCATTAACTGATTACCTTAACACCTCAGAGTATTGGATATATTAATTAGTTTTCTTTTCTAAAAAAAGCAAATAGGTCTTAGTTTAAAAGATTGTTTCTCAATATTAATTTTTAACATTTATTCTTTTCTTCTTCTTTTTTTTAATAATTGAATAGACGTATTTTCTCACCTCTTTTGTGGTATATTTGATATTTCCTTTTAAACATTGTGTAACCCTTTTTCTTTCTTTCTTTCTTTTTGGAAAGCTAATCCTATTTTTTTTTAAAGGGTAGGTAATCCTATTTCCAATAACTATTGGATTGAAAAACAAGAACCAAAATAAAACAAATAAAAAATAAAAAATAAAAAACTTAATTTTACTATATAGCTTCAAAACATATACATATGCGCGTAATTTTTATTGTTGCCACTGATTAATTTTCTTTCAATTTTGTTCCAAATCGTTGTTTTGCCAAAAATGTGGAATTTGGAAAAATAAAGAATAGTATATTGAACGTTTTATTACTTGTTCTATTTACTATTTTATTATTATGTTGTACTAATGGATGACATTCTCAACAATGATTCTTATTACTGATTGGAAACGCCAGACAACTGAATCTTCTTTCAGCATGTTAAATGTTGTCCCTATTTATTGATCACTTTTGTTATATATTTTGGGTGTCTACAAGGTAAAAGAAAAGTTTATTACAATGTAAATATCTCACTGTGTTATAATTACCACAGTGATATAATATAGACTATTGCAGGTTCAGTTTTACTGATAAGAGTAAAGAACGAAGCAGAAAAAAAAAGGATATTCTAAAAAAAGCGGCAAAAAAGAAATGTTTAAGGGGTTTAAAAGAGTGGCCACAAATGATGTAAAACTCTTACATATTATCGTGTAAAGTAAAAATGTGCTATAATAAAAATCTTTCGCATACTACAATGTGCGGTTTAAACTATACAGTTAAAACTTTTCTTCCAAACATCATAATTCTTTTCAATACTACCGTTTCACTTTACCTTCTTTTTCTTTTCTTTTTCTACGAAATCAAAATCTAGGAGAATGAGTATTAATGGAAGAAGAATATTGGTGACTGATATTGTTGTAATATATATATACATATGCATGTATCGAATCAATCTATATGAATAATTTTTTTTAAATGAAAATCATTAAAACTTAAAAGAAGTACAAATAGAGTAATATAGGATCGTTCACTATAGGAAAATCTGACCTGGACAAAGACTGAATCCACCGATAAAAAAGCCAATGAAACACAAAAAAAAAAAAAAAAAACAGGCAATGAGTCCTAAAGAGCAAAAACCCACTACATTTAAAATAGAGCTCATCAATGTCTTATTAGAATATACTACTAGTGTCAATTGATAAAACCAATAGACTAAAATCAAACTTTCCCCAACGAGGACATATAAAATTTGGCATAAAGACAGATCTAGCCATCAATCATTACACATATTGCTACTCTTAAGGGTGTGCAATTCTAACCAAGACTAGAGGTGTGAAGCACTTCCTTTAATAACTGGCACAATAAACACACGCACAAAAAGGCATTTAACAAAAATTGGACACCTCGAGAGACCCACAGACTTCGACGAATCTAAAGAAGGACTAGTAGGGGCGCTTGCCCCTGCCGGAAAAAGAAGAATAAGCTTTTATATGTTTTTTGTGTTGATATAAGAAGCTTTTGTGCGTTTCTTTCCCTACCCATGCCCCCACTAATCATGCCAATCCTCCTATATATTTCTGGTACATTACTAATTTAGTTATAATAGTTTTTGGCTTTCCTTCCACCTCTTTTTCTCTTTCACCTTGTTCTTTCTCTTTAATTTTACTTTTCACACTTTTAGTTTCACTATTTTTTTTATAGAATTTTTTGTAAGATTTATTTTCAATAGAATGTATTGAAATGTACTAAATCTTATTTTGTTATTTTATATGGAATAATTAAGGAAAAATATTTTCAAAGAACATTAGAGATAGTTATTAATTATCCTTCAACGAAAATTTGTATACATATAATTATTAATAAATGTTATAGCAAAAGAATGTTATGCCTAAACAATCTCATGTCTTTCTTGATTGGACCAAGGCAATAAGACTACAGCAAAAAGAGGAAACCCCTCGTGAAACAAGTCCTCCAAGAAGAAAGAAGACAAGACCAAATGCCACCTGTAGGGATGCTACTAGGGCCGGTAATTCGGACACGGCACGATGACACGATACGAAAAAAACGGGTTTAGACTGCACGTTTATTAATTGTGCTATAAATAGGTCGGCACGAATAACACGAAAATAAACGGGCTGGACTCGTACTAACACGCTAATCACGCCTTAACACGTTTAATTAAACGGCCGTAAACGTGTTAGTACGGCACAACTCGACCCGTCCATGTATAACACAGTTAAACTTAAAAATAAAAATATTTGAAATATTTATAGTATGTTAGTATTAATTAGATATTGTGTTTTTATTAATTTTCTTTATTGGCTTTTTTTAAAAAAATTATTTTTTTAATTTTTTTAATTTTTAGTTAATTGGGTCATAAACGTATCAAATGCGTGTTGTTATCGTGTCAACCCGTCACGACACATTGAATAATTGTGTTAATCTTGTCGTACCGTGTTACGCATGTCATAGGAGTGTCGTGTTCGTGTTTGCATTTTTGGCATGTTTATTAATCGTGTCGTGTTCGTGTTTAGGTTAAACGTGTCGTGCTGTAAACATGCCGATACGAACACAATACAAACACAATTATTGCCACCTCTAGATGCTACAAATAGGAATGAATATGGATTATGTGGAGCCAAACACAGGGCGTGAAAAGAACAATAGTTGACAAACTTTTCATTAGAGTAACTTTATATCTTCGTACTCTAAGAGATAGAAATAGAGGACTCCTCCTAAGACTATTCCTGGATAAAAGATTGCACATCAGAATCCCAAAATGGAAGACTGGCCTATTCCACTCGGTGTGCTGGTCGTATCCTATCATCATTTTACCTAGTAGACATGCTCGTCCAAGAGAGATTTGCGCTTGTACTTGCTAATTAGTCTGTTGTCGCTCGTCCTGTCTATCCTAGTTGCCTATCTTCGCCACTGGTCATAAAATCAGGAAAAAATTAAAAAAAAGAAAGATTAGGAACAATTTGATTCTCTAAGCAAGCAGGTTTTAGGTTATTATTTCAGCACCCTAATTCTCTTATTGGCTATGATACCAAAAAATAAATTAAAGAAAAAAGACCCTTGAGAGAGTAAAGAGAGAAAACATTTTCAAGAGACAAACTCCAGTGAACCACTTTGCTTCTTTCTTATGGTCTTCATTCCATTCATTCCCCTTTGAAAGAACTATAAAAAAAAATACAATGCCCTAGTCTAATTGAATACTTTTAAGGCTCATGCTATTTGAAAGAGCGGAGGCAAGAATGTCAGTTTGAGTAAGGCAGATAATGATAAGAATCCAATGCCCTGAAAACCCAAGGGTTCCTCTAGAAGGTTCATCCACGGATAAGCGAGGGCCTAAGATCAAGTTGAAAGGCGTAGTCAATAGATAAATGGTGAATATTCCTACATTACTCCTTGTTGGTCTCTAGAGACACTGGAGGCTATTCATGAATAGTTTGAATTATTCTCACTTTTTGAAATTAGGCCTTATAATCAATTTGTCTCATAAATATTAAAAATTCAACTTTATTTTTATTCTTTAGTTCATACGTTTTTTGGTGCCCTTCGCCAAAATTAAATTTTACATTTGGCACTGTTGTTCATGACAAATCCACTGTCAAAACTGAAAGGCCAAACTAGGCGAAGCCACCAGAGAAGAAGGAATATCTTCAACCAATATGAAAACTAATGTAGAGTATCCTGAAAGAATTTGCCGAACTAGACTCCACAAACCCATCGTTGTCTCTCCATAACCTACCACTACTTCACCCCTTCCGCCTCCAAGCTACACCTCTCGACCATCCACCAGCCGTGGTACCACCAGTGCTACTGGAGCCTCGTACTGCCCCAACCCCTAGGCCATAGATCCGACGGTTAGCCAAAGGTAGGTGCTAGGTCTCAATCCAAAGGAGAAAAAGAGGGCAACACTCAAAAGGAGACCTAAAACCCAAGTAGAACAAGTTTAGAAAGATAGAATATTTTTGATAGATGAATCAATCAATGTATATGAATATTAATAACTGATATTGTTATAATACACACACACACTAGTGGAAACCATGTGCTTTGCAAATAAAAATTCTATATGAATGCTATATATATATATATATATATATATATATATAAATATCATGAAATATTGAAGCTTTATTTTAGTTTTTTTAGACTTTATTTAAAAGTAATTTTTCTACTTTCATCAAAAAATTGAAATTTTACAATCTGAATAACACTTGAATATTTTGTTCATAAAAGTAACAAATGTTGTATCACAATCAATAACGTTATATTTTAAGAAAAATAAAGATAAAATAACTTACAGGGAAGATATCTTTTATATATTTATAATAAAAGGAGACAACACAAAATATAGAGTATTTTTTAGTTACAACTTAGTTTGAGAGGAAAAAGATTTTGGTAGAGGAAAACTAAAGAGAAAATCATTTACTGATACTCATGACAAAATCATATTTGCGAGGTATAACACTCGTTGTTTTCTTTAACTAATGATATGTAATGTTTAACGATTTTATGTGTCAATATGAATACAGAATTATGCTTAGAGGTAGATTTTGTGTGATATTTATGATTGTGAAATTTATTTATGAACTAACGTCTTCTGTAGTGGGTGGTCCAAAGAAGTTCCAACGATATAAAGTACCTAATGCATGATTATTACATTTTGTTCATAAATTATTTGTTTTGGTAATCTATATGGATTTTAATTTATGTCAATGTGATATTTTGATTCTTAGAAATTTTAGAAAAATTTTTAAGAATTTGTGGTGTCACAAAAAAAAAATTATTGTAGCATAAATAGTCAAACGACGTCACTGTAGCTTAAATAGCACCAAAGCGATGCACTATAGCACGTCTTGTGCACAAAACGACATAACAGCACCAAAAATGATAGTACTGTAGCAGTGTCTTCTTCATGTATTTCATTGTAGCACCCAAAGCCATCAAATTTTATACTTGTTTTTCTTTGATTTTCCATGTCCAAACCCCTCCAAATTACTCCAACACTCCATCCTAACCCATCAGAAACATTATTAAAGAATGGAAGACAGTTTTTTGAAAAAAGAAAAAAGAAAAACTAAGTGGTCATACTTCCACGTTATCTTTTTGCCCACAAGGTTTATTTTTTCTACCACCTTTTAATCACATGGCTTGGCCTACACTTAGTTGTCTACATACGCTTAGCAACGTTATAATATTCTTGTCATGTTTTATATATTCCCATCACACTTTAGCTCTTGTACAACATTTTTATCTCATATGTTATATTTTTTTAAACAACAAGACCACATGGAAGACCATATTCTATGGTCTTCAATCATTCCTCACTCACACTCTCTCTCTCAAAACATATGGAATACCATATTTCATGGTCTTCAATCATTTTTCACTCTCTCTCTTATAGACCACATAGAAGACCATAATCTCCTTCATATTCTTTTCCTACCGAAGCACACACTACTTTAACTATAATGTTAATTTGCCTCTGAAGTTTTGATTGGTGATCTCAAACATACACCCTTATCTTTGTTTCTCTCAACCATTTCTTTTCCTCTCATTCCTCTTACTTCATCCTTTATTCTTCACACTGTGAAACATACACACAAGTCACATGCATGACTACACACCCACGTACCCTAACAAAGAAGTTTGAAGCCTTAAACCTTCACCTTCAACACTCACAAGCACTTCCCAAGTCAAGAACAAAACATCTCTCCTAAACTAAAAGCTAGATTGATGAGTTACGATGTATTCATCAGAACTGTCATCGGAGTTGGAATAGAGTTTTGGCCTGCGGACATCTGGCACCATGGTTTGGCACCACAGTGCCCCAACGAAGGTAGATCTGGAGTGGGTTGTGCTAAGATAGTGGTTTTGGCTACAAACAAATGTCAACGACCTTGAGGCCCATTTGGTTTTCTTATGCATGGGTTGGAAGAGATGGTGAGGTGCTACCTAACATGTCAAAAGTCAACATAGGCTCCGATTTCTTTGCTATAGCCTGTAAGGGATCTTCAGGTTTTCGAAGGCTAGAGGTCCATGGAATGGGTCATGCAACTGGTTTTGCCAGTGTAAGGCATGTGGACTCCAAGTATGTTGGCAACTTGGGGGTTCTACTTTCCTCAGTGTGGCGTCCCTTTAGATGGCTTCTATGTCTGTGTCGGTGATGGACAATAGCGATGTGTGACTGTCACACGTTGACAAAGGTTTTCCTCATTCTCTAACTTTTTAGATTTGGTTATTGTGGTATTTTTGTCTCTGAACTTATGGTGGTCATATCAATTATAGTGGCCTTTGTTGTGTTAGTTTTCTGTTTTCATCTAGTGATAGTAAAATATAATCATTTTTGCCTTCTAAATGTTTGTTTCTGTTGTGTTTTTATTTCTAGTTTGTAATAATGGCAGTAGTTCCCCACTTTCTGGGTTTTGTCCTGAGTACAGGTCACTAAAGTCAGTCCTCTATGGTGCTATGGGTGGCCATTATATTTCGGGTCTTTTAATCTCGATCGATCGAATCTTTCGTTGATTGTAGCGAATTTGTTGAACGAGCTATATAGGTGCTCTATTTCAGTATACCTTATATGTTTCCCCTCGTGGGAACTCGGCGTATGTTTTCTCTCCCTGAACGTTTCATTAGAATTTATTAGTAGAACTGGTTTGGGATGGGATTAGGTGCTCCTGTATAATGAGGTCATCATCATCAATATTAGTGTCTGTATTTCTTTTGAGTTGGAATACAATTATCCTTTCAAAAAATATATATAATTAATGTGATGATCAAAAGTCAATCATAATTTTGGGCGTTTTATTGATTAAATGCATTTAGCTCTTCTGTTTTAGTAGGTGGTTTTGATTTTATTTTACCAATTAAAAACACATGATGCCTACAAATTAAAACTTGATTATTTGTTCTTAATTGTACGGCTTGTGTTACATAAATTTACTTGCTCATTTTCCTTAATAGTGTAGGAAGAATAATCCAAATAGCATATCTTTATGACACATTTAAAAGTGTAATTATGTTCTTATTCACAAATTGCAAGACAAAAAGTAAGAAATAAAATTAAGTTAATGAGACATGTGGCCCTTTTTTATTTGTAGAGTAAAAATATGTCTTCAGTTTATGAATGTTCTTTATATGTCTCAATACATATGTATAAAAACATTAATGACTTAAATAATGATATTATTAGTTTTAATTTATTTTTTAGAGTATTGAAATTATACGTATTTAAGATTTCAAATAGATTATAATATCATTATTTTTAAAAAAAATCCATGAAATTAGACTGTTTGTTGTTTAAATTCAAATTGGTATCCAAAATAATGATTTTAAAACTCCCTTGGCTAAAAGATAGAATTTTTTTATGGAATCACAATTTTAGTGACAAATTGGAATTAGGATGTTGTAATTAAATTAATGATATAGTATTTATTAAGTCTTTTTCTATGTCTTGCGAGTTATATAATTAATATATCATTAAATTAATGATATGTAATAACATTCATTTTTTAAGACTTCAAGTGGTAATGACATTTCTGCTTTTTGCTTATAAGTAATTTAATTAATGAAATAGTATTTATTAAGTCTTTTTATGTGTCTTATAGGTTATATAATTGATATATCATTAAGTTAATCATAATAATAATGATATTTAATGACATTTATTTTTTAAGACTTCAAGTGATAATGATATTTTCTATTTAAGGCATGCTAATGTGATGGATTAGTAGTACAAACAATATTACATTAAGTTGATGATATTCATTTTTTATTGCTTCTTCTATTATTTTTTAAAAAAATTCTATTGTAAGTAATTTAATGACATAGATGATTTTTTTTATTATTTAAGTTATATTGTAATTAACTAAGTATATCTGTATTTCTCTAATATCAAATTTTTTTCTAATGATTCAACTAGGAGAAGAATAACGAGATTTGTTAAAAAAATTAAAAATAAATACATGATAAAGTCTACTTAAAAGGGTATTTTTGAATTCTCAATATATGTAATTTTAAAAAAGGGACATATAAGTGATATTTGTAAAACGAAGACAAATTTTAATTCATTTCTTAAAAAATGGTTATAGTGTGTAATTTTTACAATAAAATTTTGTTAAAAATCATTATATATTATGGCCCAACCAACATCGGATCCTGGTTTACCAAATGAGCCCATAATGAAAGTAGTTGTACGACTACATTTACTTATTAGGCTCATTTCTACATTTTCTCACATATCTCCATCTTCACTCCACTCTTAAAATACTATCTTGCTTTTCACTACATGTTTTATGGTAACGATAACATAAGTTGAAAATGGTAAAAAGGTTGTTAGCAAAGGAAGAAACCCTAGTCAAGGTATTGGGCAAGTGTGGTTATACCTAACTTTGTGGTTACTAAATAATGCAAAGCTCTTACATGCTACAATAAAAAAAGCAAAAAAGTTGCTACATTGTAAAGCTCTTATATGCTATAATATTTTAAACTATAGAGTTGGTTTTAACTATATTTGCCAAACACCGTAAGCGTATGTATGCTAGGAAAATGGGCCTTAATAGTATGGCTAACTAAAAAGGGATGTACTTGGTTGTCTTCAATGTTGTTTCTTATTATTGGTTCTTGTTAGTTTGTGGTAGTTGACTTAAAATTACGAACGAACGTTGTTGCTTACTACTTGTGTAAACTTAAAAAGTGATGCATTGTTCTTTACTTAAAATCTACTCTATTCTCTTGTTTTACTTTTGTAGGGTATCTACAATTTTGCTCTTTTTATAAACTTAAAATTGCTCTTTTGTACATGTAAATTCCTACCTTTTGTCGTGTACTATGGAAACTACCTTTTGGGCTTTGCCAAATCAAAAATTCAAAATTCTATGTAGCACCTTGGTATCAAACTAAGGTGTTTGACATGATGATTGGAATCATTAGTTAGAACTATAATTATTGTAGCATGTAAGATATTTATATTATAGCAACTTTTTTTATTTTTACTGTAGCATATAAGAGTTTTACACTGTTTTTAACTAAAAAGTTGATTAGAACCGACTAATGTCAAACAAGAAAATTGTAGTCAATGCCTATCTTTTAGATGTCCTTGTGTGAAATCATACCGAAAAAGTGATTATTGAAGATGCTAAATTATCATATGGTGCATCATGTCACTACTCTCAGAGAAATGTAGACACAAAGAGTTTCTAGGGGGAGGCACTCCTAATATATTTCTTAACTATAATTTAGATTCAGAATTCAATTTCTTCTGCATTGTCATGTATATGGGGGGCATCTGATGCGATCTCATGACTACTTGTGTAAGTGGTTAAATAACATAACTCAATGTTTTATTAAAATTTTGGGTTCCATCATACATTTTAAGGATATTAGGTATTTCTATATGTTGTGATGAAGTTAAATATGAAATTATTGTTAAATTATGCTTGTTATAACATGTTACACCTATGTCTTGGTTATACAAATTGTCTAATTTTTTCACTCTTTAAAAGAGAGGTTTTAAGCGATTTGTGAAGTTTAAGAGATAAATGAACCTTTTTTGGAAACATATAGTTAAAGGTAATATTTGATAAAACTAGAGAGAATCTTGTTCTTTTGTGAGACAAAGTCCTTTTTTTTTGCTTTTTCAATGAAGATTTTATTAATAGTGCATGTTTTTAAATTGTTGGATATAGTCAAAATTATTTTTATTTATAGATCTAACAACTTAAAAATAAATACATGCTAATAGTATATTTATTTAGTACCCACTAGCCACTAAAAAATTAGGGTTAATTTCACTTTTGGTCCCTAAACTACGTAACTTGTCTCATTTTAGCTCTTTACTTTAAAACGTAGTAAATTACACCCTTGAACTATTTAACTTGTCCTATTTGGTGCTTTCTTACTAAATCAGTTAAATATTAACAAAATAGAGCCAATAATTTCACTTTTAGCTCATAAACTATGCAATTTGTCTCATTTTGGCCCCTTAAATTTTAAAAGAAAACAAACTACACCCCTGAACTATGAAACTTATCTCATTTTAACTCTTAGTCATGAAATCTATTAAATATTGATGGATTGAAGCAAATAACCATTTTGACTTTTTGTCTCAATTTATGTTTCCAACTTACATTTTGAAGGCAAAATCTATAAATTCTATTTATTCATTATATAAGTTTTACTTTTTTTTTCTTTTTCTTTTTTAAATAAATTTTTAATAAAAATTGTACTTTTTTTGCTCAATAAGTTTTATCAGATTTTCTCTATTATATAATGCGTGTTGGGTTAGAATTATTGTGAATTAAAATTAAAAAATAAACAAAAAAGAGAAAAAACACTTGAATATATAAGTGCTTAACGAAAACAATACGTAGAGACCACCGAATAACCTACTTGTCATTTTTATGGCTAAATTTTGGAGTTAAAAATTACATAAACGACATAAGAATGAATACTTCTTTTAATTGAATCAATATTCATTGAAAAATCTCAAAGTTCTTATTAGTATAAGTTAATAAAAATGTACTTTTGTTTATGAAAACCCGCATATATAAGTCTGAGATATATGAAATTTGATTACAAATAGATTTAATATCAATCGTCAATTTATAATTAATCGATCAGATGCATATATATGCTGCTTAATTTGTCAATATTTAATAGATTTAGTAATGAAAGAGCCAAAATAGGATAAGTTTTGTAGTTCAAGGGTGTGATTTATTATATTTAAAGTTTAATGGTTAAAATGAGACAAATTGCATAATTTAAGGATAAAAAGTGAATTTTTTGGCTCTATTATGTTAATATTTAACGAATTTGATAACAAAATTGCTAAAATAAGATAAATTAAATAATTTAATGGTGTAATTTATTATATTTTAAAATTTAGAGGTCAAAATAAAACATATTTAATAGTTGAAGAGTTACAAAAATAAAATTAACCCAAAAAATGACCCTAAAATAAAATTAACCCAAAAAATGACCCTCTTTGTGCCCTTTAGCAGCAGCATGGAAAATGCGAAGTTGTTTTGGGAAGAAGTGAATGTCCTTTTGAGCTCCGGAAAGCCCAAATACAAGCGGCAACAACTTGGCGCCACTAGCGTGCTCCCCGAGACGTCGACTTTTAAAAATTTTGTACTCCTGTACTCCAAGTGATACCGTAATTCACTTGCACCCTCCTATTCAGAATGGCATCTGAGCTTTTTGTACGTATTAGTCCCTCGTAAGCCGCTCAAAAGTCAAAATTTGAAAAGTCAAGGGCTGAAGAGTGATTGCTATGGTTTCAAGTATTGTAACACTAGTCACGGCCACATAGAATCCAATATCCACTTTTCCCTCCACGACAATCTCTGTCACTTCTCAAATCTCGAGATGTTTTCCTGGTCTTTCGATTTTTTCGTCAATTAATTTTGTGTTCCCGACAAAAATAAAAAAGAAGAAAAATAAAAAAAAACAATAGCCATAATTATCCATCAGAAAAAGAAAAGAAAAGAAAAGAAAAGAAAAAAAAGAGTAACCTGGGCTTACTGTTGAGTCTAAGCCCCCACCCTGCAAAAAGAATCACTGAAAATTGAAGAACTCCACTCTTAAAAAGCTTCCCTTTGTCCCGTTGCTTTGCTCCTTGTTGCCCTTCTTTTTATCTTTTCAAACTTCGTTTTGCTTGCTTTCCATAATGATAATGATGATGAAACACATGAAGGTTTTCTTTTGGCTTTTCATCGTCTTCCTATGCTTGAGCTTAGCCTCTGTTAGAGCCGCCGACAGTCTTCTCTCTCCAAAGGGTGTCAACTCTGAAGGTTCTAGCTTAGCCCTCTCAAAAACCCACATCTTACTTTTCTCACTTTTTTTTTTTTTCCTTTTATGCAAAATTTTTGAACTTTTTCTGTTATTGTTACTTGGCTTTTGTTTTTCAGTGGCTGCATTGATGTCGTTGAAGAGTAAAATGAAAGATGGGTCGCAAGTAATGGCCGGTTGGGATATAAACTCCGTGGATCCATGTACTTGGAACATGGTCGCTTGCTCTGTTGAGGGCTTTGTCATTTCCCTGTAAGTATTTAAATTCTTGGCATTACGATTCAAAGAGTGAGACTAATAGGCTTTTCCACAAATGGGTATCTTTGAAAAAACAAAAAAGTGAATTGCTTTTCCCATTTTCTGTAGTAATTGGATTATGTAAAAACGTTTCTTTTAATGACCTTTGTTAGTGAAATGACGAGTGTGGGCTTATCGGGAACACTTTCTCCAAGTATTGGGAATTTGAGTCATCTCAGGACATTGTAAGTCTCTATCTTGTACTCTTGAACCTGTAATTTCTTGGCTTACATCGAGCTATCTCCAAGTATTGATTCTTTGTTTTTATAAATTTGGACCACTCATGCTTTAAAGTGACTTTATATAGCTTACATTATTCTTTTTTAATGTTAATTGATTAGGTGAGGTGTTTAGAGACGAGGGAGAGGAATGGAATGGAATAGCTAAATGAATTTTCGTAATTGCAATAAGCCAGTTTGCAGATTAGGAGTATAATATAATGTACCAATGGCGCTTTGAAGTGTGTTTAGATTGTTGAGTTGGTGGAGCCTAATGATGTAAATATTTCGCCTTGATTGTAGGTTGACCTAATTTTAGGCACTCTGCATGTCCACCAGTCTGTTCTAATTTTCGTGATATATTAAGCACTTCTACGGAAGCCATTTTTTCTAGAGTTGTACCTTGTACTTCTTCCTTTGATTATGGTGAAATTCTGCTACAGAAAGTGGATGTGGCTCTCATATTGAGAGTGAGGGTTGGTGCTCTTTTTTTTTTCCCCCTATGGTAGGAATTAGGACTTTTAATTGCCAACGAAGATGCCTAGTTTCTTTTTTTGATCCCTAGCAGACAAAAGAGCATGTTTTGGATAAAATTGCAAAATGGTGAAAATGAAAGATGTCATGGAGTCATGTGATTTATCTTTTGATCTTCCATTGCATTATTTACAAAAGAAGCAAGTAAACCTAAGAATGGATCAAAACATTTTGAAAATTTATGAGCAGAAGCAAAACTTCCAATTGTTACAGGCTATTGCAGAACAATCAGATAACTGGTCCTATCACAGCAGAAATTGGAAAACTTTCAGAGCTTCGTACTCTTGACCTCTCGGGTAATCAGTTTGATGGAGAAATCCCCAGCTCTCTGGGATTACTGACTCATCTAAGTTACTTGTGAGTATAGCTTTGAATATATACTCATTACAAAATGTCCAATTCAACTTTTTTTTTTTCTTTAGTAATTGGTTTTCGCATAATCTTTGTTCTAACTATTAATGTGTTGACCATTTTTATGCCAAGTTTTTCAGGCGGCTTAGCAGAAACAAGTTGAGTGGGCCAATTCCTAAACTTGTTGCAAGTCTCACAAGTCTTTTGTTTTTGTACGTGTTCCATCCAATGTTGAGCTACTTTTTTTTTTTTATTATTTTTTGAATAGTTTAGAGCAAGTCTAATTTTGATCATCTACACCACATAGGGACTTATCGTTTAATAACCTGAGTGGTCCAACTCCAAAAATACTTGCACAAGCCTACAGGTAACATCTATTAAGACTTTAAGAGAGATTCTATTTCACAACCTAATATGATTGTCCACCCTATTGTTACTTGACTTTACACATATGCATGGAACGTGTCTTGTCTATTGTACATCAGTGCTTGTTTTTTTGGCCATAGTTCATTATTTGATGATCAAATTTTGATCTTCTGAAGAATATATAAAACAAATTTTCATTAGTGACAAATTTACCAAGTCCAAATATTCCTATATATGCATTTTTTGCCAGTTATTCCTATATTTTTTGTCCTTTTATTTACTCGTGGCTGGATGGTTTAAATATTTCATTGCAGTTTAATGGGGAACAGCTTCCTCTGCAGTCCTTCATCCAGTCAAGTTTGCATGGGTGTGTCAAAACCTGTCAATGGTAATATACATACATCTTCTCATATCCGTTTGCTATTTTTTGCTGCCTCAATGCAGATAAACATGTTTGTTTTCGTTTTTTAAACAATACTTATCTAAGAGACTTTTATACTGGCAATTATTGATATTGCATCCACAATGATCTAAATTGCAGATATAGGTTCACCACCAAAAGCTGGTGGCCACCGCCGATGGGTGCTTTCTGTTACTATTGGCATTAGTTGCACATTTGTGATTTCTGTGATGTTGATTGTTTGTTGGGTGCATTGGTACAGATCTCGTCTTCTCTTTACATCTTACGGTACTTCCTAAACTGTGCTTTTGCATTTTCTTTAGCACTTCAATACGCGATGATGCCAATTTGAATAAATGGTAACAATACAAGATTTCAGTGCAGCAAGATTATGAATTTGATATCGGTCATTTGAAGAGATTCTCATTTCGTGATCTTCAAGCTGCTACTAGCAATTTTAGTCGCAAAAACATCTTAGGGCAAGGCGGATTTGGAGTTGTTTACAAGGGGTATCTTTCAAATGGGACGCTGGTGGCAGTCAAGAGGCTGAAAGATCCAAACTATACTGGAGAAGTTCAGTTTCAGACCGAAGTTGAAATGATTGGCTTGGCTTTGCATCGAAACCTCTTACGTCTGTATGGATTCTGTATGACACCTGAAGAGAGGTTGCTTGTTTATCCTTATATGACGAATGGTAGTGTTGCTGATCGCTTGAGAGGTTTGTTTCGTTCTACAGCTCTTTTGTTCTTGAATCTTTTTGTTATGTGTACGAGATAGTTGACTTTGAGGAACTAGGGTTTAGTTATTTGTCTTAAACACTGAACAGCTTTGTTTGCTTTGCATTACTAGTATGTTTTAACTCTTTCAATTGTTGAAGAAAATGTCGATTGCAGTGAATGTTCATTTTCAAAGTCACATTGTCATCTCAAATTAGAAATATTATGGAACTATTTTGTATCAAGAGCTAACCTTAGTTCTTCAAAGAGGAATTTTTCTTTTATTTGGGCACGATAACCACTTGAGCTTAAAATATTATGCTTGGATTTTATTTGCACTGTGTGTGGTAATTTTGCTCACCCTAAAATCTTAAACCAGATTTCAAGTATTGCTTATCTCTTTTCCATCTGTGCTATAAGTGCCTTATGGGCTTAATTTCATTGACAGACACTTGTCGTGAAAGACCATCCTTGGACTGGAGCAGAAGGCTGCGAATTGCCCTTGGGACTGCTCGCGGGCTCCTTTACTTGCACGAACAATGCAACCCCAAAATTATTCATAGGGATGTGAAAGCAGCAAACATTTTGCTTGATGAAAGTTTTGAAGCTATAGTTGGGGATTTTGGACTTGCCAAGCTGTTAGATAGGAGGGATTCTCATGTCACCACCGCGGTGCGGGGCACTGTAGGACACATCGCCCCGGAGTATCTTTCAACAGGACAGTCATCTGAAAAAACTGACGTTTTTGGATTTGGCATTCTACTTTTGGAACTCATAACTGGTCAAAAGGCATTAGATGCTGGGAACGGTCAAGTTCAGAAGGGAATGATTCTTGAATGGGTGAGTTAGTTTTAGGTTTAGGATTCTAATACAGCTGGAAGCTAAATTCATTTATAAGCTTGCACCGTTGTGGTTTTAATGAAATGATTGATGGAAAGTACATGTTTATCTAAACAAGTGTCACAACTACTTTTATATTGCATTAAAACCTTTTTCCTCCGCTAATTATGCAGGTAAGAACCCTGCATGGTGAGAAGAGGCTGGAAGTATTAGTAGACAGAGATCTCAAAGGATGTTTTGACCCGGACGAGCTTGAAAAATCAGTGGAGTTGGCTCTACAATGCACCCAGTCAAGCCCCAACCTCCGTCCAAAGATGTCGGAGGCCTTGAAGGTTTTGGAAGGTCTTGTTGGACAGTCGTCAGCTCCAGTAGAGGAATCACAAGGCGGAGCAAACCCGGTTGAGGCGAGGGCTTGCAGTAGTTTCTCCAAGAATTACAGCGACGTTCATGAAGAATCTTCGTTCATCATTGAAGCCATGGAGCTTTCAGGGCCTCGGTAACAACTAATACTTTTGAACTTCGAATCAAGTTCAATTGTAAATGAATTTTGAATCCGTAATTAGTGTACAACTGTATCCTTTTTTTATGGTTGGGGAATTGAATGTTTTGTCTTGTTGGTGATATAAAGAAAACCTTACTTTGCTTGTGTTTCCAGCTTGTTGTTGGCTTCACCATGTCTCCAGCATAGAAAAACCTAACTTGACATAAATTCCAGTTGATAGTTCTATATATTTGAATAACTTGTCATTAATTTTTGAACAACTTTTTCGCCTTTCTTTAAATTATGTTCTTTTCTTTCTCACTTTTCCTGATGTAAACCATGGTTGAACATATCTTCATAAATGCATATTTTTAGGAAGAATGAAATATCTAAAAATCAAAGACTTGTGTTTAAAATGATGGTGATACTTGTTGAAATTTCCCAATACTAATATATTTTTATCTTTAATGCAAATTTTGTGTAGCATAGCGCAATTTCCTTCCACAAGCTGACAATTCTGTTCAAATTTTAAAAGTAATGTCTAATTAATTCAAAAATAAATCTCTAGATAACTTAAAGTCCATGCCATTTTCAAAATTGACAATCTTAGCAAGAACTTGAATCATGTGCCTTGGGGAAGGCCAATCAATTTTTATGTTTATGACCCCTTAAGGGAGGAAGAATTGAAATACCCTCTTTACTAAATTCAAAAGGCCAATGCAATTATTGGTTGGCAGTTGGAACTTAAGCATACAACTTGCAAAGCCAGCCCTTGGTTTTGGTCTTCTCTAGCCCATAGTCTTTGCCTTAATTATAGGGGCTGTTGTATAAACTCTTCCAACACTTATCCTAGTAGGACCAACCTTCCCTAATTTCCAACCCCACTTTTGTTTTTTTGTTTTTTTTGAAAGAATCCAAAACTACTTTGGCCCCTACCCAAAAAAAAAAAAAGAAGAAAGAAAATAAGAGGCAAGGAAATGTAATGACCATATTTTCTTCTTTTCTATAACTTCCCTAAAGGAGAAAAATCCTAAACTTTTCTTGGTTAGGGTAGGATTGGCATCTGGACTCAAAGCATAACAAGTTCAGAAGGAATGAATCAATGCATATAGAAACGGGGAAACCACCTTAGAACATATCCTTTCGTTTCATGTACAAACTTTAGCTTAGTTAGCTAAATGTTAACAAGAGGAAAAGAAAAAAAAAAGAAGGTACAATCTAATTGTACGGTTTGTTTGTTGTCGGTATTTTGTACATAACATTGCTTCTTTTTTTTAAATAATGTTATTATTGTATGAAACGTGGTTGATTAATTGATTTGTAGCTATAAAAGGCAAACTTTCGCATTTTACAATAAAAGATAAAAATTATTATAATATAAAATTTTCATATATTACAACGTTTTAAATTAAAAAAATTAATTTTAATCAATTTTATTAAATATTTTATAAAATTTTTATGTTCTTGTGAGCACATAGTGTAACAGGTCGTGTCATAAGTAGGCACAATATACAAGAAAAGAAAAGGTCGAGGACGCGTTTTTCCCATTGAAAGAAAAGGTCAATGGCTTTTCCAGTTGGATAATTGAAACACTAATCGTTTATTTTTGTAGTCATATCTTCCTTCTTTTTATCGGAATAATTTATTTTTGTAATCATTCTTGTAATCATAGTAAATTCCCTTTGTGAAAAGTAAGACAAAAATCATGTGACTTATGTACAGTCTATTGAAATCTCTAATCATTCTCGTACTCTATGAGAGGAATTGATTGCAGTCCCGTCGGATATAATATAACTATTTTTATTGTTTAAAATCACTTTTATTGTAGTATATAAAAACTTTACACTGTAATTATTTTTTTATTATTACTGTATCATGTAAGAGTTTTATACTATTTATAACTAAAAAAATAGTTCCTACCACCTTTGCAAAATACACCCTTACTTAGGTCAGCATTGGGATTATATTCATAGAAAAAATACTTTTCATTCCTTCCAGGTTTACTCTCTCTTACTTATAAAACAATAGAACCTTAGAGCAAAAAGAAGGCTCGTTGTTTTGTGATTAACGGAATTATAACTTCATGAGATAGTATTGAAGTATTTTATTCACAATTGTTTTATTCTTTCTTTTGCCTAGGCTAGTATTTATCTATCAAGGTACATAGCCAATAATTATATTTATTGCCATTTCTATGCTGAAAATAGATTTTGAAATATGATGCTCGGTTGCGCACCTTAAGCATCTTACATGTTTGGAGTTTTCTTAGCATTTAATTAACTTAAACTAAATGGAAGGATATTTTTGTCCTTATGCCATGGCAAACTTTGGAGTAAAGTAACAAGATAATGTCACCATCTTATTATAATAAGTGATCCAAGCATTATTTATCTCAATAAAATAAAGAAAGATGTAATAATTTCTTAGATTCCATTATTTTCCTTGGAAGTTTTCAAGATAGAAGACTTTTTAAGCGCGGAATAGAGATAACCTTAATTAGATTATATCACAAGATTTATGAATTTACTGAGTAACTTTTAAATTGGTTTTGTCTGCCATCTTTCATTTCTAGGGTGCGTAGAAGGGTGTAAGAACCGTTAGCTAGAATCACTTTTATTATAACATGTAAGAGCTTTACATTGTAATGATTTTTTTTAATTGTTATTATAATATATGAGAGCTTTACATTATTTATAACTAAAAAAATGATAAAAACACCCTTTTAAACATGTGGCTCATTTCATTTTATCCTTTTATTTTTATTTCTTTGTTGCATGTGTGTGTGATGTGAAGGAAATAAAATGCCAATATTATTACAAAAAGATTCTCACCAGCTTTAATATTATTATGGTACTTTATAAAATGACAATATCTCCATGACATTCATCGGCAGTACAAATGCACAATCAGAACTTCAATAATGTCATTATGTTATTCAAAACAAAGGTACAAACGGGGCTATGGCCGTCTGGGAGAGGCTTTTGCTATTCATCATCTCAATTTTGACAATTTCTCTTGCTTAATACTTAAAAAAAAGTAAGTACAAGTAAATATCAATTTTTAAACTGTCAAATCTAAAAAAAAAAAAAAAAAAGAGATTAGATTTAAATTTAACTAATTAAAAATATGCATTATTGGTAGGGTCATAGTCTTATAAAATAGACCTTTAATTTTTGGTCATTTTTTAAGTGGATAGTGAAATTGTGCCATTCATGTTGTTAAAGATATGAGTTTGAGTGTTGGAAGATCTTAATCTATCAAAAATTGAAATTAGAAAGTGACATGGCAAGGATTATTTTGGTTTTGACCAAACAACAGGAGACAGCGGAGCTTATTTAGCCGTTTACAGCCCCAAAACGCAACATCAACAACATTGGTCTTTACTTCCTTCTGTCACGGCACAAACGCAATTTCTGTGACGCCGACAAACAGACGCAGACAAACACTTGGGCCCATTCAGATCGTTGCCTACAACTACAGTTTTCCACCCAAATGGACAGTTATTTATTTGAAATTTCCATGTCAGTACGTGGAAAGTACATCTTTTAATTATCAGATTAATTTAGGTATATTTTTGATATCAAGATCATATTAATTTGAATAATGTATAATAATTTTTAAAAATCGTGTGTTAAGATATGTTTCTTAATGGATGTCTATTTTTTATGAACAACTAAACAGTAACAAAAAGCTGAGTTGCCTAATATGAGGTCCAGAAGTAGTGTTTATCTTCTATTATAGTTGTGATGCTTCAAATATTTTTTATTTTTCTTTTCCAAAAACAACCATAATAAGAAAATTAAGTTAGGTGGTCTTTTTAATGAGCTTTTTAAAAATAATTGATTATATTTTTTTAATTAATAAATTAGCCACTCCTCATTAATTATAAAGTCAAAGTGATAAAATAACCTCCATTAATTATTAATAAGTTATAATACATCAATGATAAATTGTAATATATCAATGATATAATATAGTATGTCAATAATAAACTTGAGTACATCAATGATAAATTCAACATATACTTGATTAAAAAACACAAAAATTAGTTGCAAGCATGGTTTATCAATAATATACTGTGGTACTTCATTGATAAAGTTGACAAATACATTCATAAAACTCAACAATGATTTTGAGGAAGTTGCCTAGGGAGACGAAAATAGAGGGAAAGAAACGGAATATGTTTGCTTTGCAGCAGGTTTAACGGCTGTTAGGGTTTCAAAATAAGAGAGGTTATTGTAAAGATGTTTTCGTCTTTATAATGCTATTAGTTAATTAAGATAGAAGCAAACAATCCATTCCTTAATTTAAAAAAATTAGGATATTTATTTTAAAAAAAGGAGAGAAAAACCATCATTTTTGACCAAATCCCATAATAATAATTTTTTTTTTCCATTTTTTGATACCCATCAAGAAATTATTCTTATTTATTTAGAGAGATGACAAAAAAGAATAATAATGGGAAAAGAAAACCAACTAGCAACGAAAATGGATATGGATTACGCGTGGAAATTCTCTGCACCTGCATTGAAGCAATCATTAGCAAATAGCGAGGTATATTGTCCGTAATCGGTATATATAAAAACAAACAACCGAAAGTTAAACTTCCTTAAATCTTCAACTTAACCCACTAATCTCTTTTTAAAGTTTTAGCGTTTCACTCTGAGTTACAAAATCCCATTTTCTTTTCTTGGTTCTTTCTTCACCTAACACCTCGCAGTTTCTCCACTACATATTTAAAGAGGCATTTAATCTCTCACCCCATTTTTTCCATGGGCGAAAAAATTAAATCAAATTGAGGTTGCCCAGATCCGAAGCTCGTCGGAGCTCAATTTCTGGGGGTGTAAAATCTCGGTTTTGCCTGCTAATCAGGAGCTTTTTTCGCTGGAAAAAAGGTTCGGGTGTTGTTCTTTTTTTTTTCCTCCTTTTTCTTTGTCCTTTTATTTTTCTAGTTTTGGCTGTTGGATTTCCATTTATGTCGCTTATCGGAATGAATTGAGGTTATTTTTCTGTGACAATATTGTAGATTGTGGATTGAGGATAAAAAGACACGTGGGTCAATCATTGTTTTGGTTATCTTGTTGGTTTGGTTTACTCACCTATTACGGGAAATAAAAATGTTGGTTTTTCAATTGGTTCATGTGCATGCGTATTGTGTTATTGCTTAGCAGTTTCTAGTGTGGTGTTTGGTAACTGATTACAATTAGGTGTGTATATTCTTGTGGGGTCTTTTGCAAAATTTGGAATTCTTTTGGTGGTGAAGAATCTAGAGGAGTTATGGATGAGGAGGAACATGATCTGCCGAGTAGTAATGGGGTTTTGAGTCGAGTTGAACGGGGGGCGACTGAGACTTCGAGTGATTTTGTTGATGGATCGGCTTTTGAGACAGTCACGGTGATCAAAATGGAAGAGAAAGCATGTCATAGCAAAGAAAACGAAGGCTTGGAGCTAAGGGGTTGTGAATTGGGGTCAACTAATCGAATTGAAGGAACAACTATTGAGAATCCAACCAATTCGGTTGTTGGGGTGGTTGTTGGGACTTTAGAAGTGATCAATCCCTCTGAGGCTCCAATTGTGAGTGAAAATAACGCGGTATCAAATGCAAAGGCTGGTGAGTTGGGGTTGAGTGAAATGCCAATGGAAGAGTCAAAGGGTAAAATGTCTGAATCTGAGAAGCAATGTGTGATCGACATAAGCTGCGGAAGTGCTAAAAGTTGTGCTGACAAATGGGATGGTGAAAGAGTTTGCAGGATTTGCCATTTGAGTTCTGATCAATCGCCGGATAGAAGAACCACAACAACTTGTGTTGCTGATTTAATCCATCTCGGTTGTGGATGTAAAGATGACCTGGGTGTCGCACATTATCAGTGTGCAGAAGCTTGGTTCAAGCTGAAGGGGAACAGGTAATATTTTCTTTTGTTTTTGAAATGGCATTCTATATTATGGATCAAGCATTGCTGGAAATATAATATAAGGTTTTGGGAGCTTTTTATTTGTGGTGCACATGCACGTACACGTTTAATTACTTTTGCTAATGATGAAAACTGTAGTTGCAAGATCAAATTGCATTTGTTAACGACTTATTTATGTGATTTGACAGTTATATATATGAAAAATTTCCCGGTTTTAAACCATTCTTATGATGCTAAAACTTGCGAAATAAAAAAAGCTCTAATTTCTTGGGCACATTCTTCTGTTCTACTTTAGCAGTTTTCTTTTCTATGCACCCAGAAAAGAATTGAGGAATTTATAGTAGTAAATTAACTTTCAATGTTTAGAAAAGGAAAAGTGAGCACTTGCTATTTCAACTCTTCAAGTTTCAAGTAGATGTAATGTAAAAAACAAATTAACATAATATGTTTACAAAATCAGAAGGTGTGATACACATCTAGGCTTCCCATCCATGCATAGCTATTGATGTTTGTGTTTCTATTTTTGTAAAAGAAAATATTGACATGATTTTGCTGGATATGAGTAGAGTACATATTGCATGATATATGGTACTTTAAACACAAAAACTGATGAATGGCTTAATATTGCCCAGACCTCTTTCTTCTCTGGTGGAGCCCTGAGAAAATCACAGGTAGCAGGTGACTACCGTTCTCCTGCTGCTGAGTGCTTACTTGGCCCCTTTGCTGATTCAGGAGCTTCTTCTGGTTTTGGCTTACAAAAATAACCAAATCAAAAGAAGCAGACTGGATTTCTTCTATTTTTCCTTTTCTTTTCAAGTTGGGGGAAACTTTGGTAAACGGGATATGATGAACTTTTACTGGTTAAATCATGAATCCGATTTGTTTCCTTTGGGCTAACCTTTTTGGACCAGAATATCTCAAAGTTATGGGACAGAGTAGACTCTTTGAGGAATTTTACATGGGTTTGTTTCTTATTCCATTCCTGCAGAATGTGTGAAATTTGTGGCGAGACTGCAAAAAACATTACTGGCGTTGGGGATATCAGATTTATGGAGGAGTGGAATGAAAGATTTACTCGCAGTGGTAGCACCTCGTCTGAGAGGGGCAGAGGATGTTGGCGCGGACAGCCATTTTGTAACTTCTTGATGGCATGCCTGGTAGTAGCTTTTGTACTTCCCTGGTTCTTTCGCGTAAATATGTTCTAGCAATGAGAGTGAATAAACAAGCGTGTTCTATCCATCATTGTCTCCCAAACCCTCGTTTACAGAAGGTTTATCATGTCGATTCTCACATAGTTTGTTAAAGCACATAATCATACCACGGTAAGGATTTTGTGGTCCACCATACCGTCATACACGAACTCTCCGAGTTTCAATTCGAGAGTTCAATTCAGGACTGGAAGGTTCGAGGTTCAGAATATTTAGAGGATTGATACAAGTGTCACAGATAATGTTCGGAGATAATATTTCATAGTGTTGGCTTAAAGGATTTAAAAAAATTAGTTAGGACAAAAGTATCATGATTTGTTTCTTTGTTTCTCACATCACCCTTTTCAACTCTTTATGTTGTTCTCGTCCCCTTTTAGTCATTCTTGTCAAATTAATGTCTGTTCGTGAGACTTCATTGTACATGTGATTTTTTTTAAAATATACCATACAAAGTTTTTCTCCTTTTGGTAAAGTTTAAGAAACACACATATTACATTGTCAAAAAAAAAAAGAAAAGAACACACATATTAGAGATTACAACCAAGTTTGATCTGTGAAAAATGAAAACTTGGATCTAGGCCATTAGTTTGCTGGATTGTATTCCAATTGTGACAGGTTGAAAATACAATGACCCTTTTTTACTAGCTTATCAATTGAATTATTTGTTGTAAAGGAAGGACAACTTTTGTTTCTCATAGCTTGATTTGGGAGCTAGGATGTGCTGGAATGGGGTTAACTTGTGATGAAATAAATGCTGAGCAATTAACTATTGATATTTGCCAATTGTGGCTTTGTGTGTGAGCCGTTTTTAATGTATTGAGTCCTAAAAAAAAGAAAAAAATCTGAGTGCCAGCGGAAACATAAATAAGCCAAAATGGTGTTTGACAAAATTAGTTTTAGCCAAAACTTTCGACTATTACAGTGTAAAGCTCACAAATGCTATAGTGATGAGAAACAATGAGATATAGTGTAAAGCTCTCATATTTTATAATTTTTAGTTTAAAAATTTCAGTTCTAACTACATTTCTTAGAGTATCTGGCATTCAGATCATTTTTAAACAATTTGAAACATGCATTTTGGAAAAAAAAAAAAAAAAAACAATAAATTGAACACAAAATATTGGCACAACACTTGCCATCAATGAGATAAAATTTGAAAATATACCTTGACACCTTATGCTCGAACTAAAGGGAAAAAAACATCAAGAAAAAAAGAAGAATAAGAAGATAGTAGGATATAAAAAATACTTGGTCTTTTCTAAAGCATGAGACCAACATTGATGAAAATTTGTCGGTCTAAACCAATCCTCATAGTTAATCCAATTGATAAGAGACTGTACATTTGGTTTGATGGAATTACCATTGTAATAGAATGATAATTTCTAATATTCAGTCGTTCTTATGATTTGTTGGACAAATAGACTTAGTAATAGCCATTCTATAGAATTGCTATTCAATCATTTTGGTTGAATAGTCATTTTTAAAGTGAACTAATGCAATGACCATTTTATTTTAAAATTAAATCAATTAAAATTCTTTCTTCCTAAGTTACCCCTCTTAATGTCCAATTATTCTTTATGGAATGTTATTTTACTGTCCTAATATAAAAATATATTTAATTATATCAATTCTACTGCAACTCAACTCAATTTAATTATTAGTGCTTATACAATATTTTATACAATTTGTCACATAAATTATGATTATTTTTGTTAGCAAAGTTAATTGTTTAGGGATTAGCTGCAAATCAAATAAAATAATCCCTTTAAAATGTACAAAGCAAAAAATCACTTTCCCTTAAAAAAGAAGAAGGAAAGAAATCACTTTAAAGCA
Organism: Artocarpus heterophyllus; assembly: GCA_025403435.1. Lineage (NCBI taxonomy): Eukaryota > Viridiplantae > Streptophyta > Magnoliopsida > Rosales > Moraceae > Artocarpus > Artocarpus heterophyllus. The sequence goes on from CM046350.1 coordinate 17,830,188, forward strand.
TATTTTAATCTCGTTTTAAATATTATTAAAGATTGAAAAAGAGGCATTTTTGTCCAATTGTTATTATTACATTCCATTTCAATTAAAAAACAAACATAATAATCATGATTCTCATACTAATTCTAATGCTCAATCAAACAATTGAAATAGAATACATCATACAATCTATTGTTATTCATATTCTAGTATATTTCTATTTTTATTCCATTCTATCAAATTAAACATCACCTTAATTCCAATTCTGAACAAAAAAAAGAAAAAACTCGTAATAATTAGTGTGTGAGTGTATGGTATATAAGATAACTATCAAATTGCATCTCATTTTACATTAAAAAAAAGCCCTAGCATCCCCCTATTTTAATTTATTTGGAAAGGACAACTAAAATCTAATGGCTTTTCCTCTTTTGGGAAGTTCATTAAGAAAAAGGGCAAGGAATATACATATATCAAAAGATTTCATGGTTGGCTCAAGTGTATTATGATTTATGCACGTTTACTTTTACTAGTTGTGTGTGATATGCCATGTAGAGTAATTTTATAAGTTCTATCTTGGGTCAAGTTTAGATTATTTTTTATTATCTTTTCTAGTTTATTTAGTAATAAATGTCATGTTTGGTTGTTAATACACATTAACACTAATAGTATATTTGCTAAAATAAAATGATGAGATGGAAATAATTGTTTGATAGAGAGGGATAAAAATACATTGTCAATTTGTAATAATTTGATTGGAGAAGAGCCTCTAACAAAATAGAAGGAACACAGAAAGAAAAAACAAAAGGGAAAAAAACATGGAAAGAAAAGAAAAAAGTATAATAATGATGATGACAATGATGATAATAGTGAAAACAAGTAAAAAAGAAAACAGCAAAAAATACAGAGGTTGACATTTAACCACTACATATATATATATATAGTTGAAGCTGTTTTGCAAGTATATGAGAGTACACCAAAAGGGTATTTGGCGCTTTCATCCCTATTTCTTATTTAAAAGTGCGATGGAGCACCTGCTGAAAAACGTGCGACTATTCATCCTAAACGATTCGTCCCCCTTTTTCTTTTTTTTTTTTGAACGTTGCATTTAGTATTTTTTTGCTTTTCAACACTAATTTTTTTTCTTATTAACTCTACTCCCTAAAAAAAAACTTATCCTTTTAAAATAAAACTTATACATTTCTTTAAACCTTTTTAACCATATTTTTTCTTTTCTTTCCTCATTGTTTTTGTATTTTACTACATCAAAATATGTTATTTTTAATTAAAACAACTTCTCCCAAATGTGTTACTTTTATATTAGAATTTTTTTTTCCATATGCTTTTTTAAAATAAGGAAATTTTCATAAATAATATTTTTAAGACTTGCTTTTTATAAATGCCATATATGTTTATTTGTGGCACAACTTAACATGTAATATAAATAATAGTGTGGTATACCTTTTTTTAAGTATTGCATGAATAAAAATAACTTGTAAAAGTGTGACATAACATGTAATTTTCTCATAGTTTTTCTTTAATCTCGATTGCTACTATATAATGTTGGATTTTTTTAATTAACCCACTATAGTAATTATTTTCCTAAAATATGTCAATTTTTAAAAGCTTTTTTCTGTTGCGTTTCCTTTATTATTATTATTATTTGCTTTTTTAAGGTAGCTTTTCTTTTGGCTTTTTCAAATTTTTAGCGCTATACCCTAAAAAAACTTATCCTTTCACAAAAAGTTATACCTCTTTTTATTTTTTTTAATCTTATTTCTTTTCTTTTGCTTCTTTATTGTTATCTCATTTTACCATATCAAAATAAATTCCTTCAAATTAAAATAACTTCTTCCAAATGTATTACTTTTAATTTACAATTTCATCTTTATGTGTTTTTTTAGAATACTTATTTACTTTCGCTTGCTACTATTAAAATAATGCTGTTGGGGTTTTTAATTAGCCCACTACAACAAATTTTTCCTGAAATTTGTCTTTTTTTGAAAGCTCTTCTACCCTATCGTTTAACAATTGTTCTCTTAATAGGTGCATTCTTATATCTTATATCTTTTTTATTAAATAAATTAAAAAAATAACTATACAATAACGAAAATATAAGTCACAAATGAAGTCTACAAAATCACTCCCTCCGTGCATAGCACATGAGTTCAACTAGTATGTATGGATATAGATAGATGTGTAATTTTTTTAGTTAGTAAAGACACGCTTGTAATCACCATACAAATTATTTTACAATCATATATAGAATAATTCCATTTCTCAAGCTTATAAGTGTGAAATTCATTACAAATTACCTTCTATGTTCCCTAAGCATGCGGAGTATTTTAAAATTAAAAATAAGAAAATAAAATTGAGTACAGATACTATTTAATAATTCACATATTCATGGAAAAGTGCAGTTATAAACTAATTTTCCCTTTGTTTTTTTTTTTCCTTCGGAAAGAGCATCTGGTAGTTACTTGCTCCATATTAATATTTTTCGTCTTTCGAATGCCAAAAAATCCGTTGTAGTCTAGCTGGTTAGGATATTCGGCTCTCACCCGAAAGACCCGGGTTCGAGTCCCGGCAACGGAAATTTTTTTCCCCACGAAATGTTTGAGAAAAAAAATGTAAATTACTCAAAATCAGAGGGGCAATATTGTCATGTCATATCAACTCGCCTTGTAAAACCCTAGCACCAGTATTTAGGTTTTATCAGGCTTCTCTTTCTTCTTTCTTTACTTCCTTTTCTTGCTGTGCTCTCCATTTCTCTGAAGTAACAACAATGGTACTGAGCTTTCTCTCCTTCTTCTTCTTGGCTTGATTTCTGATAATTTCTTTTCCTTGTTTTGCTGTAAAATTTGAATTTCAATTATGGATTTGGCTGAGTTCTGATTTTGTGTAAAAAAATAAAAAAAATATTGCAATTCAGGCTTCAGAGAAGAAGCTAGCGAACCCCATGAGGGAAATCAAAGTCCAGAAGCTCGTCCTCAACATCTCTGTCGGCGAAAGCGGTGATCGTCTCACCAGAGCCGCCAAGGTCTTTGCTGTTTGTTACTCGAGAAAGTGGATTCTTCTGTCGTTGAGCGCGTTGAAACTTGACCTTTTCTTTTGCGATGTTTGCAATCTAGGTTTTGGAGCAACTGAGCGGCCAAAGTCCGGTATTCTCGAAGGCTCGGTACACTGTTCGTTCGTTTGGAATCAGGCGTAACGAAAAGATCGCCTGCTACGTGACGGTGAGAGGCGAGAAGGCGATGCAACTTCTCGAGAGCGGCTTGAAGGTGAAGGAATACGAGCTCTTGAGAAGGAATTTCAGTGACACTGGTTGCTTCGGATTCGGTATCCAGGAGCACATTGACCTCGGAATCAAGTAACCGCCTTTTTTTTTCGTAAAAGAAATTAAAATAATTGTGCCTGATTTATTAGTGGTAGAACAATTAGTTTTGTTGCTTAAAATGCTTATTCTTGATTGGAATTTACTTTCAATGCTTATGCGGATAAACGTTTGAAATTTGTGGAATGGAAAGGATACGAGTTCATCAATTGTTTTGTTTGTAAATGTTGATCTTGATAGGAGTCAAGTGCATCGGATAATTTAGTTGAGGCGTGAATTTGGTCCTAATAAGTGATTGTTGAAAGTATTTCCTTGTGATTTTTTAACTGGAAAAATGCCAATTAAAGTTCTTCTTTTACCAAATTTTGGTGCCTTATTTCCAGACAACTCAGTTGGTTTTACAAGTTTATTATGCGTTTGACATGGAATAATAGTCGCCCTTAAAAAAAAAAAAAAGTTCATGCTATATTATATAAAGTAGCTGTTAGATGTGGATAAGAGAACTTAACCAGCTGATGTGTTGTGTTGCCTGCTTTGTATCAGGTATGACCCTTCGACCGGTATCTATGGAATGGACTTCTATGTTGTTCTAGAACGCCCAGGCTACCGTGTGGGTCGTCGTCGCCGATGCAAATCACGCGTTGGGATTCAACACAGAGTTACAAAGGAGGATGCAATGAAGTGGTTCCAGGTCAAGTATGAAGGAGTAATTCTGAACAAGTCCCAGAATATTGGAGCTTAGATAGATCCGCTACAATTTTGGATAGTTTTCTTCTAGTGTTTGAAATCCGTTACTGTCCCTCTTCACTGTTTCAGGGATAAGTTTTTCTTGAAAGAGATGTGAAAAGTTTCTCTTTTAACAGTATTTTATTTTGTGTTTTGATCCTTAATGATTTCCTTACTTGGGAGCAGTATTTTGACTCTCTTTTTTTTTTTTCGTTTTAAATTCAAGCGTAAGTCGTATTATTAGTGACCTTGATAATCAATTTACCGCTATTGTGCTTGGGTAATGAATTTGGCATTTATACTTTTGTACACAAGCGGACGCGATCAAACAGGGAAGGGGGGAAGGTAGGGCTGTACCAAAAAACCGAAACCGACCAAAAAATCACGTGGCAAAAAACTGAAAATTCGGTTTTCGTACAAACCGTAAATGTTCGGTTCGGTTAATCGAACCGTCCATTTAATGGACGGTTCGGTTTTGGTCCTAAAATTTTGGTTCGGTTTAAAACCGAACCAAATAAAATATTAACTAATAAAACATTGTGTTTTGCCGCTTTGTAGTTTTAGATTTTAGTTGCCCCTCTTCTCTCGCAGCCTCTCTCCTCTGCTGAAACCCTAGTAGACTTAGCTTTCTTACTCACCCTCTCCTGTCTCTTCTCTCGGCCTCGCCTTTGCTCTGCGTGCGGCCTCTCCTCTCCGATCAGGTAAGTAAACAACAGTTTTTTTTTTCTTTTGGGTTTTTTTTGCTCATTACCACTGGTCCACTGGTTTATTTATTCCACTTCTTCTTTCTGGGTTCTTCGTGGATTCCTCTTATAAACAGTCGGTTCTTTTTTGGAAACCTGGAAAGAAAAAAAAGTCAAAGCTTCAAACGGCTTATTTTTGTAGCTCCTTCCGGGGGCTCTCAATCCGTGAGGTTTGAAGCCATACCCACCTCATCTTTTCTTAATTTTCTTGTCAGTAATCGTCTGTTTTGCATAACTTTTTAATTTTGCTGTTTAGCAGTATTTTAATCTCATGTTTCTTGTTATTTTACTTTCAATTTTATTGGAATCTATTGATCTGTTTGAGCATTAAGCATGTTTCTAACTCCGTCAGTTTTTACCATTGAATTTTACTTTTTTGTTGTTGTTGTTTTATTTCTTTTGTTGTTGCTAATTGGTGAAATAGTGCTTTTCCTCCTTCTCTATTGAGATGGATTTTCAGGTCATAATGACAAAGAACCACGTTCCTTTCCCCAAAATATATCCCCTTTTTGTTAAAGTTATCTATACTTATACCTATTAGTCTAAGCAATCTCCTACAATCTATTAGTCTAAGCAATCTATACTTATACATGTTATTTAGGAAAAAAAATTAATAATTGATAACTGAAGGAAATAAGTTGTTCTTTGCCTTATTTGATTTTGCAAGATATCAAAGTTGAAACATGTAAGGAATAGACAAATGATGACTTAAATGAACTATACGCTTAGCGCAACTGTCTGAATTTGCACTTCTTAACCACATCAACTTTGTTTTTGTTTGTTGTATAGCTGTATTTGAACAAAAATACAACCATTTCATTAATATCTCGATTTGTTGAAATGTTCTACCTTGGCTGCATTTAGTAATTATCATTGTTCTTGGCAGTCTAAATGTTTGAAATTAGTCCTTCGAGTACTTAAGTAATTTTTCTACTTCGTTAGGTTTCTTACAAGTGGCTGAGTCGCAATTACTTGTTGTCATCAAATGCTGCAAAGAGGTAACTTTTGTTATTTAAACTTGCAGAGCATCTTCAGTTTCATGTTATTCAACACATATGTTATACAATATGTTTTTACACCTATGTATGTTTGTACTTATATTTTGATATAGGCTTCTCTCCAAGAATTTGTTGAAAAGCATGAAAATGGATTGGAAGTGGTGTATACGTTATCTGGCTGGTTGAAGGGTGACCATCCAAGCTACCATATAAGGCTCGTTACAGGGCCAAAACTTGAAGGTAGTGTTGTTGCAATATCTAACGTGGTACAGGATTATACTAATATCTATTCCAGTTTGTATGCATAAGAGTTAGTAGATTAATAAAGCCTATTTTCTTCTCTCCTTGGAAACGGTGTATTGACCTATCATTCAATGATTTTTTTGAGGAGATTGCTTATACTTTGAGAGATTCGGATGGTTTTCTTTCACTTCCTTGGTTGCATAATAGGTAGCAACAAAATAAAATAAAAGAAGCAAAGTTCATCATACATTTATTATCAACAAAATAAAGTTTAAAACCAATGACATCATAGTTTCATAATCTGAATTGGCTTGTACGATAGCACTTCCCATGTAATTAAATATGTGACGTCCTACATATAGTTATTACAACTAATAATATTCGTTGTTAAGGGCGTTAAGCCAGACAAGAAAGAAATATAGATTATATGTGACGACCCGCCTTTTCGGGCAGTCACTTTACTTTCATAAACATCGTTTCATAAACAGTAATCTTACTTACTTAGTAAGAAAATACTGTAATAATTTTTTTTTTCTTTCCTTCAACGTTCTTTAAAACTGATGCGACCTCTGTCGCATTTCAAGTTGAGACATCGCTCAACACTTGACCTTAAAATCATTTCAAATCATTTCTCAAAACTTAATAAGAAACACTTATTAAATCATAGTTTAAAACTTTACTTTATAATTACATAAAACAGTTTGTAAACTGTATCTTAAAACTTTGAATACAATTCTTAAAACTCTGATTTTCTTTAAACTTTGAAAACACAACATTAAACAATGGAAAACATTTTCTTTGCATAGAGGAAGCAAACAGTGATGGTATCCATACCCAAATCTTCGCATCTGTCCTCCGTAGCACCCAGCTCTTCTAACGGGTCCCATTGGTCACCCATAAATTACCTACAGCATGAAAAACTTTTAATGAGCTTTCGCTCAGCAAGTTCAAACATATTCTCACAAAGCATTTAAACATGCTTTAAAACTTTTCTCATGAAAACCTTTCTCTTGAAACATTCTTAAAGAACGTTTTCCATAAACATTTCTGAAAATATTTTTCATAAACGTTTTCCTTAGACATTTCTAAAACGTTTTTCATAAACGTTTTTCATAGAGCATTTTTGAAACGTTTTTCTTAAAACGTCATTCGTAAACCTTTTCTTAAAAACATGAAATGTTTTTCATAAACATTTAATGTAAAACCTTTCTCTTAAAACATTTCTTGAACGTTTTTCTTAAAACGTCGTTCATAAACCGTTTCTTAAAAACATGAAAACGTTATTCATAAACATTTATCGTAAACATTTTTCAGAATGTTTTCTATAAACATAACATACAAACATTTCATAAAAAAGCATTCAAGTAACATCAGAATGCATGACTCCATTTATGCTCAATTATTAACTTCAATTATGAGCATTTTATGAACATTCTATAAACTTAAATATTCCTTTCTTTCTCAACCTTTATTCTTCTTCCTTAACTTTCTTATTCTTATAACATTTCTTTTCCTTACTTTACTTTAGTGTTCGTACCAACTCATTAATCATGAGATCATAAACATGATGCTTCCCTTGTGGAAGACTTGAGACCATCAAACATTGAGGTCTTGTACCTCACCTTTAGGAGGTCAAACTTTAATTTCACTTTCATTACCTCATAACAAAGAGGCTGGTACGACACTTTCTTTTTATCTTAACGTTACCTTCTTATTAACTTTAGTGAGCATTTCAAATGCAATCACATCATATGCAATACACTTGCAATTCATAGCTTGTACTATAAAATTTATTGCATAACAGATGCAACATATTGCATAATAAATGCAACATAAAATGCAAACACATTTTACTAATCATAATTTGCATTCTAACACTCATTGCATAACAAATGCAACATATTGCTTAATAAATACATCATAAAATGCAAACACATTTTGCAAACTATAACTTTTATTCTTAAATTTATTGCACATCAAATGCAACTTATTGCATAGCAAATGCATCATTAAACCTTTAACTTAAACTATAAAACATTATGCATTGTCATAATGCAAAACATACTTTCAATATTTCGAAAATCATAACTTAAACTTTTTTAAAAACGTTATGCATATCAATATGCCAATAAACCTTTAACATAACAATTGCAATTTCATTGCAATTCTTTTTCTTGAACTTTAAAACTTTTTGCATAATAAATGCAAACATACTTTAAAAACAACTTGCTTAACAATTTGCAAACACATTTGCAAACATATAAATAAGCATTTAAAAATCATTTACTTCATGCTGTAGGTGAGGTTTGAAACTTACCCAAACTATACTCTAGCGTTCTCTATTCCGTTCCTTTTCCTTCCATTGGTCGGCTTTTGTGTCCTGATCATACGACAGCCGACTCATTAATTAACTTTCTTTATTATCAATCCACTCGATTGATAATAAAACGTAAACATTAACCATTCATTCCTTTTTCATAACTTAACTAGTATACTTTCGGTCTACCGTTCTTTTAACTCAACCTTATAAACCATCAGTTTACATTTTCTTCAATTAGCCTTGTAACCCACCGGTGTTACATTTTCTTTTAACTTTGTAACCCATCGGTTACCTCTCGTTTACTTAAAACATCTCTTATGAAATCTCTGATCTCATATGACCGTTACGTTACTTAACGTATTACGAAACATTTTCTATCTAATAACATTATGCTAAATCGGAGTGTTCAACTCCGTTCTAGCCGTTTCCTTCATAATGACGATTTTACCCTTAATGGGTTTTTCGTCACCTTGTAACGTTATAAAACCTATTCTCACATAAAACAGTGTAACAATCACTGATCATGCATTTCATAAATTTCTATGAAAGCATCTAAAACAGTTCATACTGTAGTCGAGATTCCTACTTACTTGAACTCCAAGCTAAGCAGATCCAGTTGTATCTCGCTGCATCTACAGTATGTGAAGCATCCTCTGCAGTGCTCATCGAGCGACCATAAATGGCTAGGAATGCTTCCTGGAGATCATTCATTCTTGAAACTGTCATTCTGGACTCCGATATTGCTGTTTGAATCGCCTCGATCCACGTGCAGTCGGTACCGGATGATTTTTATCGGAGTGGAATTTACTCGAACGGAGGTCACCATTGCGTTCAGAGCATCGAAACGAGTCGAGAGGCGGTCTCGGATCTTCGATCGGAGGTCCGGATCACAAAATCCCATTTTGGCCGTTGACCGGCCGTTGACCGCCGTTGACCGGCGGCGGTTGGCTCCGTTGAGGGCTGAGCTCGAGCCTACCCCCCCTAATTCGACCCTCCTGAGTCGATTGGTGGGGTCAATTTCACCCAATTCGGCCTCCATCTGCTCCAATCGAGGATGGATTTCACGACCAAAACCGGCGGCTCCGATTTCTGTCCTCCGGCGACGGTAGCCCAAAATTGACTTGGGTGTTTTCTTCCCCGTGACCCTTTGAGTATTTCCCCTATGGTGGGGCAGCTCAACACCGCGTGGAACGGCGGCTCCACCTCTCCACGGCGGCGCTAGGCGACGGGTCCTGGTTCTCCGGTGACCGGCCGTCGTTTCGTGCAATTGAGGTACCGAATTTCTTCCTCTCGGTCCTCTGAAGGTGGCTGCCTCTTCAATTTGGCCCAACGGTGGCGAAATGGGTCACCTCGACCTCTCTTGCGGCGGAGCACGACGGGGGAGGTCGATCTCCGGCGAGGGGCGGTGGAACGGAGCAATTGATCGAGGGGTCTTGCTCGTCGTCGCCCTCTGATCGTTTTGGCACCGGCGGTGTGCCACACCGCCACCAGACACGACGGCTCCGACGGCGGCGATGGGGCAGCTCCGGCGAAGCTTTTCTAGCCAAAATTGAGCTGGGAAATTGGTACCATCTTGTTCCTCTCCTCACACTGAGTCCATAGACACCAAAATCACGTCGATTGGTGGTCGGACGGAGGAGAAACGACGTCGGAAAAATATGGGTTTCGCCGCCACTTTGGGCGGCGCGTGAGCCTCCCTCCGGCGGCTATTTGGGTGGCACGACACCTCGTTGGACTCAGCTCAACGAGAGCTTCCCACTGGTATGAGAGGTGTCAAAAAATAACGCCGGAATCTCAAACGAGATTTGAGGAGAGAGAGAAAATCTAGAGAGAGAAAGAGGAGAGAGAAAGTCTCGAGTTTGCTTTGAATTTTCTGATTTTTTTCTTCTTTTTTTTTCTTTTCTTTTTATAAAAGTATAAAAAGAAATTGTGGTCCACACAATTCAATTCTTATACTGCATTGCTCTAATACTGTATAATTTTCCATCTTATTATACAGTATTTTTCTTTAATTGTACTTTGTCTTAATATAATCCTTAATAAATGCATTAAAAATCTCGGGTGTTACATTATAAACTTTTAAGGAAAATGAAACTTATAATTAATTTAAGTAGCTAAACACAAACTTTCAACCACAAGTAGTAGTATTTAATACTAAAATGTTCGTTAATCTATTATTATAGAAGTGTTTATTTTTCACCCCTAGCAAACCTTCTTGTGTAAACAAACTTATATGAGATTTGCTTTTGTTTGTGATAGAGTATTAAGGCAGTGTAAACAAGCTTATTTTTTATTTTTTACTTTTTTTTTTTGCTTTTTTATTCCTCTGATTTTTAGATGTCTTCGTCGGAACAGCATGGAGAAGAGTCCACCAAGGAAAATGATTCCCAAGATGAAACTATGGAAACTGAAACTGAAATTGGAGAAGGAAAAGGTAAAAAAGGTGGTAAAAAGAGGAAGGTTAGTGAAGTTTGGAAACATTTTATCAAGGACCCAAAGACTATCAATACCAAAAAACCTAGGGCCAAGTGAAAGCATTGTGGTGCGGATTACGCTTGTGATACAAGAAAGAATGGAACATCGTCGATGAGGAGTCACATGAATTCTAATCTTTTGAATACAAGCAATCAAAACAAGCAGAAGACTATCCATTTTACAAAAAGAAATGGCGATGGAGGTGATAACAAGGATACAACAACTACTATGGGGTTAAGAGCATGGTCCAAAGAGGGGTATAAGAGAGCGGTTGTTGAGTATATTACACTGGACGAGTTACTTTTTCGACATGTGGAAGGTAAAGGATTTAAGCGCAATTCGGAATACTTGAACCCTAGAGTATTTGATATCTCAAGGATAACAGTTGCTAGGGGTGTTTATTAAATGTTTTTGGATGATAAGAACAAGTTGAAAGTTTTGGGGAAGCAACAATTGTATTTGATCACTAATACTTGGACATCAATTATATGTGTTTGACCGCTCATTGGATTGATGATGATTGGAAGATGCAAAAAAGGATTATCAATTTTGTCTAAGTTTCAAATCACAAAGGGAAAACAATAGCACAAGAAATTATTGTATGCCTTAATGATTGGGGTATAACGAAGTTGTTCACAATAACAGTTGATAATACATCGTCGAATGATGTGGTTATAGACAGATTGAAGAAAAAGGTGAAAGATATTCCTGGTTGTCTCATCTTAGATGGTCAAATGCTTCATATACGATATGTGCGTCACATAATCAACTTGATTGTCGGCGATGGGTTGAAAGAGTTGTCAGATTCTATAGCTAGCATCCGCAACGCTGTCATAACGCCTTAAGAAGTTTAAAGAATGCATGGAGGAAGAAAATATTCGGTCAAATGCGCTTTTGTGTTTGGATGTGACAACAAGGTGGAACTCCACGTTCCTAATGTTGCAATCTTCTATGAAGTTTGTCCCAGTTTTTGAGAGATTAACTTTGGATCAAAACTATAGTGCCTATTTCGAGGAAGTAATCAAAGGGAAAAAGATGAAAGGTCTACCAAGTGAATTGAATTGGGATAATGCAAAGATCTTTGTGAAGTTTTTAGCAAGGTTTTACACTTTGACAAAGTTTTTTAGTGGGTCATATTACGTCACTTCAAACTAGTATTTCAAAGATATTTGTGCAGTTAAACAAGAATTTAATAAGTTGCAAGTGTATGAGGATCCTCTTTTGAGTCAAATGGCACAATGATGAGCAAAAAGTTTGACAAGTATTGGGGGATGTCGAGAAAATGAATCACATGATCTTTCTTGGCTTGGTTCTTGATCCAAGATACAACTTGAAATATTTGAATCATTCCTTCAAGTTTATATATGATGATTTGACTTGTACAAAGTTGTCGAAAGGAGTTAAGGACACGTTGCGTAGTTTGTTCAAGGAATATCATGATCGGGCTCCTCCTCCACCTCTGGCTCTTTGTCATCCTATGCCACCTTCCTAACCAAAACAAGCACCAAAAGCAACTACAAAATCAAGGAATACTCGGTCTATTGCCTCATCAGATTCAGTTACACCTTCATGTTCTATTTCAAGTCGTTCATCAATTTCATCGTTTACAAGTTCTAACTCACTTAGAACTTTTTTAATGATGATGATGGGTGAGGACTTGTAAAAGTGAGTTAAAACTTGTAAACGATGAAATTGATGAACAACTTGAAATAGAACTTGAAGGTGTAACTGAATCTGATGAGGTAATAGACCGAGTATTCCTTGATTTTGCAGCTGCCTTTGGTGCTTGTTTTGTTTGGAAAGGTAGCATAGGATGACGAGGAGACAGTGGTGGAAGAGAAGCTTGATCATGATATTTCTTGAACAAACTACGCAACATGTCCTCTACTCCTTTCGACAACTTTGTACAAGTCAAATCATCATATATAAACTTGAAGGAATGATTCAAATATTTCAACTTGTATCTTGGATCAAGAACCAAGCCAAGAAAGATCATGTGATTCATTTTCTTGACATCTTCTAATACTTGTCAAACTTTTTGCTCATCATCGTTGCCATTTGACTCAAAAGAGGATCATCACACACTTGCAACTTATTCAATTCCTGTTTAACTACATAAATATCTTTGAAATACTAGTTTGAAGTGACGTAATATGACCCACTAAAAAACTTTATCAAAGTGTAAAACCTTGCTAAGAACTTCACAAAGATCTTTGCATTATCTCAATCCAATTCACTTGGTGGACTTTCCATCTTTTTCCCTTTGATTACTTTCTCGAAATAGGCACAATCGTTTTGATCCAAATTTAATCTCTCAAAAACTGGGACAAACTTCAAAGAAGATTGCCATATTAAGAACGTGGAGTTCCACCTTGTTGTCACATCCAAACACAAAAGCGCATTGGACCGAATATTTTCTTCCTCTATGCATTCTTTAAACTTCTTAAGGCGTTGTGATGAGGACCTCACATATCTAACAGCGTTGCGAATACTAGCTATAGAATTTGACAACTCTTTCAACCCATCGTCGACAATCAAGTTGATTATGTGACACACATATCGTCTATGAAGCATTTGACCATCTAAGATGAGACAACTAGGGATATCTTTCACCTTTTTCTTCAATCTGTCTATAGCCACATCATTCGACGATGCATTATCAACTGTTATTGTAAACAAGTTTGTTATTCCCCAGTCATTAAGGCATGCAACAATTTCTTGTGCTATTGTTTTCCCTTTGTGATTTGAAAACTTGGACAAAATTGATAATCCTTTTATGCATCTTCCAATCATTATCAATCCAATGAGCGGTCAAACACATATAATTGATATCCAAGTATCAGTGGTCAAACACAATCGTTGTTTCCCCAAAACTTTCTTCAACTTTTTCTTATCATCCAAAGCATTTGATAAACATCCATAGCAACTGTTATCCTTGAGATATCAAATACTCTAGGGTTCAAGTATTCCAAATAGCGCTTAAATCCTATACCTTTCACATGTCGGAAAGGTAACTCGTCCAGTATAATATACTCAACAACTGCTTTCTTATGCCCCTCTTTGGACCATGCTCTTAACCCCATAGTAGTTGCTCTATCTTCGTCATCACCTCCATCGCCATTTCATTTTGTAAAATGGAGTCTTCTGCTTGTTTTGATTGCTTGGATTCAAAAGACAAGAATTCATGTGACTCTTCATCGACAATGTTCCATTCTTTCTTGTATCACAAGCGTAATCCGTACCACAATGCTTGCACTTAGCCCTTGGTTTGTTGGTATTGATAGTCTTTGGGTCCTTGATAAAATGTTTCTAAACTTCACTAACCTTCCTCTTTTTGCCACCTTTTTTACCTTTTCCTTCTCCAATTTCAGTTTCAGTTTCCATAGTTTCATCTTGGGAATCATTTTCCTTGGTGGACTCTTCTTCATGTTGTTCCGACGAAGACATCTAAAAATCAAAAGAATAAAAAAGCAGAAAAAAAGCAACAAATAAAAAATAAGTTTGTTTACACTGCCTTAATACTCTATCACAAACAAAAACAAATCGCTAGGGGTGAAAAATTAACACTTCTATAATAATAGATTAATGGACATTTTAGTATTAAATACTACTACTTGTGGTTGAAAGTTTGTGTTTAGCTAATTAAATTAATTACAAGTTTCATTTTCCTCAAAAGTTTATGATCTATATTTCTTTCATGTCTGGCTTGACACCAACAACGTATTTTATTAGTTGTAATAACTATATTTAAGACATCATAAATTCAATTATATGGAAAGTGCTACCGTACAAGCCAGTTCAGATTATGACACTATGATGTCATTGGTTTTAAGCTTTATTTTGTTGATAATGAATGTGTGATGAACTTTGCTTCTTTCATTTTATTTTGTTGCTACCTATTATGCAACCAAGGAAGTGAAAGAAAACCATCTGAATCTCTCGAAGTATAAGCAATCTCCTCAAAAAAATCATTGACAGATAGGTCAATACACCGTTTCCAAGGAGAGAAGAAAATAGGCTTTATTAATCTACTAACTCTTATGCACACAAACTGGAATAGATATTAGCATAATCCTGTACCACGTTAGATATAGCAACAACACTACCTTCAAGTTTTGGCCCTATAACGAGCCTTATATGGTAGCTTGGATGGTCACCCTTCAACCAGCCAGATAACGTATACACCACTTTCAATCCATTTCCATGCTTTTCAACAAATTCTTGGAGAAGCCTATATCAAAATATATATACAAACATACACAGGTGTAAAAACATATTGTATAACATATGTGTTGAATAATATGAAATTGAAGATGCTCTGCAAGTTTAAATAATAGAAGTTACCTCTTTGCAGCATTTGATGACAACAAGTAATTGCGACTCAGCCATTTGTAAGAAACCTAACGAAGTAGAAAAATTACTTAAGTACTCGAAGGACTAATTTCAAACATTTAGACTGCCAAGTACAATGATAATTACTAGATGTAGCCAAGGTAGAACATTTCAACAGATCGAGATATTAATTAAATGGTTGTATTTTTGTTCAAATACAGCTAGACAACAAACAAAAACAAAGTTGATGTGGTTAAGAAGTGCAAATTCAGACAGTTGCGCTGAGCGTATAGTTCATTTAAGTCATCATTTGTCTATTCCTTACATGTTTCTACTTTGATATCTTGCAAAATCAAATAAGGCAAAGAACGACTTATTTCCTTCAGTTATCAATTATTAATTTTTTTTTCTAAATAACATGTATAAGTATAGATTGCTTAGACTAATAGGTATAAGTATAGATAACTTTAACAAAAAAGGGATATATTTTGGGAAAAGGAACGTGGTTCTTTGCCATTATGACCTGAAAATCCATCTCAATAGAGAAAGAGAAAAAGCACTATTTCACCAATTAGCAACAAGAAAAGAAATAAAACAACAACAAAAAAAAGTAAAATTCAATGGTAAAAACTGACGGGGTTAGAAACATGCTTAATGCTCAAACAGATCAATAGATTCCAATAAAATTGAAAGTAAAATAACAAGAAACACGAGATTAAAATACTGCTAAACAACAAAATAAAAAAGTTATGCAAAAAAGACGATTACAGACAAGAAAATTGAGAAAAGATGAGGTGGGTATGGCTTCAAACCTCATGGATTGAGAGCCCTTGGAAGGAGCTACAAAAATAAGCCGTTTGAAGCTTCGACCTTTTTTTCTTTCCAGGTTTCCAAAGAAGAACCGACTGTTTATAAGAGGAATCCAAGAAGAACCCAAAAAGAAGAAGTGGAATAAATGTACTAGTGGACCAGTGGTAATGAGCGAAAAAAACCCAAATGAAAAAAAAAAAACTGTGGTTTACTTACTTGATTGGAGAGGAGAGGCCGCACGCAGAGCAGAGGAGAGGCTGAGAGAGGAGACAGGAGAGGATGAGTAAGAATGCTAAGTCTGCTAGGGTTTCAACAGAGGAGAGGCGAGAGGAGAGGGGCGACTAAAATCTAAAACTGTAAAGTAGCAAAACACAATGTTTTATTAGTTAATATTTTATTCGATTCGGTTCGATTTTAA
Organism: Artocarpus heterophyllus; assembly: GCA_025403435.1. Taxonomy (NCBI): domain Eukaryota; kingdom Viridiplantae; phylum Streptophyta; class Magnoliopsida; order Rosales; family Moraceae; genus Artocarpus; species Artocarpus heterophyllus. The sequence continues at coordinate 17,846,560 of CM046350.1, forward strand.
ATCGAACCGAAATTTTAGGACCAAAACCTAATGGACGGTTCGGTTAACCAAATCGAACATTTGCGGTTTGTACGAAAACCAAATTTTCAGTTTTTTGTCAAGCGGTTTTTTGGTCGGTTTCGATCTGTTTCGATCGGTTTCGGTTTTTTGGTTTTTTGGTACAACCCTAATAATTGGACCTGTTGAATACTAAAATTGGATTTTAAATGCATATGATTAATCAAACAACCATTGAGTGAAGCTACATATGCCCAAATTTTGTTGTGACATCATTACATATACACATTATAGGCCGTTTGGCAAGTTGGTTAGAACTAAAGTTTTAAGTTTAAAAATTGTATTATGTAAGAATTTTATATTGTAACAACTTTTTGTTTTTGGTGTAGTAGTATGTGAGAGCTTTGCTAATTAGTTTTAACTAACACTCTAAACACACGCTTAGACTTCATTTCAACCAATGGTCATGAGGTGTTACTAGTTTGTGGGTCAACTAACTCTAAGAAGGGTTTGCAATTTTTTTGTGAAAACAAGACAAATGCAACAAGTACCAGGCAAATATCAGAACCCAGTTGGAATCAGTTTGATTCCAACACGAAAGCAAAGCGTGATATTTAACACGCTGTAAAAGATCTCATGCACAAAAAAAAAAGGGTTTTTCAAGAAGTCTCAATCACATTGTTGGAGCAGAAGCAAAATGGTTCTGGACTAATAGTTATATATTAAAAAAAAGTTCTGGACCTAAATGCAAAATATGAATTTTGTGATAGATAGTTGAGTGGGAAACGCATTTACAGTTCAATTCACAAGTAATTAGAAGAGTAAATTCTTGTAGATAACAATCTTAATTCATTCCAATAAAGCAAAGGTAAAAAAATTTGAGGAAGAGGGCTTTTCATGGAAGTGATAAGCAAGACTTTCAAGTTGAAGAAATCCACATACCTCTCGGACAGAAAATGGCCTTTCCTATCTTGGGATGGTGACTGATGGAGGAGAAACTGGGAAAGCGAAGAACACAATATGTGTCTGTACAACAACCACCCCCATACCTTTTTTTTTTTTGGTTTGGGATCCCAAATAGGCAAACAAATTTCCCATAAAAGCATGAGATTCGATTTTGGAATATGCAAGCGGATCACATTCACCCAAGTCATCCTCCTACTTTCTCAGCCTGACAAACGTACACACCTCACCCTTTTTTGTTGTGATTACAAAAACAACCTCATATTCTAATTATCTCAGAAATTAATTCTTCATTTGGTGAACCGATTTAGAATAGTGCGATTTAAAACTTTATAATTTAAACCGTAGATTTTAAATTATATGGTTTAAACGGTGCTTTTGAAGTGATGTTTGAAACGTAAAGGTTTAAAACGAGAATAAAACATTACATCAAGTTTAAAACGATAACTGGTGTTTGAAAAAACATGGTTTATGAATGAAAAACAAGAATAAGAATGGTTTTTATTGTATAAATGGTTCAAACCATGTGAATTTGAGGGAGAGTAAAGTTTGGATTTTGGGGGGTTTAATATGTTTTAAACCGCCTTCACAGTTTAAACTGAACTTAATTATTATTCCATCAAATGCCATTTTGAATTGTTTTATGATTTAAACTGCCTTAATGAACCTACGTATCAAATGGCAAATAAGTTGTTGTTTAACTTCTCGGTTGAAATCGTTAGTTCTAACTTTCAACCAACAAATAGTGTAAAAGTTTCGACAAACTAAAAACTTACTATAATATAAAATTTATATATTATAGTTTTCAAATAAAACTTTTAACTTCTAATTGCTCTCTTAAACATCCTATAAGCTTTCCTTTGTAAGATATTGCAACTTGGTCCTTCATATGTGACGTAAGGTTGCAAAATTCATCCCTTTAACTTGTGAGTCACGCATGGAAATTGGAATGGGGATTTTTTTTTAAGAAATAAAAAATAATCTGTACATCGATCGAAGAGATAAAAGTTTGTTTTGGTGCACCCTCCACTTAGCGGTGCACAAAAACCGCTCCGCAACCGCTGGCCGCCTGTGCCTGCGCTCAGTCCGCCCGAAAAAAAGGACTCTGCGGGTTCAACTCGCCCGCCTATAGATGTTGGCAGGCGGGTACAGTTTTAAATTTTAGGGGACGGGTTCAACCTGAACCCACCCACCTAATTCTTAAAAAAAAAAAAAATCTTAATCTAATCCTCCCCATTCCTCACTCTTTAAAAAGAAAAAGAACACTTGACTTTGTTCATCATTTCATCTGTAGTTGATGTTTCTTGTTGCAATAAATGATTATGTTTCTTAATTTGTTGTGAATATGGTTATTGTCTTTAGGCGTCAAACTTGGTTGTTGTTGGGAATGCTTCATACATTATTATCTTATATTTTCTACAAATTTTTTTCACTTTTTTTTAATAAAAAAGAGCTTAAAAAATTATATTGTACATTAGTGTAGACCTAATCTACCCCACCCGCCCGCACCCGCCCTCCCCCAAACCGAAACCGCCCGCCATTTCACGGGCGGTTTGTGGGTTGGTTAATTGCCAACTCGCCATTTAAAAAAACCGACCCGCACCCTCTCAAAAACCGTCAAACCGCCCGCTGTTCACCCCTACCTCCACCGCATGGGTTATTATTGCAAATTTATATTAAGGCATTTTTTAATAAAATAATTTTTTCTTGCGATAATCATGGTAAAATAATTTCTTTCAAATTGTTCTTAAAAAAAAACCTTTTCATTCTTATTTTCCTTTTTTCCTTGTAAGAGCTTTATACTATAATAATTTTTTTTACTGCAGCTGCTAACAACTTTATATTGTAGTTAGTTTGAATTAAATATTTTCAATTGACATTCCAAACACCTCCTTATTTATGGGCTCTAATCGTGTTCCTTTATTTTAAACCCCAAAATCACAATCCCTAAAGCATTTACCGCGATTGCACATGGGGACTGAGAGGAATACTAGTCTTCTTCTGATATTGGCTTTGACCATTTTATAGTGTTGTATTGCACAACTTTTGAAATCATATTTTCCAGTGTCTGTTTTCTTCTTATTTGTTTATGCATATATATATTAATTTTAATTAATAAGAATACAAACCCAACCTAATCGTTAAAAAAATACAATAAAAAGAAGAAAATAATTAATCAAACTCATTTAATGGAGAATCAAAATTTGGAAATTTTCTCTCCAAAATATAAGTTGAAAATAAGTACAAAACCAAAAAGCAAAATGGTCGCTTGTCTTAATTTATTAATATATTACGAATTTAATAACGTAAAGATTAAAATGACAAGTTGTATAATTTTTAAGTGTAATTTTTCACGTTTTAAAATTTGAAAATACATAAAAGACGAATTATATAGTTTGAAGGCCAACATTAAAATTTACCCTTATACTTTATAAGCACATAAAATGTTATTTCATTTCCTTTTTTTTTTCTTTTTTTTTTTTTTGCTCTCTCATTTCCTGAGGTGTCTTTTTTTTTTTTTTCTTGGGTATAAACATTTCCGAAGGATTCAGAAGTCCTTTTGCCATCCATTTTTGGAAAGAAATTGTCCTGTGGACGAGATTTTGATATTTTTCTCAAGTGCAATTATCATTTTCTTTCCCCTAGCAAAAAATCTTTCTGTGCACAAACGCTCCATACCCAAAGCAATAATTTATTAGTATTATTTTTTCTTTCCGTTGATTGTAAATTTTCCAGCGTTCTTATTTGATTAGAGAGAGAGCGCCATGCTGACGATGGCGAAATCCTCGTCATCCTTATTCTGGGTTTCGCCGAGTTTCCATGATCATAAGACAGACTTTGCGAAGACCTCTGATAATTGTTGTAATTTCTCGAAACCCTGTCAGAGAACCAACGTTTTATCTTCTAACTCAAGCTCTTCTTTTGCTGTAGTCCTAGCCTCGGCTTCGGTTGCCAAGACTGAGACCACCACGGGACGGATTGTCGACAACAACAATGGCAAAATTAGTTATTTCTGCGAGGAGGGCAATTTGAAAAAGGCCATGGAATTGCTTTGCAGGTCCGAAAAGTCCGAGCTCGAGTCGACGACTTATTGCTCCGTTTTGGAGCTCTGTGCTCAACGCAAATCTCTACGAGATGGTAAAAGGGTTCACTCTGTTATTCGTGATAATGAAGTGGAAGTTGATGGATATTTGGGTGAAAAACTCGTTTTTATGTATGTGAATTGTGGAGATTTGAAGGAAGCCAGATGGGTTTTTGATAATATTTACACCGACAGGGCTTTTGTTTGGAATCTTGTGATAAATGAATACGCAAAGATTCGTAATTTTAGGGAAAGTGCAAGCTTGTTTAAGAAGATGCAAGAGTTGGGTATCCAAGCAAACTCTCATACATTGTCTTGTGTTTTGAAGTGTTTTGGGGCCTCGGGGAATGTAAAAGAAGGGGAAAAAGTTCATGCCTATCTGTATAAGTTGGGTTTTGGGTGTTACATTACGGTCCTGAATTCTCTAGTGGCTTTCTATTTCAAAAGTGGGAGAGTGGAAAGTGCACAAAAGGTGTTTGATGAATTGACTGACCGAGATGTTATATCGTGGAATTCGATGATAAGTGGGTATTCATCTAATGGAATGGGGGAGAAAGGAGTTAGGATTTTTAGACGGATGCTTAGTTTGGGAGTTAATGTGGATTTGGCTACAATAGTGAATGTTCTTGTCGCCTGTGCGGACACTGGAACTAGTCTTTTGGGAAGAGCGGTTCATGCTTACGCCATAAAATCTTGTTTTGACGGGGAAATCATGTTCTGTAATACTTTACTAGACATGTACACGAAATGTGGGGAATTGGATGCAGCGGTTCAAGTTTTTGAAAAAATGGGCGAAAGAAGTGTAGTGTCATGGACTTCGATGATAGCTGGTTATGTACGAGAAGGTCTTTCTAGTGAGGCAATAAGACTATTCTATGAAATGGAGAGAGACGGGGTTATCCCAGATATCTTTACTGTAACTAGCATACTTCACGCTTGTGCTCGTAGTGGCTCATTGGATAACGGCAAGGCTGTCCACAATTACATTCGAGAAAATGGAATGGAATCAAATTTGTTCGTCTGTAATGCTTTGATGGATATGTATTCCAAATGCGGGAGTATGGAAGACGCTCATTTGGTTTTCTCTCATATGCCCACAAAGGACATCATCTCATGGAATACGATGATCGGAGGTTACTCCAAAAACTGTCTTCCCAATGAAGCTCTTAAATTGTTTTCTGAGATGCCACAGGAATCGAAACCCGACAGCATAACAGCAGCTTGTGTCCTTCCAGCTTGTGCTAGCCTAGCAGCCTTAGCCAAGGGCCGGGAAATCCATGGTCATGTTTTAAGAAATGGTTACTTTCAAGATCGATATGTTGCCAACGCACTTGTTGACATGTATGTGAAGTGCGGGCTATTAGCCCTTGCACAAGTACTTTTTGATATGATTCCTTTAAAGGACCTGATCTCGTGGACAGTGATGATTGCTGGATATGGGATGCATGGATTAGGACATGAAGCTGTTGCTGCCTTCGATGAGATGAGGCATGCGGGAATCAAACCTGATGGAGTTTCCTTCATTTGTATTCTTTATGCTTGCAGTCATTCTGGACTACTTGATGAAGGATGGAGATTCTTCAATGTTATGAGAAACGAATGCAAAATTGAGCCCACATTGGAGCACTATGCATGTATGGTCGATCTTCTTTCCCGAACTGGGAATCTGTCGAAGGCTTATAGATTCATTAGAATGATGCCGATTGAACCAGATGCCACGATCTGGGGTGCATTGCTATGTGGGTGCAGGATCCACCATGATGTAAAACTAGCGGAGAAAGTTGCAGAACATGTTTTTGCACTAGAGCCTGACAACACAGGCTATTATGTTCTTCTAGCTAATATATATGCTGAGGCAGAAAAGTGGGAAGAAGTGAGAAAGTTAAGGGAGAAGATTGGTCGGCGAGGTTTAAAGAAGAATCCGGGATGTAGTTGGATAGAGATCAAGGGCAAAGTTAATGTCTTTGTTGCAGGAGATGATTCACAACCATTAGCAAAAAAGATTGAGTCGCTACTGAAGAGGTTAAGAGCGAAGATGAAGGAAGAAGGCTACTATCCCAACATGAAGTATGCTTTGATTAATGCAGATGACATGGAGAAGGAAGTGGCTCTTTGTGGGCACAGTGAGAAGTTAGCTATGGCTTTTGGAATGCTGAGCTTGCCACCTGGGAAAACCATAAGGGTCACCAAAAATCTTAGAGTTTGCGGTGACTGTCACGAGACAGCCAAGTTCATTTCCAAAATATCAGGGAGGGAAATTGTCTTGAGAGATTCAAATCGCTTTCACCATTTCAAGAATGGCCGTTGTTCCTGCAGGGGTTTCTGGTGAAACGGAAGATGGAGTTTTGTACTTAAAGGGGCTCATTATCTAGATATGGATCATTATCTCCTAGCTAGTCAATTCACAAGAAATGATACATAGGTAACAGGTATGATTAAGGCCCTTCAACTGATATTATCTTAACTGAAAGTCCTGCACATTCTAAGCTTTTATTATAGCAAATATGAAAATATGTTTACAGGCTGTAGTCATAGATATTTATCATGGCTATTAATTGTTGTAAACAAGCGGCTTTTGTCTGTAATCTAGAATGAGAGCTTTCCTCTGTACTTCACAATGAAGACATTTTGTTCATATTAATAGGTTTCATACCCTCCTTAATATCCTTTTTCCATGTTAGGAATTGAGGAACATGATCGCCTTTACTTGCTGCTCAAGAAGGTTCAACCCACTCTTGTTCCTTGGGAAGTTCTGTAGGATCTTTTCCCAGTGTAGATTGAATCTTCTAAAACAGAAAGCCCAAATATCTCATATTTGCACTTATTTTTCATTAGTAGCACAAAGAAAAAAAAAAGACACTTCATTTATTAAAATTCCTCCATCTTTTTCGTTTTTGCCCGTAGTTTAGTGCTTCCCATACTGTGGATGATCTGTGTTTCTTCTCTTCTCTAATGAAAACCTCATGGAACTGCTTTTATTGCTGGAACGTTACCACAAGCAGGTACGATCAATGGGCCATTTCTTGCCTTGGTATTGTAGCATAAAGTATTGCATGGTTCCGTATTGGACTTGGGGGGCCATTTTGTTGGGCACATGGGGCACATGGGGACCCATTAAGGGGGTATTTGATCAGGTTTTCCCCTTGATGTCTACATAAAAGCCTTCAGGTTTGAATTGAAAAACTTGGGAAATCCTTGTGTAACTTCAGATTAACTTTAGGAAAGGTTTGTACAGTCTAGAAATGTTTGTACACTTTGATGAATTCTTACTAAAACTAAGAATTAGTTTCCAAGGTATAGAACGTGTCCGGCTCACACGTACACAGAGGGATGGTAATCATTACTACCACCTAGATCAGCTAACATGTTTTACATGTAAAACAAGTACCCTTCTCTATTTCTATTTTTTGCTAAAGAAGTACACTTGCTATTTATTCCTTTTAATGTGGGCCATTTTCATGTCCTGTATGAACAGGCTTTTAGCTGTTTTCCTTGTGCATGGGTATAATTGATATGATAATTTCTAACTTCCAAGTCAGAGATGGTTTTATTTTCGTAATCACTTGCGTCCTTTGCTTCTCTTTTAATTTGTTTGGTATGTGACAAGTACACATGCCCATCATCTCTCCAATGGGGGCAAGGTTCAAGCTTACCAATTTGACAATGTATTGCTGATCAAAATGAAAATAAAAATAAACAATGGATTGGGAAAATGGTTCTTCTCATTATGATGATGGTACTCCTCAAGATACTTTCAATTTTTTCAGTCATTGCACGATGAAAGAAACGGTTTGTGCCTTCAAGAAAAATCATTTTTTGCTCGCAAAAAAAAAAAAAAAAAAAAAAAAAACCTCATTTAACGACTGAAAAACATGAAGCATTTACAAAGACTTGCTCAATTGTAAACCTTGTGTTTAGCAAAAAAAAAAAAAAAAACACCTCATTTAACGACTGAAAAACATGAAGCATTTACAAAGACTTGCTCAATTGTAAACCTTGTGTTTACCAAGGAAATTTTTTTTTTCTTTTTCTTTTTAAGTTGAATTGTTACGGCATGGGATCTAGTTATAAATTAAGAAACCTTGGAGACGAGATGTGAAAAATATAATAATATGTTGAGTTGAATATTTTGTGTCCTCACAAAATTATGGCATAGAGTTTCAGGTTTCTAACGACTTCCAAGTCCTTGGTTGTCAGGGAAACAAGATCTTGAAGTTGAGAATAAAGAAAGCCATGTTTCATAAACAAATGTCTAGTCAAAGGTCGTTGGTGCTTTTTATTTAGGAATCTTCAAACTCAGGAGATGCTGAAAACGGTTAGAACTTATTGGTCTTTGCCACCAGAAGCCATGGAAATACATCTCACCAAACACGCAAAGAGACAAAAAGCATGCAAAGCAGCTTAAGGAATAGAGGCTGTTCACATTTGATTAGTTCAATGGCATTATTCCGAAATACTTTAACTTCATTCAGGCTTCTAATACAAGGATGATAGACTCCTCCCTTCTTGGACCATATGGTAGGCTCACAAATCGAATCATTTGTCATAATTCTCCACTTACAAATCATCAATCAAAGCCAACTGGATCCAGCCTTTTTCTCTCATGTACATAATTATGAAAATAATGTGTTTTCAATGTGTGCGCCCACAAAGAAACACGCATCGTGCATGACATCATGAAAGATATCAGCTTGGCACATCTTACTGAATTTTTTTTTAAATGTGGATCCTATAAAGTGAGTTCTAATCCATCCCAAAACCATATATGCGCATCATATTTATCAATAGTAAAATCATTTTCATTACTATAGATTATAATACGATTACTCGTAAAACAACTAGTCACACCAGTGTTTGTTGGTTTTTATCTGATATATAATGTACTTTTTTAAATTAAATTTTACTGTTTTATTAGTTACCCTTACAGGATCAAAGAGGATTGCTCTTAACAAAAAATTGAAATGTAACAGTTCATGACCATACACCATCGTTGATATTTTTTCATATACTATACATAATTCTTGAAAAAAAAAAAAAAAAAGTCTTGGACGTCCGTAGCTAAATCAAGAATTAGTTACACAGCTGCACATGGATGTAGAGAATGGCCAGCACAATACAAATGGTAGGTACTACAATTTGAAAGAAGCTTCATGGTTTACCATTTTAGCCGACTTTCACACACAATATGGAAATGTCCAAATGTAAATGGCATATTCCCAAATAGAAGAAAAAATCAAGCATAGGGAAAGTTCATGGCAAGGGGAAAAATTTTTACAAAGTAATTATATTGAATAGTAAACCATGTCTATTTTCCTGATTTTAGGCTTTTATTGAATAATGACGAACATTCGCACAAAAAGCGGTTAAAGAAAGCAATAGCCTGATGAGATGAAAAACTTGAAAGAGACCAAATTAGTATGATAGAGACAATTAATACAAGGTTAAATAAAGTAACAGCTTATATAGCTCAAAATAAATCACATTTACGGTAATAAAAAAAAAAAAAAACATTTTCCCTCTATTGCTAATAATTATGCAACAAATTCACCACACGGTAGGAAAAAAAAAAAAAAAAAAAAAAAGAAACCCCACTGCTCTTTGATCCTGTAAAAGATAAATAAACAGTGAAAAAGAGACACACGAAAAGTGTTTTTCTTCACTTTTCTTCATTGAGTATATAATAAATTAATCAAAAGAATTAACTTCTGTTACCCAAATATTTTTTTTTTGCATCTAATCTAAAAATTCTAAACAGATTAGAAAAAAACGCGAGAAATAATTGAATTTAACTTGTTTTCAGCGACAGCATTTGGAGAGAAGAACCAAGAAAACAATGAGGAAAACAATGGAAGATAAGCCAATGGCGACACCAAGAACAACCTTGTTTGGGCCATGATGGCGATCCTTGTGGCTGGAATCTTCCGTGTCGGTGTCGTCGTAGTCGGAATCGCTGCTATCATCCCCCGAAGAATCCTTCGACGGAGGCGGCGACATCGGAAACCCGTGCTTGTCGCACGGGGCAATCCCTAGCTTCATCTTCGACGACAGAACCGACCTGTTGTAGCAGAGGAAATCGTTGCCGCCGACCTTGAAGACGGCCAACCTGCTGATGAATGAGGCGTTGAACGGCATTACTCCGCGGAAATTGTTGTTCGCGAGGTTCAGGTACTTGAGCGTCTTCATTCCGGTGAAGTACCTCGGGATCGTCCCGTTCAACTGGTTGGAGCTCAGATCGACGTGGACCAGATTAGGTATCGCCGACATCGACTCTGGTACAGCTCCGGAGAGCGAATTGGAAGCGAGTGAGACGTTCCGCAGAGCAATTAGGTCGCCGATCGTTGACGGAATCTCGCCGGTGAGCGCATTGTTGGAGAGATTCAAGGTCTGGAGATTCTCAAGGTGGTTAATCGAGCTAGGAATCCTTCCTCTGAGTCGGTTCCCGGAGAAATCGACGTGCGTGAGGTTAGGGTTCATGTGCCTCGGGAAGCTGCCGGTGAGATTCGCGTGAGAGATCGAGACTGACCTGAGCTTCTTCATGTTCCCGAGGATGACGAAAGGGCCACTGGCGTTGACCTCGACGTTGGAGACGGTGAGATCGGTGAGGTTCTGGAGGCGGGCGAGCCAGACGCCGGTGAGGCGGCGGAGGCTGGCGACGGCGGTGAAGGATCGGAGATTGGCGGCGAGATCGGCGGGGAAGTGAATGGGAGCGATTGGGCAGTTGAGAAACTGGAGGGATTGGAGAGTGGAGAGGGACTTGAGGGCGGTGAAGGACAAAGCGACGTCTTCGGAGCAGTTGGCGAGCTTGAGGGAAAGGAGGTGTCGGAAGGGCTTGGAGTTGTCGCAGAGCGTGATGTTGTTGCGGACCAGGGAGGGCTGCGTGCAGGGGTCTCTGGAGGTCGGAATGTTGAGGGACTGGAGAGCAGTGAGCTGCTTCGGGTCCAGAGTCGACGACGTCGGAGAAGGAGAAGAAGGTGAAGCAGATGGAGAGAGTGGAGAAGAAGAAGAAGAGTTTTTTGGTGGGGTATGAGAGGAAGTTGGGGATGGAGAAAGTGGAGAAGAAGAGTTTTTTGGCGGGGAATGAGAGGAAGTTGGGGATGGAGAAAGTGGAGAAGAAGAAGAGTTTTTTGGTGGGGAATCAGAGGAAGTTGGGGATGGAGCTGGTGGAGAAGCTGAGAACACTGTGCCGGAGTAGAGAAGGAGGAAAAGAAGAAGCACCAATGGCGGCCGATCCATTGCAGACAGTTAGACAGAGAAAGAGAGGAGAGAGAAACTGAGACAGGGTTTTTTGAAGTAAATGTCGGAGTGTTGTGTTTTGTAAACAGTGCCTGCCTGCCACTGCCAGGGAGAAGTGAGTGAGCTGGGAATGAGGAGGACTGTTTTATGGGAAGAAGATTTGAGGCTTTTAAAATTACTGTTATGCCCTCAAACTTTTCTTTGAATAACGGTTGCAAGGACTCTCTCATTCTCTTGCTCTCTTTTCTTTGTTTTTGGAAGTTTCTTGGTTTTAAGGGTGTTTGGTTGGGGGTGGAGGAAGGGACAATGATAACATGAATATGATATCTTAATATGTTTATGTGTTTGTGTGTGTGTATATCTATATATATATACACACACATGCATGGGTGACACAATTTCTAATGGGTGCCCTACTTAAATAAGACTAAGCATGCTAACATATTGAAAGCCGATTTAGATGTCTAACAGCCTTACATGCATTTCTTGACGAATTTAATTAGCTACTTTGATTATTGAATTTAGGAGCTTCAGATCTAGAGCATCGACACATCCTCACATTTGTTTCTCTTTTTTCTTTTTTTCAAAACGTGTTCACTTAATGAAATGAATAAAACAAGAACCACTTAGTGACTATTTTTTATTTTTTCATTCCTCAAAACTATTATATTCAACTTCGGTTGTATTTTATTGTTATTGTTGTATTATTGTTTTTTGCAACACTCAAAGTATGCATGGATTATACAACATTATAATCAGAAGGGGGTTGCCTTGCCTTCAAAATCTATTCAAGGTTGACAATATAAATAAGTGATAAACCATGGGCATTTGCGACTTTTGAGTGACTGTGAGCACATAAGATGTATCCGTTGCTGAGCACAAGTACAGTGTCAAAATTATTTTTGTTTGCTGCAAAACAAGGGTCAAGCCAAGGACCCTCAAAGTGGATTTTCAACCTTCAAAGACTAATGTTGTAATTCAGTAAATTAGTATGATTGTTCCACTCGTTTCTAGACTGTATAAAAGGCGGCTTGTTGCTTTCTGTTTTTTTAGCTCAGTTGATCATAAACTCAAAAAAAAATGAGAAAGACTTACTTACATGACCAGACAACCATTTAATTTTCCTCCTTTTTTGGATCACATGCCGGTCATGTGATCATTATTTACTTTTAAATCAACTACAAAAACTAAAAGGAAAAAGAAAAGGAAAAAACAAATCATTTAGTTCCTCCCTCCTAACTCTGGCATGCCAAATCCCTCATCTCATTGAACCCAAATCCTCGGTTGGGTCCGGACTCGCCAAGGCCGTTGCGCCTTAACTGACCAGACCATCTATCACGCCCTAAAGAACAGAAGATGACGTGATAGATTATTTAAATTAATTAAAAAAGAATTTAATTAAAATCCAGAGTTTAAGGGTTTGAATTAAGTATAAAATGTCAGGTTCATTAAAACACTTTATAAAGAGTTCATATACATTAGGCAATTCAAAACATTAAACGAATAAATATTAAAACAATAAAACCGCGAGTATGGGTCTCACAGACCCACAACTTGTGCACACACATGGTACTGACAATATCATAAATACAATCACAGTCCAGATACAAATAAAGTTAAAATCTTACATGCCTTAATTTAAATGATACAAATAAATTTACTAATCCTCTACTGCTCCTGAGTTCTGTCCGAAGAATCCTCTCCAAACCTAAATGGAAAACCACCTAAAAGGGGGAAAATTTAAAACAAATAAAACTTGAGCGAAAGGCTCAGTAGGACTATGTTTTATAAAATAATTTAATTTAAAGAAACAGGTCATTATTCAGGAGTTATTTAAAAGAAACCTTGAATAAATAAATAGATAAATAAATAAACAATTTTAAGTAAAACCATTCTTACCCAGAACAGTTTACTTGGATAACCAGAAATATCATTTTCTTTTCCTAGGCAAACCATAATAATATCACCACCGTAGTGGCCCAGCTGGGTTTCGGGACCTGCCCCCAAGGTCGATCGCTACACGACCCGATCTCTGATATGGCATCATGCCTATATGTTTATTATCATCATCATTCAAACCCAATTACTGAGTGTTGTCATTTACATTCATTATGAAGTTCATTTCAGTTCACGGTATATTAAAATATAACCGATAAATTCATTTTTCAAACAACCGTTGAAAACATTTTAATAGAAATCCTTTTCAAAGCCAAATCATTTCAAAACCAGGCTACCAAAGAAATGGGGTAGAAGTCCTACCTCAATACTCGTGCCGGTGCCCCACACCGTAATCCTGGTCCGCTATACATTAGCTCTGCGGAACCACGAACGATCCTAGATACAAACTAAGTCGATCAATATCTAGTTCAAGACATTCTATGTTACTAAACCATTTCATGATGTCCTAGTGTGCCATTTGTACCTTTAAAATCATCCTATAAGGTTGGAATTTAAATCAGGGTTCAAAACAGTGAAAACGAGTGAAAATCACAAAATTTTCCATGCCTCGGCCGGCCTGCCGAACTCCCTGCACAGTTCGGCCTACCAGAAGCAAATTTCGGTCGGCCGAACATCCTAAGGTTCGGCCTACCAGACTGAAGAATACCGGCCTGTTGATCCTTATTTCGGCCTGCCGAACACGTGATCCGGCCTGTCGAACTGGGAAAACCTAGAAATCTAGCCACGGGTTTCTTGATCCCCAAAACATAAATCTTGATTCTGACCTATTTTTCTCAAATCCCAGGCATAGAAAATAATCATAGTTGGTAGAAAAACATATTAGAACACATTTGGACTCATTTAAACAAGATTTAAACTCAAAAATCCAAAAATGGAAAAATGGGGAGAAAAATGAAAAATCTTGAATCCAATCCGTTTTTCTTCAATCTAAGCTTAGATTCTAGTTGTTCTAAGTTCATTTAACTCAAATCCAAGGTTTTCTAGGCTTAAACAAACCTAGATTTCAAAAATGCACAAAATTAAAAATTTTGAAAAAGTTTAGAAATTTCAAAACTAACCTCGAATCGAAGCTTCAATCCGCGTTCTCGGTTGCTAAATCACGTCCCCGAGCTTCCTCCTTGCTAACCCGAAGCTTGGATTCGAATTTGATTTTAAAAAAATTTTGAGAGAGAAGCAGAGAGAGAGGAGAGATGGCTCACGGGTGAAAGAGAGAAAGAGAGAGAGAGAGAAATTAGGGAGAGTGAGGAGAGAGGAGGAAGAGAGAGAATAAATAGAGAAAAACGGTGGGCGGTTTTACTGTGCGAAAACCATGTACCGCCCACGGTTTTGTAAAACGGAGTATTTTTAACATTTTACAAATTGTTGTGTTTTAAAACTCAAAACATCATTTTAAAACAATAAGAAATCATTTGAATTCATCAAATTAACAAAACAACCAAAAATTCAAAATCCAACCCATTAATCAAATTAATGTTGAAACATTAATTTTGGCACACTAATTCATCATTTATATTACATTAACATTAAATAAATTCCGAGGCGTTACAACTCTCCACCCCTAAAAGAAATTTCGCCCTCGAAATTTACATCTCATTTCAAAAAGAAAACAAATGCGGATACAATTCCTGCATGCTCAACTCTAGTTCCCAAGTGGCTTCATCAACCCCGTGATGCTGCCACACGACCTTTATCAACGGTATCTCACGACGACGCAAACTAATCACTTTCTGGTCGATGACATGAATCGGCACTTCTTCGTACGTCGTATCCTCCTGAACCTGTACATCGCGAAAGGAAACTATTTTACCCTGCTCAGGTGGACACTTCCTAAGCATCGACACATGAAACACATCATGAACATGAGAAAGTTTGGGCGGAAGATCAAGCCGATAAGCGACCACACCAACACGCTGAGTGATCTCGAACGGCCCAATATACCTCAGCGCGAGCTTCCCACTCACTCCGAACCGCATAGTTCCCTTACGAGGCGATACCCTCAAGAGAATGAAATCTCCAACTGCAAACTCCAAGGGTCTACGTCTCCTTTCTGCGTAACTCTTTTATCGACTATGAGCTGCCCTCAATTGCTCTCGAATCACCGCGACTTTCTCGTTACTATTACGGATCTCATCCGGCCCAAGAATAACCCTATCTTCCGGCTCGGCCCAACACACAAGTGACCGACACGGTCGCCCATACAACGCCTCAAACGATGCCATACCGATACTCGCCTGATAACTGTTGTTATATGTGAACTCCGCCAGATGCAAACATTGCTTCTAATTCCCGCCAAAGTCCAACGCACAGGCACGCAATATATCCTCAAGAATCTGAATAACCCGCTCAGACTGCCCATCAGTCTGAGGATGAAATGTCGTACTGAAGTTCAAATCCGTACCTAAAGCCTCCTGAAAACTCATCCAGTACTTAGCATTAAACCTGGTGTCTCGATCAGAGGTGATGGACAAAGGAACTCCATGCAACCTCATAATTTTCTGCAGATACAAATCCCCGAGAACCTTCCTCGAACACGTCGACCTTAACGGAATAAAATGCGCTGATTTTGTCAACCTGTCGACCACGACCCAAACTGCATCATGCCGCTGCTCCGTCCTCGGCAAACCTGTGAGAAAATCCATCGTCACATGCTCCCATTTCCACCCTGGAATAAGAAGCGGCTGAAGCTGACCTGCAGGCTTTTGATGCTCGGCTTTCACCTGAAGACACGTCGAACACTTGGCCACGTACTCACAAACATCTTTCTTCATGCCTCTCCACCAATATTGCCTCTTCAAATCGCGATACATCTTTGTGCTCCTCGGATGAAGAGCGAACTAAGACCTATGAGCTTCATCTAGAACGGCTTTCGTCACCTCGACGATAACTGGAACTGCAAGATGCTCCCAGAAGTACAACGATCCATCTGCATGCACGCTCCATTCTTCAAACTGCTCCCCGTTCTGAATCTGAGACCAATGTCCTGCAAATGCTGATCCTGCCACTGACTTTGCTTCACCATCCGAACAAGAGCTGGAGTCGCTTCCACATGATACATCGAAACTCGATCACAGTCTTCATGATATCGTAGCCTAAACTCGCTCACCGTTGCATCCCTGCTCCAGTCCTCAAAAGCCAAACAAGCGAGAATCCCTGAAGATTTCCTGCTAAGTGCGTTCCCGACCACATTAGCTTTCCCGGGATGATACTGCAACGCGAAATCATAATCCTCCATATACTCGATCCACCTACGCTGCCTCAAGTCAAGATCCCTCTGAGTGAACAAATACCTCAAACTCTTATGATCGGAGAAAACCTGAAACGACGCTCCATACAAATAACACCTCAAAATCTTCAGCGCGTGTATCACCGCCACGAGCTCCAAATCATGAGTAGGATAATTCCGCTCGTGAGGTCGTAGCTGTCTCGATCCGTACGCAACCACACGTCCATGCTGCATCAACATGCATCCAAGTCCGCGCCCTGAAGTATCAACATAAACCTCATACGGCTCGTCACTGCTAGGAATAACCAACACTGGAGCTGAAGTCAACCGGCGCTTCAATTCTTGAAAAGCAAGCTCACAATCTTCATTCCACTCAAACCTGACATTTTTCTTGATCAATCTCGTCTAAGGAGCTGCATTCTTCGAAAAATCCTTTACAAATTCCTGTAATATCCAGCAAGACCTAAGAAGCTGCGAATCTTCGCTACATTCCTTGGTCGTTCCCACTCCAATATAGCTTCAATCTTGGACGGATCCACAGAAATACCATGCTCCGAGATGACATAACCCAGAAACTTGACCTTAGTCAACCAAAACTCACACTTTTCCCTCTTAGCATACACCTGGTGCTCCCGCAGAGTCTGAAGCACGATCCGGAGATGCTGCTCATGCTCATCCCAAGTCTTAGAATACAAAAAAATATCATCAATGAACACGATCACGAACTGATCTAAATACGGCCTAAATATCTTGTTCATCAAATCCATAAAAGCTACCGGAGCATTCGTCAACCCAAACGACATAACCAAAAACTCGAAGTGCTCATACCGAGTCCTAAAAGCTGTCTTTGGAATATCCTCTTCCTTAATCCTGAGCTGATGATAACCCGACCCCAAATCAATCTTCGAGAAGTATCGCGAACCTCCCAACTGATCAAACAACTCATCAATCCTCGGCAAGGGATACTTGTTCTTCACCGTAACACGATTCAGCTGCCGATAATCCACACACAACCTGAGAGTTCCATCATGCTTCTTAGCAAACAAAATCGGTGCTCCCCACGGAGATGTGCTATTCTGAATATATCCTTTATCAGCAAGGTCCTGAAGTTGCTTCCTCAATTCTTTCATTTCTACCGGCGCCATCCGATAAGGTGCCATAGAAATCGGTGCTGTCCCTGGAAACAACTTGATACCAAACTCAATCTCCCGATGCGGTGGTAATCCTGGCAACTCGTCGAGGAAGACATCCTCGAACTCATCAACCACCGGAATCGCTACACTGCCTCTCAAAGCATAGGGCACGCAATCTAGATTGGCAAGCAAAGTACAACAACCTAGATTCCTTTGCCCTCCTAGACACGACTTCATGAGATGCTCACTCATTAACCAATCACCACCACCTTGGTAAGTGATCATCGTCCCCCTATCAGACACTAGGGTCACTTTTCTAAGTTGGCAGTCCACGACTGCACTATACCTGGACAACCAGTCCATCCCTAGAATTACATCATAGGAGCTCATGGGGAGTATAATCAAATCACTTTTCAAAATCTCATCCCTAATATTTATTTTACAGGATTTACACATACAATTTATACATACCCGCCCCAAGGGAGAAGTTATGACTAGGGGTTCATTAAACTCTTCAACCTCTAATCCCAAGGCATGTACAAAAGAACTCGAAATGAGAGAACGAGAGGCATCGGTATCAAATAAAACGTGAGCTAAAGATCTAGAAACCAAGATCATACCATCGACAACCGCATTACCAACATGAGAATCTGACCTTCCAGATGCCATTGCATGAACCTGCATTAGCGCCTTCCCTTTTCCTCTACCGACATTGCTGGGTCCTGGATTACTCGGCCGATGCTGCTGAGATGGAGACGACTGTACACTGCCTATACTCGGAGCTCGATACTGAGGGACACTACGCTGAAAATGCTGCTACTGCTGCCCCTGTGCCGGATATGAGAATTGCTGAGAAGAAAACTAGGGATACTACAACTACGGGTACTGCGGAGGCAGAGGCGGAGGTAAGGTCTGAGGCTGAGATTGACGACTGGCATCCTCCCTGGTCTGAGATCCAAGACGAGTACTCCTGATCGGGCAATTCCTCTTGATGTGTCTGGGCTGCTGACAGAAATGACAATGAAAACTGTAGGGATTGTTGCGCCCGCTGCCAGACGAACTGCTGCTACCACTGGTCGCGTCACCTTGTTTGCCCTTCCCCGGAGCTGGATGACTACTGGTGCTCTTCCTGCCACTCATCTGCGGTCCTCCTGAAGCCTTGGCTCGGTCCTCACAATACTGCACATAATCATTCTCTACGGAGATCGCTGATGACACAAGCTCTCTGAAACTTCTAAGCCGTAGAGCAACCAACTGCCGCCGAATAGGAGCCTTGAGCCCTTCTTGAAACTTAATACATTTTTCACGCTCTGATGCCACCGCTGATGGAGCAAACCTAGCCAACTCATTAAACTTTGCCTCATACTCCCGAACTAACAGATCACCCTGCTGCAACCTGTAGAACTCAGCTGCATTTTGATCTCTATAACCCTGCAGAAAATATTGATCATAGAACAGCTCCTCGAACCTGTCCCAACTGATTTCGCCGCCACGCTCCAGACGCTTAGCTTGTTTCCACCAAGTGTTAGCGCCACCCTCGAGCTTATACGCAGCAAACTCCACACGATACTCCTCAGGCACACCAAGGGTATCCAAATGCTTCAAGATCGAATCCAGCCAATACTCTGCTAACTGTGGATCCCCATTGCCATCAAAATTTGGAACTGACGCCCGTCGAAATTCCTTAAAGTACGTATGTCGACTACCAACATCAGAATCTCCCAGTCTAGCCTTGGCTGCCATCTGTCGGAAAGCCACAAACATAGACCTCATAATGCTATCATCATTCCCGAACTTGGCGTCAGCTGTCGAACGACGTCTAGGTGCCATTCTCTTACTTCTGAAAACAAAATTTAGACTGTCAGAGGTATTTCATTGTCAAACCTATGTGTGCACAATTCCCAAGGTTCATAACCTTGAGCTCTGATACCATTCTGTCACGCCCCGAAGAACGAGATGTGACATGGTGGATTATTTAAATTAATTAAAAGAGAATTTAATTAAAATCCAAAGTTTAAGGGTTTGAATTAAGTATAAAATGTGGGGTTCATTAAAACACTTTATAAAGAGTTCATATACATTAGGCAATTCAAAACATTAAACGAATAAATATTAAAACAATAAAGCCGCGAGTATGGGTCCCACAGACCCACAACTTGTGCACACACATGGTACTGACAATATCATAAATACAATCACAGTCTAGATACAAATAAAGTTAAAATCTTATATGCCTTGATTTAAATGATACAAATAAATTTACTAATTCTCTACTGCTCTTGAGTCCTGTCCGAAGAATCCTCTCCAAACCTAAATGAAAAACCACCTAGAAGGGGGGAAATTTAAAACAAATAAAACGTGAGCAAAAGGCTCAGTAGGACTATATTTTATAAAATAATTTAATTTAAAGAAACAAGTCATTATTCAGGAGTTATTTGAAAGAAACCTTGAATAAATAAATAGATAAATAAATAAAAAATTTTAAGTAAAATCATTCTTACCCAGAACAGTTTACTTAGATAGCCAGAAATATCATTTTCTTTTCCTAGGCAAACCATAATAATATCACCACCGTAGTGGCTCAGCTAGGTTTCAGGACCTGCCCCTAAGGTCGATCGCTACACGACCCGATCTCTGATATGGCATCATGCCTATATGTTTATTATCATCATCATTCAAACCCAATTACCGAGTGCTGTCATTTACATTCATTATGAAGTTTATTTCAGTTCACGGTATATTAAAATATAACCGATAAATTCATTTTTCAAACAACCGTTGAAAATATTTTAATAGAAATCCTTTTCAAAGCCAAATCATTTCAAAACTAGGCTACCAAAGAAATGGGGTAGAAGTCCTACCTCAATACTCGTGCCGGTGCCCCACACCGTAATCCCGATCCGCTATACGTTAGCTCCGCGGAACCACGAACGATCCTAGATACAAACTAAGTCGATCAATATCTAGTTCAAGATATTCTATGTTACTAAACCATTTCATGATGTCCTAGTGTGCCATTTGTACCTTTAAAATCATCCTATAAGGTTGGAATTTAAATCAGGGTTTAAAACAGTAAAAACGAGTGAAAATCACAAAATTTTCCATGCCTCGGCCGGCCTGTCGAACTCCCTGCTTCGACCGGCCAAACTGTGCTGCCGGAAGCAAAGTTCGGTCGGCCAAACATCCCAAGGTTTGGCCTGCCGGACTGAAGAATACCGGCTTGCCGATCCCTATTCCGGCCTGCCGAACACGTGATCCGGCCTGCCGAACTGAGAAAACCCATAAATCTAGCCACGGGTTTCTCGATCCTCAAAACACAAATCTCTTATTCTAACCTGTTTTTCTCAAATCCCAGGCATAGAAAATAATCATAGTTGGTAGAAAAACATATTAGAACACATTTGGACTCATTTAAACAAGATTTAAACTCAAAAATCTCAAAAATCCGAAAATGAAAAAATGAGGAGAATAAAAAATCTTGAATCTAATCCGTTTTTCTTCAATCTAAGCTTAGATTCTAGTTGTTCTAAGTTCATTTAACTCAAATCCAAGGTTTTCTAGGCTTAAACAAACCTAGATTTCAAAAATGCACAAAATTGAAAATTTTGAAAAAGTTTAGAAATTTCAAAACTAACCTCGAATCGAAGCTTCAATCCGCGTTCTCAGTTGCTAAATCACGTCTTCGAGCTTCCTCCTTGCTAACCAGAAGCTTGGATTCGAATTTGATTTCAAAAAAATTTTGAGAGAGTTAGAGTGAGAGGAGAGATGGCTCACGGGTGAAAGAGAGAAAGAGAGAGAGAGAGAAATCAGGGAGAGTGAGGAGAGAGGAGGAAGAGAGAGAATAAATAGAGGAAAACGGTGTGCGATTTTACTGTGCGAAAACCATGTGCCGCCCACGGTTTTGTAAGACGGAGTATTTTTAACATTTTACAAATTGTTGTGTTTTAAAACTCAAAACATCATTTTAAAACAATAAAAAATCATTTGAATTCATCAAATTAACAAAACAACCGAAAATTCAAAATCCAACCTATTAATCAAATTAATGTTGAAACATTAATTATGGCACACTAATTCATCATTTATATTACATTAACATTAAATAAATTCATGGGCGTTACACCATCAGAGCTCTCCTACTCCTCCGTCGTGACCTCCCCTCACCAAACCCAGACCAATTGAGTTCCCCCTCCGAGTACAATGAAAAACTTTCTCCCAACGGTAAACTCAAGTTCCCACCATCTTTTTCCCCAAATTATCTCCAAACAGAAAAAAGTCTTTCTTTAATTTCATCAAGTTTTATTTAAACTAAATTCTTGCACATGATGATCCTTATTTCCACGTTCATTTCCGTTCAGAACAACATACAACATAAATGTATAAAAATTTTATTATTATACTCCTAAAGAAAGATGTAGTTAAGATAAAGCAACATGCCAACTGGAGTTATGAGCCAATTTGAACAGTTCAGGAGCAGTGTTTATGGAGAGGAACATAGACCTACTGAGAAAAAAAATCTAAAGAGCAGTGTTCAAGAGCAGCGCCCTGCTAGTAATATATGTTGTGAGATTTTAGAAAAACATGGATTGATATATCATTGTTGTTAGCTAAACCCTATTGAACACAGACATTCATACAATATAGTATAGTAAACAACTAATATAACAAGATTAAACCATGGTATGGGAAGTATATGTCCTCACCAACAAATTAAAACATCATCATCCTAAGCAACAATACAATGCTATAGCGCCGAAGAATACAATCCAACAAATTACAATGAAGATTACAGTTCAGAAAAATGCAATACGGACGTAATGCAATAAAAAATAACGCAATGAAGAATACACTCTAAAAAAATGCTATGTCTAATGCAATCCAGAAAAAAATTGTCCATGACAAATGTAAACAAATGGTAGGGAAAATAAATAGGAAGCATGCTATAATTAGATGAACTAATATCCGTCATGTCCACCATATGGTGGACGTGGAAAATATGGAAGGTCCTGCTGAAATTGGCCGGGAGGATGAAAGAAAGGAGGCTGTGGCGCTTGCGTCGTTACTGGTGGTGGAGGTGTGCGCTCAGGTGGATGTCGTTGTTGAGCTTGAACTTTTGCGACCCCTTTCTGTACAAAGGCCATGCGATAATCCTCTTTGGATAGGAGAAACGCGGTTTGGACTTTGGGATTAGTTGATAGGTATTCTGTAAAATCCACGTACTGATCTGGGCCTAGGTTCATCGCATTCATGATTGTTATGCACTGCCTCCATTCCACATCATCCGACGTGTGTTGATTTGCTGAGCTTCCACCACCATGGCCCTTACTACGTCCGCGGCTGGATAGGGACTCTGCGATGCTTTGTAAGGCAGTTGTAGCTGCATCCGAATCCACCACACCTTTGCTACGCACTGGTCTCTTCCCAATTCTCCGAGAGGTAGGAGCAATGTTGCAGGCACGTACTTTTGGTCTGCGGCCATCAAGTCCTGCCAAATGAGCACTGTATGCCCTATCGTCGGGGTTATTGATCTCATCTTGTAAGTCCATCTGATCAGTACAAACATCATGCTCGGAGTTGCTTCTCTGCGGACTACGAGCTTCAGTCAAACGAGTCGAACCCGAAGCAACCGCATGACAGCCGGTTGCAGATTCCCTGTGAAACAATTGCGATATCAACGCCCAATTTGGCACAGCCTTGCCAATCAAGTCCTTCGCTTGGGGGTTTCGCTGGACATCGAATAATAAAAATTATCAGCGACCAACAATCCAAAAGTGATATATATTTTGAAGAATTTAGATGGATACCAGTGAAAGGAAAATAAACTCACGGCTAAGAAATCATCTATATATGCTGCCTCGCAATGAACGGCCCCAGTTTCAGAATCCCAACCAAAGCCACTTGCATTTATCAGAACGGAATATAGCTGAAAAATTTTCCTAAGTCGATTTCTCTTTTGCTTGCAACGTTCGCCAGGAACACCTTTACCAAAAATTTCCTCCGCCCACCGGTCCCAATCGGCTGCGGTAGGATGTCGTCCCAGGGCGGTTGTTTGATGGTCCACTAGCCTTAATAACAAAGCTCTCTCATTTTGTCGGGTCCAATTAACGGTTGCCTCATCATCATTCCTCTTCTTTCCCATCTTGCGGTGGTTGAGTCAACAGTCCATAGAGCGCGCAATAGCCAATGCATATGACATTTTGCAATGAAAAGAATGTGAAAATCTATTTAGAATACGTGTTGAGATAGAAATGGCTCAAACTGTAATTGCTTCATCCTTTTCACATTACGAGCATAACTATTGTCGATTGCCACTTAAGACGTCCACAACGATGCTACGATCGATTGGTACACACAAGGACATGTGGAAAACGAAAGTTGCACAATGCCACAATCATGTGCATAGCCAACCGAGAGCACACTAGCATATGAAGCCCATTACAATCCACAATAATAAAGCTTCAACCAATGTGAGGAAGCAGAATTAGTTTCATCATAGCCAGCCCTTTCTCTAGGGTCATAATGTAGTACCAGTGATCTTATCAAGTTTAAATTCTTTTCATTAAAAAAAAAACAGACAAGACAAAACGATCAGCAATGTAGGTGTCAATTGTTATAAGAACAAGTGTAAAACAAATTACAAGTACACAGTAATAGGTTCACACGTAACATATCATAGTTCACAGTTGATTGAATACAAATAACAAAAACCAAGGCGTGTTATACACTGCAAATGACGTCTTGCACCACATGGTTTGGTTTGTGGAGAATACAACAACAGATTACAGGAAAAACCAAGAAGAGTTAAAACATTGGTATGAGAAGAGGAAAAACCGAGAGTACAGGAAATGCATGATGCCTTCATATCATCTAATCTATGAATCAAATTGAAGTACAAATTGCTAAAACTCAATGAATTAGTCATAATGCATATATTATTGGGTTCATTAGTTATTAGCTTACAACAACAACACTAAAACAAAACCACCACCACCACTGCCAACAACAACAACAACAACAACAACAACAACAGATTAAAAAAACAAAGGAAAGCAAATATGTATCACTTTTTTCCAAAGAAGGAGTTCAACAGTTCATTCCATTTGGCTATGATATGCAATTGGTAGCAATTTCGTTCTAAACAACTTCACAAATTATCAATCACAGAAGGTAATAACACATCAGGATATATGTCAACAGAGATAATCTCTCGTCTAAAGGACCTGTTTCCAGCCATTGAAAATGTTGAACCAAAACAACAAGAAAGAACATCAATGGATTAGTTCAACATGGTTTGAACTGATAGATGTACTAGAGAACCGTGAACTACTGCATCAGCCAAAGAACAAAAGCAATTGGAGAAATGAAAGAAATCAGTGGATCATTCTCAGCCGTTCCAACATTCTGAGTAACCGTATTAACTAGGGATGCCGATTATGAAGACGAACCCAAACTCCGGAGAGCTCAAAGAAATAAAAATGAAAAAAAAATAAATCTACATCCAACAAAAACAGAGGAACATACCAACCATAAGTTAACAGAGCATTGCAATATCCCCAAACTCGTATAAAGACAAGATCCAGAAAAAACAAGAACAAGAAAAAGAGGATTTGAGGTCGAATACTTACCGTGTTTGAGGCAACAGATGATTGGGTAGACTCCGGCTGAATATCGGCAACTCGCGAGGACACTAGTCGCCTACTCCGATTCAAACAACGATAACACCTCAATAATGGTCGGTGGGCCCGATATGGTCTACGGTGGGCAGATCTATATCGACGGAGAAGACGACCGATTTGAGGGCCGAAGCTCTCACGGTGGGGAACGATGGTCGCCGTTTCGACAGAGAGAGAGTGACAGGGAAGAGAGAGAGACGCAGAGAGAGCTTTTGCAGAAAATGGTGGGTTTCCAACCATACATGCTCAGTTGGGGGATTTATTGCAAATCCCTCAACGGTAAAAAATATTATTGAAATTGCAGAGAATCTCTGCGAAGAGAAGGGAATCACGCGAGATCTGATCAGAGGCATACCACTGTTCTTCAGTAATTGGAGTCCCAAGAAAACAAGGGGGAGCTAAACTCGAGAACTGGAGTGGAGAACCCAAAAAATGATTCAAATACCTCACACACCAAACGAGGACTTTGAGGACTTGTAATACCCGAGTAGGGTTTTGAGTTAAGTGAGTAATAAAAATCATGCTACCAAACAGGCCCTCATTCTCTTGCTCTCTTTTCTTTGTTTTTGGAAGTTTCTTGGTTTTAAGGGTGTTTGGTTGGGGGTGGAGGAAGGGACAATGATAACATGAATATGATATCTTAATATGTTTATGTGTTTGTGTGTGTGTATATCTATGTATATATATACACACACATGCATAGGTGACACAATTTCTAATGGGTGCCCTACTTAAATAAGACTAAGCATGCTAACATATTGAAAGCCGATTTAGATGTCTAACAGCCTTACATGCATTTCTTGACGAATTTAATTAGCTACTTTGATTATTGAATTTAGGAGCTTCAGATCTAGAGCATCGACACATCCTCACATTTGTTTCTCTTTTTTCTTTTTTTCAAAACGTGTTCACTTAATGAAATGAATAAAACAAGAGCCACTTAGTGACTATTTTTTATTTTTTCATTCCTCAAAACTATTATATTCAACTTCGGTTGTATTTTATTGTTATTGTTGTATTATTGTTTTTTGCAACACTCAAAGTATGCATGGATTATACAACATTATAATCAGAAGGGGGTTGCCTTGCCTTCAAAATCTATTCAAGGTTGACAATATAAATAAGTGATAAACCATGGGCATTTGCGACTTTTGAGTGACTGTGAGCACATAAGATGTATCCGTTGCTGAGCACAAGTACAGTGTCAAAATTATTTTTGTTTGCTGCAAAACAAGGGTCAAGCCAAGGACCCTCAAAGTGGATTTTCAACCTTCAAAGACTAATGTTGTAATTCAGTAAATTAGTATGATTGTTCCACTCGTTTCTAGACTGTATAAAAGGCGGCTTGTTGCTTTCTGTTTTTTTAGCTCAGTTGATCATAAACTCAAAAAAAAATGAGAAAGACTTACTTACATGACCAGACAACCATTTAATTTTCCTCCTTTTTTGGATCACATGCCGGTCATGTGATCATTATTTACTTTTAAATCAACTACAAAAACTAAAAGGAAAAAGAAAAGGAAAAAACAAATCATTTAGTTCCTCCCTCCTAACTCTGGCATGCCAAATCCCTCATCTCATTGAACCCAAATCCTCGGTTGGGTCCGGACTCGCCAAGGCCGTCGCGCCTTAACTGACCAGACCATCTATCACGCCCTAAAGAACAGAAGATGACGTGATAGATTATTTAAATTAATTAAAAAAGAATTTAATTAAAATCCAGAGTTTAAGGGTTTGAATTAAGTATAAAATGTGAGGTTCATTAAAACACTTTATAAAGAGTTCATATACATTAGGCAATTCAAAACATTAAACGAATAAATATTAAAACAATAAAACCGCGAGTATGGGTCTCACAGACCCACAACTTGTGCACACACATGGTACTGACAATATCATAAATACAATCACAGTCCAGATACAAATAAAGTTAAAATCTTACATGCCTTAATTTAAATGATACAAATAAATTTACTAATCCTCTACTGCTCCTGAGTTCTGTCCGAAGAATCCTCTCCAAACCTAAATGGAAAACCACCTAAAAGGGGGAAAATTTAAAACAAATAAAACTTGAGCGAAAGGCTCAGTAGGACTATGTTTTATAAAATAATTTAATTTAAAGAAACAGGTCATTATTCAGGAGTTATTTAAAAGAAACCTTGAATAAATAAATAGATAAATAAATAAACAATTTTAAGTAAAACCATTCTTACCCAGAACAGTTTACTTGGATAACCAGAAATATCATTTTCTTTTCCTAGGCAAACCATAATAATATCACCACCGTAGTGGCCCAGCTGGGTTTCGGGACCTGCCCCCAAGGTCGATCGCTACACGACCCGATCTCTGATATGGCATCATGCCTATATGTTTATTATCATCATCATTCAAACCCAATTACTGAGTGTTGTCATTTACATTCATTATGAAGTTCATTTCAGTTCACGGTATATTAAAATATAACCGATAAATTCATTTTTCAAACAACCGTTGAAAACATTTTAATAGAAATCCTTTTCAAAGCCAAATCATTTCAAAACCAGGCTACCAAAGAAATGGGGTAGAAGTCCTACCTCAATACTCGTGCCGGTGCCCCACACCGTAATCCTGGTCCGCTATACATTAGCTCTGCGGAACCACGAACGATCCTAGATACAAACTAAGTCGATCAATATCTAGTTCAAGACATTCTATGTTACTAAACCATTTCATGATGTCCTAGTGTGCCATTTGTACCTTTAAAATCATCCTATAAGGTTGGAATTTAAATCAGGGTTCAAAACAGTGAAAACGAGTGAAAATCACAAAATTTTCCATGCCTCGGCCGGCCTGCCGAACTCCCTGCCTGCCGAACTCCCTGCACAGTTCGGCCTACCAGAAGCAAATTTCGGTCGGCCGAACATCCTAAGGTTCGGCCTACCAGACTGAAGAATACCGGCCTGTTGATCCTTATTTCGGCCTGCCGAACACGTGATCCGGCCTGTCGAACTGGGAAAACCTAGAAATCTAGCCACGGGTTTCTTGATCCCCAAAACATAAATCTTGATTCTAACCTATTTTTCTCAAATCCCAGGCATAGAAAATAATCATAGTTGGTAGAAAAACATATTAGAACACATTTGGACTCATTTAAACAAGATTTAAACTCAAAAATCCAAAAATGGAAAAATGGGGAGAAAAATGAAAAATCTTGAATCCAATCCGTTTTTCTTCAATCTAAGCTTAGATTCTAGTTGTTCTAAGTTCATTTAACTCAAATCCAAGGTTTTCTAGGCTTAAACAAACCTAGATTTCAAAAATGCACAAAATTAAAAATTTTGAAAAAGTTTAGAAATTTCAAAACTAACCTCGAATCGAAGCTTCAATCCGCGTTCTCGGTTGCTAAATCACGTCCCCGAGCTTCCTCCTTGCTAACCCGAAGCTTGGATTCGAATTTGATTTTAAAAAAATTTTGAGAGAGAAGCAGAGAGAGAGGAGAGATGGCTCACGGGTGAAAGAGAGAAAGAGAGAGAGAGAGAAATTAGGGAGAGTGAGGAGAGAGGAGGAAGAGAGAGAATAAATAGAGAAAAACGGTGGGCGGTTTTACTGTGCGAAAACCATGTACCGCCCACGGTTTTGTAAAACGGAGTATTTTTAACATTTTACAAATTGTTGTGTTTTAAAACTCAAAACATCATTTTAAAACAATAAGAAATCATTTGAATTCATCAAATTAACAAAACAACCAAAAATTCAAAATCCAACCCATTAATCAAATTAATGTTGAAACATTAATTTTGGCACACTAATTCATCATTTATATTACATTAACATTAAATAAATTCCGAGGCGTTACAACTCTCCACCCCTAAAAGAAATTTCGCCCTCGAAATTTACATCTCATTTCAAAAAGAAAACAAATGCGGATACAATTCCTGCATGCTCAACTCTAGTTCCCAAGTGGCTTCATCAACCCCGTGATGCTGCCACACGACCTTTACCAACGGTATCTCACGACGACGCAAACTAATCACTTTCTGGTCGATGACATGAATCGGCACTTCTTCGTACGTCGTATCCTCCTGAACCTGTACATCGCGAAAGGAAACTATTTTACCCTGCTCAGGTGGACACTTCCTAAGCATCGACACATGAAACACATCATGAACATGAGAAAGTTTGGGCGGAAGATCAAGCCGATAAGCGACCACACCAACACGCTGAGTGATCTCGAACGGCCCAATATACCTCAGCGCGAGCTTCCCACTCACTCCGAACCGCATAGTTCCCTTACGAGGCGATACCCTCAAGAGAATGAAATCTCCAACTGCAAACTCCAAGGGTCTACGTCTCCTTTCTGCGTAACTCTTTTATCGACTATGAGCTGCCCTCAATTGCTCTCGAATCACCGCGACTTTCTCGTTACTATTACGGATCTCATCCGGCCCAAGAATAACCCTATCTTCCGGCTCGGCCCAACACACAAGTGACCGACACGGTCGCCCATACAACGCCTCAAACGATGCCATACCGATACTCGCCTGATAACTGTTGTTATATGTGAACTCCGCCAGATGCAAACATTGCTTCTAATTCCCGCCAAAGTCCAACGCACAGGCACGCAATATATCCTCAAGAATCTGAATAACCCGCTCAGACTGCCCATCAGTCTGAGGATGAAATGTCGTACTGAAGTTCAAATCCGTACCTAAAGCCTCCTGAAAACTCATCCAGTACTTAGCATTAAACCTGGTGTCTCGATCAGAGGTGATGGACAAAGGAACTCCATGCAACCTCATAATTTTCTACAGATACAAATCCCCGAGAACCTTCCTCGAACACGTCGACCTTAACGGAATAAAATGCGCTGATTTTGTCAACCTGTCGACCACGACCCAAACTGCATCATGCCGCTGCTCCGTCCTCGGCAAACCTGTGAGAAAATCCATCGTCACATGCTCCCATTTCCACCCTGGAATAGGAAGCGGCTGAAGCTGACCTGCAGGCTTTTGATGCTCGGCTTTCACCTGAAGACACGTCGAACACTTGGCCACGTACTCACAAACATCTTTCTTCATGCCTCTCCACCAATATTGCCTCTTCAAATCGCGATACATCTTTGTGCTCCTCGGATGAAGAGCGAACTAAGACCTATGAGCTTCATCTAGAACGGCTTTCGTCACCTCGACGATAACTGGAACTGCAAGATGCTCCCAGAAGTACAACGATCCATCTGCATGCACGCTCCATTCTTCAAACTGCTCCCCGTTCTGAATCTGAGACCAATGTCCTGCAAATGCTGATCCTACCACTGACTTTGCTTCACCATCCGAACAAGAGCTGGAGTCGCTTCCACATGATACATCGAAACTCGATCACAGTCTTCATGATATCGTAGCCTAAACTCGCTCACCGTTGCATCCCTGCTCCAGTCCTCAAAAGCCAAACAAGCGAGAATCCCTGAAGATTTCCTGCTAAGTGCGTTCCCGACCACATTAGCTTTCCCGGGATGATACTGCAACGCGAAATCATAATCCTCCATATACTCGATCCACCTACGCTGCCTCAAGTCAAGATCCCTCTGAGTGAACAAATACCTCAAACTCTTATGATCGGAGAAAACCTGAAACGACGCTCCATACAAATAACACCTCAAAATCTTCAGCGCGTGTATCACCGCCACGAGCTCCAAATCATGAGTAGGATAATTCCGCTCGTGAGGTCGTAGCTGTCTCGATCCGTATGCAACCACACGTCCATGCTGCATCAACATGCATCCAAGTCCGCGCCCTGAAGTATCAACATAAACCTCATACGGCTCGTCACTGCTAGGAATAACCAACACTGGAGCTGAAGTCAACCGGCGCTTCAATTCTTGAAAAGCAAGCTCACAATCTTCATTCCACTCAAACCTGACATTTTTCTTGATCAATCTCGTCTAAGGAGCTGCATTCTTCGAAAAATCCTTTACAAATTCCTGTAATATCCAGCAAGACCTAAGAAGCTGCGAATCTTCGCTACATTCCTTGGTCGTTCCCACTCCAATATAGCTTCAATCTTGGACGGATCCACAGAAATACCATGCTTCGAGATGACATAACCCAGAAACTTGACCTTAGTCAACCAAAACTCACACTTTTCCCTCTTAGCATACACCTGGTGCTCCCGCAGAGTCTGAAGCACGATCCGGAGATGCTGCTCATGCTCATCCCAAGTCTTAGAATACAAAAAAATATCATCAATGAACACGATCACGAACTGATCTAAATACGGCCTAAATATCTTGTTCATCAAATCCATAAAAGCTACCGGAGCATTCGTCAACCCAAACGACATAACCAAAAACTCGAAGTGCTCATACCGAGTCCTGAAAGCTGTCTTTGGAATATCCTCTTCCTTAATCCTGAGCTGATGATAACCCGACCCCAAATCAATCTTCGAGAAGTATCGCGAACCTCCCAACTGATCAAACAACTCATCAATCCTCGGCAAGGGATACTTGTTCTTCACCGTAACACGATTCAGCTGCCGATAATCCACACACAACCTGAGAGTTCCATCATGCTTCTTAGCAAACAAAATCGGTGCTCCCCACGGAGATGTGCTATTCTGAATATATCCTTTATCAGCAAGGTCCTGAAGTTGCTTCCTCAATTCTTTCATTTCTACCGGCGCCATCCGATAAGGTGCCATAGAAATCGGTGCTGTCCCTGGAAACAACTTGATACCAAACTCAATCTCCCGATGCGGTGGTAATCCTGGCAACTCGTCGAGGAAGACATCCTCGAACTCATCAACCACCGGAATCGCTACACTGCCTCTCAAAGCATAGGGCTCGCAATCTAGATTGGCAAGCAAAGTACAACAACCTAGATTCCTTTGCCCTCCTAGACACGACTTCATGAGATGCTCACTCATTAACCAATCACCACCACCTTGGTAAGTGATCATCGTCCCCCTATCAGACACTAGGGTCACTTTTCTAAGTTGGCAGTCCACGACTGCACTATACCTGGACAACCAGTCCATCCCTAGAATTACATCATAGGAGCTCATGGGGAGTATAATCAAATCACTTTTCAAAATCTCATCCCTAATATTTATTTTACAGGATTTACACATACAATTTATACATACCCGCCCCAAGGGAGAAGTTATGACTAGGGGTTCATTAAACTCTTCAACCTCTAATCCCAAGGCATGTACAAAAGAACTCGAAATGAGAGAACGAGAGGCATCGGTATCAAATAAAACGTGAGCTAAAGATCTAGAAACCAAGATCATACCATCGACAACCGCATTACCAACATGAGAATCTGACCTTCCAGATGCCATTGCATGAACCTGCATTAGCGCCTTCCCTTTTCCTCTACCGACATTGCTGGGTCCTGGATTACTCGGCCGATGCTGCTGAGATGGAGACGACTGTACACTGCCTATACTCGGAGCTCGATACTGAGGGACACTACGCTGAAAATGCTGCTACTGCTGCCCCTGTGCCGGATATGAGAATTGCTGAGAAGAAAACTAGGGATACTACAACTACGGGTACTGCGGAGGCAGAGGCGGAGGTAAGGTCTGAGGCTGAGATTGACGACTGGCATCCTCCCTGGTCTGAGATCCAAGACGAGTACTCCTGATCGGGCAATTCCTCTTGATGTGTCTGGGCTGCTGACAGAAATGACAATGAAAACTGTAGGGATTGTTGCGCCCGCTGCCAGACGAACTGCTGCTACCACTGGTCGCGCCACCTTGTTTGCCCTTCCCCGGAGCTGGATGACTACTGGTGCTCTTCCTGCCACTCATCTGCGGTCCTCCTGAAGCCTTGGCTCGGTCCTCACAATACTGCACATAATCATTCTCTACGGAGATCGCTGATGACACAAGCTCTCTGAAACTTCTAAGCCGTAGAGCAACCAACTGCCGCCGAATAGGAGCCTTGAGCCCTTCTTGAAACTTAATACATTTTTCACGCTCTGATGCCACCGCTGATGGAGCAAACCTAGCCAACTCATTAAACTTTGCCTCATACTCCCGAACTAACAGATCACCCTGCTGCAACCTGTAGAACTCAGCTGCCTTTTGATCTCTATAACCCTGCAGAAAATATTGATCATAGAACAGCTCCTCGAACCTGTCCCAACTGATTTCGCCGCCACGCTCCAGACGCTTAGCTTGTTTCCACCAAGTGTTAGCGCCACCCTCGAGCTTATACGCAGCAAACTCCACACGATACTCCTCAGGCACACCAAGGGTATCCAAATGCTTCAAGATCGAATCCAGCCAATACTCTGCTAACTGTGGATCCCCATTGCCATCAAAATTTGGAACTGACGCCCGTCGAAATTCCTTAAAGTACGTATGTCGACTACCAACATCAGAATCTCCCAGTCTAGCCTTGGCTGCCATCTGTCGGAAAGCCACAAACATAGACCTCATAATGCTATCATCATTCCCGAACTTGGCGTCAGCTGTCGAACGACGTCTAGGTGCCATTCTCTTACTTCTGAAAACAAAATTTAGACTGTCAGAGGTATTTCATTGTCAAACCTATGTGTGCACAATTCCCAAGGTTCATAACCTTGAGCTCTGATACCATTCTGTCACGCCCCGAAGAACGAGATGTGACATGGTGGATTATTTAAATTAATTAAAAGAGAATTTAATTAAAATCCAAAGTTTAAGGGTTTGAATTAAGTATAAAATGTGGGGTTCATTAAAACACTTTATAAAGAGTTCATATACATTAGGCAATTCAAAACATTAAACGAATAAATATTAAAACAATAAAGCCGCGAGTATGGGTCCCACAGACCCACAACTTGTGCACACACATGGTACTGACAATATCATAAATATAATCACAGTCTAGATACAAATAAAGTTAAAATCTTATATGCCTTGATTTAAATGATACAAATAAATTTACTAATTCTCTACTGCTCTTGAGTCCTGTCCGAAGAATCCTCTCCAAACCTAAATGAAAAACCACCTAGAAGGGGGGAAATTTAAAACAAATAAAACGTGAGCAAAAGGCTCAGTAGGACTATATTTTATAAAATAATTTAATTTAAAGAAACAAGTCATTATTCAGGAGTTATTTGAAAGAAACCTTGAATAAATAAATAGATAAATAAATAAAAAATTTTAAGTAAAATCATTCTTACCCAGAACAGTTTACTTAGATAGCCAGAAATATCATTTTCTTTTCCTAGGCAAACCATAATAATATCACCACCGTAGTGGCTCAGCTAGGTTTCGGGACCTGCCCCTAAGGTCGATCGCTACACGACCCGATCTCTGATATGGCATCATGCCTATATGTTTATTATCATCATTATTCAAACCCAATTACCGAGTGCTGTCATTTACATTCATTATGAAGTTTATTTCAGTTCACGGTATATTAAAATATAACCGATAAATTCATTTTTCAAACAACCGTTGAAAATATTTTAATAGAAATCCTTTTCAAAGCCAAATCATTTCAAAACTAGGCTACCAAAGAAATGGGGTAGAAGTCCTACCTCAATACTCGTGCCGGTGCCCCACACCGTAATCCCGATCCGCTATACGTTAGCTCCGCGGAACCACGAACGATCCTAGATACAAACTAAGTCGATCAATATCTAGTTCAAGATATTCTATGTTACTAAACCATTTCATGATGTCCTAGTGTGCCATTTGTACCTTTAAAATCATCCTATAAGGTTGGAATTTAAATCAGGGTTTAAAACAGTAAAAACGAGTGAAAATCACAAAATTTTCCATGCCTCGGCCGGCCTGTCGAACTCCCTGCTTCGACCGGCCAAACTGTGCTGCCGGAAGCAAAGTTCGGTCGGCCAAACATCCCAAGGTTTGGCCTGCCGGACTGAAGAATACCGGCTTGCCGATCCCTATTCCGGCCTGCCGAACACGTGATCCGGCCTGCCGAACTGAGAAAACCCATAAATCTAGCCACGGGTTTCTCGATCCTCAAAACACAAATCTCTTATTCTAACCTGTTTTTCTCAAATCCCAGGCATAGAAAATAATCATAGTTGGTAGAAAAACATATTAGAACACATTTGGACTCATTTAAACAAGATTTAAACTCAAAAATCTCAAAAATCCGAAAATGAAAAAATGGGGAGAATAAAAAATCTTAAATCTAATTCGTTTTTCTTCAATCTAAGCTTAGATTCTAGTTGTTCTAAGTTCATTTAACTCAAATCCAAGGTTTTCTAGGCTTAAACAAACCTAGATTTCAAAAATGCACAAAATTGAAAATTTTGAAAAAGTTTAGAAATTTCAAAACTAACCTCGAATCGAAGCTTCAATCCGCGTTCTCAGTTGCTAAATCACGTCTTCGAGCTTCCTCCTTGCTAACTAGAAGCTTGGATTCGAATTTGATTTCAAAAAAATTTTGAGAGAGTTAGAGTGAGAGGAGAGATGGCTCACGGGTGAAAGAGAGAAAGAGAGAGAGAGAGAAATCAGGGAGAGTGAGGAGAGAGGAGGAAGAGAGAGAATAAATAGAGGAAAACGGTGTGCGATTTTACTGTGCGAAAACCATGTGCCGCCCACGGTTTTGTAAGACGGAGTATTTTTAACATTTTACAAATTGTTGTGTTTTAAAACTCAAAACATCATTTTAAAACAATAAAAAATCATTTGAATTCATCAAATTAACAAAACAACCGAAAATTCAAAATCCAACCTATTAATCAAATTAATGTTGAAACATTAATTATGGCACACTAATTCATCATTTATATTACATTAACATTAAATAAATTCATGGGCGTTACACCATCAGAGCTCTCCTACTCCTCCGTCGTGACCTCCCCTCACCAAACCCAGACCAATTGAGTTCCCCCTCCGAGTACAATGAAAAACTTTCTCCCAACGGTAAACTCAAGTTCCCACCATCTTTTTCCCCAAATTATCTCCAAACAGAAAAAAGTCTTTCTTTAATTTCATCAAGTTTTATTTAAACTAAATTCTTGCACATGATGATCCTTATTTCCACGTTCATTTCCGTTCAGAACAACATACAACATAAATGTATAAAAATTTTATTATTATACTCCTAAAGAAAGATGTAGTTAAGATAAAGCAACATGCCAACTGGAGTTATGAGCCAATTTGAACAGTTCAGGAGCAGTGTTTATGGAGAGGAACATAGACCTACTGAGAAAAAAAATCTAAAGAGCAGCGCCCTTTGTTGAAATTTGGTAATGCAACATGTGTAATAGAAAAGATTCAACAGCCAAAATTAAGCATAAAAAGATATTACTAACAAAATGATATCAACTTTCCAGTTCACTCCGTATCCGGTCTTGTGAACACCGGGTTTTGCTTGAAAAGAGGAACAATTATACACCACGACTTTAAGAGATATTAACAAGATAAGGAGGAACAATTTCGGAAAATCTGACCGTAAGCTTCATATATGCGGCATAATTGGGTGGTAGAGACATTCATAATATAAAGTTTTATATATACGCAAAATATATATATATATAATATATATACAGTAAGCTATGACAAACAGAGGAACGAGTAACAATTTTTAAAGGCTTTGGCAGTTGTAAACGACAAGAAAACATCAACACAATCCAATTTTCTCGTAAATCAATTAAGAGCTTCTCAATTTTGATAGGCTAAATGCCTTTGTTATATTGTTTTCATAGCATCTTTTGTATGTTAAATTTACCATAACAAGATGAAAATGTTGTGAGAGCCTTTTATCCGTTACAGCCAGCCTTTTTCATCGTCAATGTTCTTTCATACACTAATTTGCGTTCCTTACAAGAAACTTTGCCTCGATTGAGAGAAGACTATGTGCCTTTCCCGGATTATATGATCAAGGCCTTACACAATAAAAGCCCTACTTCGGTCTGCAATGAAGCAGATGATGCTAAATTTACCGTCAAAGTTAACAATGGCCGGCCAACCATTGAGGAACGTAAGGCACTGAATAAGCATGGATGCCCATGAGATTTATTCTAAGGCAAGCTTGTCTTCTACAGGGAACGGGTGATTATTGATGATAGTGTTGCCTATCCTGACCTGCTTGTGTGAGACATATTTTATTCGGATACGAGCAAGCCAAAAAGACTTGGTAATGATCTTAAGAATCCAGAAGTTCTGGTGACACTTTTCAACAATATATGATGGACACAAATGATGACTCATCAACTCAGGATGCTTGATAATGGCAACCGTTCAAGACAACTTGGTTATGAAGCCATAGTCGTGAGTTATTTATGTTTTTTTTTTTTTTTGGAACTTGGTGTTATTTGGTGAAGAAAATGATGAAAATATAACCTTACGGGATTAGACACGGTGTATTTTATTAGACTTCTATTTTTTTAGCTATGTTATTAGACGATGTAGTGTGTTGTAGTTTGTTTTATTGTGTTATGTTATGTTATTTGATTTTATATAGTGTATTTGTTATTTTGTGTCATATTATTTTACTTCAATTATATGAATTTTATTACTTATCATTG
The DNA here is from genome assembly GCA_025403435.1 of Artocarpus heterophyllus. Lineage (NCBI taxonomy): Eukaryota > Viridiplantae > Streptophyta > Magnoliopsida > Rosales > Moraceae > Artocarpus > Artocarpus heterophyllus. The sequence goes on from CM046350.1 coordinate 17,884,296, forward strand.
CATTTAAATAATTTCAATTAATTTACAATAAATATTTGTTAAATTTGAGAAATCAATAAATAATTTCCAATAAAAAATTAAATTCAAATAAAATTAATTATTTAATTGCAATTAAATATTTATTTTCTGCACTTAAAGAATGTTTTTGCTAATTATACATACAAAAATCTTTAGCGATAACATTTATCGTTTTTAAATGCTTATAAAATTTAAAATTTTTTAAAAAAATTTTAAACTTTTAGCGACAATTCGTTGCTAAAAATATTTGCTAACGTTATACAGCTTCATTTATTGCTTCAAAAAATGGAGATAACTTGTTGTCGCAAAAACTTAGCAACAACATGCTAAAAAGCTTTTAGCAACGGCTTCTTGTATTGCATGTTTCTTATTTTAAAAAGTGTAATGGACTATATGCCTATTTTGGTTTTGCATAGCTGACTATTATTGCTGCAAGATATTACAACTCCTCCTTGACAGCAATGGTTTTCTTGAACCTGAAAACCATCGACTGGCAACGGAATTAAATAACCAGTTAACAACAATACGGTCTTTATCCAGTGGGTCTAGGTTATAGTGTGAGGAGTTAGATGAAAAGTGTTGGGGAATTAGGAGACTCCTAATTCCAAGGATAGCAAGAACGAATAATTGTAAAAAATAAATAGGAGAAAAGAAGAAAAAAGAGACGCCAAATTTTTATACAGGTTCGTCCAAAATTAAGACTATGTCATGTTTTTGCTCTTGTAGATTCCACTATGATGAAGAGATTACAGATTACAAGAACAGTTTCTCACACGCTCACAAATTGTGTTTACCAAAACTCTCTTTTATCTAGCACCCTGTGAAAATTTTTTCTCTCTCAAGGATTGAGCTCTCAAGAATTATGCCACTCATAAAATAATGCCACTCTTAATGTTACATACATACAACCCTAGCCACCTTATGTCTATTTGTACCCAAAGGAGGAGAAAAATAGCAACTAATGAGAAACCCTAGTAGTTTCCCGTTTTTGGGGCGTTTGAGTTTGACTCTGACTCAAAAAACATCGCGCACCACAGCGCGTCAGCGCCGCGGCACTAGAAACGAGCGCTGCGGCGCTCCTCTGCAGTGCCTAGGCGCTATGCTCCTGGCGCCTAGGCGTCATCCACTCGACGCCTCGGCCCTTTTGTTGCTGGCGCCTAGGCGCTCACCTCTTGGCGCCTAGGCGCCCTTGTCCCAGCGCCTAGGTGCCCTCCAATTAGCGCCTAGGCGCCCTTGTCCTAGCGCCGCGACGCTCTCCTGGCATAGCCGCAGCGCTGGCGCTCTGCCTCTCGAGGACTGCTTTGCTACCTTTTTTCTTCGTGTTGTTGGGGTGTCGACATAATTTGGCTCCACATCTGCAACAATCTCCCACTTGGAGACTAATCAATCACCATATCTCCAACTGCAGCGGCAATGACTTCTCACGCCTCTTGGAGAAGTCCAACTGAAGTTGCGCACAACTTCAGTTTCTCAATCGGAACCGTCTTGGTGAGCATATATGTTGGATTCTGACTCCCAAGAATCTTCTCAAGCTTCAACACTCCATCTTCCAAAGATGACCTGATGAAGTGATACCGCAATTGTATATGCTTTGTCCTAGCATGAAATGTGGGATTTTTTGCCAAATGAATGGCGCTCTGACTGTCACTATGTAATGCACTCCTTTTCTGTTTGTGACCCAGTTCTTCCAGAAACGACCGCAACTAAATCATCTCCTTGCTCGCTTCTGTCATTGGTACATACTCTGCTTCTGTTGTAAAGAGTGCAACTATCTTCTGTAGCTTCGAGACGCAACTAATTGCAGTGCCACCCAAAGTGTAGACATAACCGGTGGTACTCTTTCTGCCATCAATGTCTCCAGCCATATCAGCATCAACATAGCCCTGTAGTCCCAAGTCTGACTTCTTGAAACACAACGCTAAACCCGCAGTACCTCTCAGATATCTGAGAATCCACTTCACTGCCTCCCAATGCTGCTTTCCTAGATTGCTCATGTACCTACTCACAACTTTCACTGCATGTGCAATGTCTGGTCTGGTACAAACCATGGCATACATTAGACTGCCTATAGCAGAAGCATAAGGCACATTGGCCATGTGGTCTCATTCCTACTCCATGGTTGGTGATTGCTCCTTTGATAACTTGAAGTGACTGGCCAAAGGAGTATTCACAAGCTTCGCATTACGCATGTTGAATCTACTGAGCACCTTTTCAACATATTCTTATGGTAACAGTTTTATACTATTATGGTTCCTCGTTATTCTCATCCCAAGGATTTGTTTTACAGCACCCAAATCCTTCATTGCAAACTCTTTAGACAGCTCCTTCTTCAACTTGTCGATCTCCTGTTTGCAACCTCCTCCTATGTCATCGACATATAGCAACAGTATGATGTAAGAATCACCAAAATTCTTCACATAACAACAATGATCTCCCTGACACCTCAAGAAACCGTTGCTGCACATGAATCCATAACAACAGTATGATGTAAGAGTATAGCAACCTCCTATTTGCAACCTCCTCCTATCAGCATGTCATTGACATATAGCAACAGTATGATGTAAGAATCACCAAAATTCTTCACATAACAACAATGATCTCCCTGACACCTCAAGAAACCGTTGCTGCACATGAATCCATAACAACAGTATGATGTAAGAGTATAGCAACCTCCTGTTTGCAATCTCCTCCTATCAGCATGTCATCGACATATAGCAACAGTATGATGTAAGAATCACCAAAATTCTTCACATAACAACAATGATCTCCCTGACACCTCAAGAAATCGTTGCTGCACATGAATCCATCAAACTTCTTGTACCACTGCCTGGGAGCTTGTTTGAGGCCATACAAGCTCTTCTGAAGTTTGCACACCAAGTTCTCCTTACCTGGTACTTCGAACCCTTGTGGCTGCTTCATGTAGATCTCATCCTCCAAATCACCATGGAGAAAAGCTGTCTTCACATCCAACTGTTCCAAGAACAAGTTCTCATTTGCCACTAGCGTTAGTACCGTCCTAATCGTGGTTAGCTTCACCACCGGAGAAAAAATCTCATTGAAGTCGATGCATTCTTTCTGCTGAAAGCCTTATACTACCAACCTTGCCTTATACCGTTTGCTGCCATCAGATTCATCTTTAATCCAGTATATCCACTTATTGTGCAAGGCCTTTTTGCCCTGTATTAAATTTATCAATTGTCATGTCTGATTGGACATTAAGGAATCCATCTCATCCCTCATGGCTAACTCCCACTTGACTGAATCTCCAGCCTCCACGGCTTCATCATAGCTCTCAGGTTCACCTATGTCGGTCAACAAGATGTAATGCAGAGATGGGGAGAATCTCTATGGCGGTCTGATGGTCTTGCTAGACCTCCTGACTGGTGTGGCAGGAGTCCTCTGGTTTCCTTCTGGAGCTATGTCTTCTTGGTCTTCAATCTCTGGATTTTGCACCTCCACTTCAGGAAGATCCTTAAATGGAATCACCTCAGGCTTCTTGTCTTTAGAACCTGAACCCCTAGAGTCAGTACTGTCTCTATCCTTGTATAGAACACCTTCATTGAAGATCACATCCTTGCTCCTGATAATCTTTCGACTTTGGTCATCCTAGAGATGATAACCAAACTCAAGTCCACCATAGCCAACTAGAAAACACTTCTTTGACTTGGCATCCAGTTTACTTCTAGCAGCAGAATCAATGTGAACATAGGAAACACAACCAAACACTCTCAAGTAAGAGAGATCAACCTTTTTATGGCTCTAGACTTCTTCCGGTAGCTTAAACTTCAACAGTGTGGATGGACTTCTATTGATCAGATGAGCGGCTGTATTAATTGCCTCAGCCTAAAACATCTTTGGCAGCCCCACATGCAACCTCATGCTTCTGGCACGCTCGTTTAAAGTCCTGTTCATCCTCTCAGCTACCCTGTTCTGTTGTGGTTTCCCTGGAATAGTTTTTCTCATCTTTATCCTATTCTTAGTACAGTACTGCATGAAATCTTCATCTAAATAGTCTACCCCATTGTCAGACTGCAAGCACTTCACCTTCAAATCTGTCTCGTTCTCCACCATGGCTTTTCATCTCTTGAAAGCATCAAAGACATCAGATTTGTTTTTCAGAAAGTAAACCCATACCTTTCTGCTTGAGTCATCTATGAACGTCACATAGTAATTTACGCCACCAAGGGAAGTCACTGGCGCAGTCCCCCATACATCTGTGTGAACTAGCTCCAATTTCCTAGACTTAGACTCTCTACCCATCTTTGAGAAACTGACTCTCTTCTGTTTACCAACGATGCAGGTCAAAGCTGACAGTTTTTCGTTGCAGTGAAGCACCTTCATACCTTTCTCACTCATGTGACCGAGCCTATAATGCCATAGCTCGGTATTGACAGTAGAATCAGCAACTGCTATGATATTTCTGCAACTAGAATTCATGTAGAGAGTTCCAGCCTTGCGTCCCCAAGCAACAACCATCGCTCCTTTAGTGACTTTCCAACCTCCACAATTGAAGTTCACTTTATGTCCTTCGTCATCCAGTTGTCCCACCGAAATCAAGTTGTGCATTAGTTTAGGAACATGTCTCACCTTATGAATCTTCCACACAGACCCATTAGGCATTTTTAAACTGACATCTCCAATGCCAACAATATCTAAAGGTTCTCCATCAGCAAGATAAACCTTACTATGATTTCTAGCAACATAATTCTCCAGGACATGACGGTGTGCAGTGGTGTGGAATGATACTCCTGAATCTATCACCCACGAATCAAAAGAATTGTCAACTGACAAGATTAAGACATCCTGTTGCTCTTCAGTGGCGGCGTTAGCTGCATCATTAGTCTTGTCTTAGTTCTTCCTTGGAGCGCTGTAGTTCTTCTTCAAGTGGCCAGTCTTCCCATAGTTCCAACACTCTATGGTCCTACCGTTCTTTGACTTGCTTCTCATATTCCTCGACTTGCCTCTCTTGCCATTTTCCCTGTTGGAATGCCTCTGAAGTTTCCTGCCCCTATTATCAACATTAAGGGCCGAGTTCGACGATGAGGCTTCACCTGAGTCCTTCCTGTGAACTTCTTCTGCCAAAATGGAGTTTCTGACATCAACAAACTTCAATTTTGCACTCCCAAGAGAATTTGTAATGGCCACCCTCATGGGTTCCCAGCTATTCGGTAACGAGGCCAAGAGGATTAGGGCATTGATCTCATCATCGAATTTAATCTCTACCGAGACCAATTGGTTCAGGACGGTGTTGAAACTGTTTAGATGCTCTACAACCGAGGCACCTTCAGGCATCTTTAAATTAAAAAGCTTCTTCATGAGATGTACCTTGTTATTGGCTGAGGGCTTCTTATACATCTCTGACAGAGCCTTCATCATCCCTGCTGTAGTAGTCTCCTTTGCAACGTTGTGAGCAACGTTCTTTGACAAGGTCAAACGGATCACACCCAGCACCTGTCTATCAAGGAGATTCCACTCCTCATTCTTCATGCCTTCAGGCTTATTACCCAAGGGCAAGTGCAGTTTCCTGCTATAAAGGTAGTCTTCAACTTGCATCCTCTAATAGGAAAAATCAGAACAATCAAATTTGGTAATACCGGCTGCTGAACCTTCTTCTCCCGTCATCGTTCTTGATCAAAACCTCCGCTCTGATACCACTTGTTGGGGAATTAGGTGACTCCTAATTCCAAGGATTGCAAGAACGAACAATTGCAAAAAATAAATAGGAGAAAAGAAGAAAAAAGAGACACCAAATTTTTATACAGGTTAGTCCAAAATTGAGACTACGTCCTGTTTCTGCTGCTTGCAGATTCCACTATGATGAAGGAGATTACAGATTACAAGAATAGTTTCTCACACACTCACAAATTGTGCTTACCAAAACTCTCTTCTATCTAGCACCCTGTGGGAATTTTTTCTCTCTCAAGGATTGAGCTCTCAAGAATTATGCCTCTCATAAAATAATGCCACTCTCAATGTCACACACACACAACCCTAGCCACCTTATGTGTATTTATACCCAAAGGAGGAGAAAAATAGCAACTAATGAGAAACCCTAGTAGTTTTTCGTTTTTAGGGCATTTGAGTTCGACTCTGACTCAAAAAATATCGCGCAACACAACGCGTCAGTGCCGCGGCGCTCGCGGTGCTCCCCTGCAGCGCCTAGGCGCTATGCTCCTGGCGCCTAGGCACCATCCACTCGACGCCTCGGCCTTATGTTGCTGGCGCCTAGGCGCCCTCCTCTTGGTACCTAGGCGCCCTTGTCCTAGCGCCGTGGTGCTCTCCTGGCAGAGCCGCGACGCTGGCGCTCTGCCTCCCGAGGACTGCTTTTCTTCCTTTTTTCTTCCTTTTGTTGGGGTGTCGACATGATTTGGCTCCACATCTGCGACAAAAAGTTTACCTTCATAGCTGCATACGAGGCCGCCACCATGGAGAGTAGAAAGAGGGACATGAATAACTCTCAATTGAGCACGAACTTGTTAAATCAAAATACGAGCAAATAGAAGCAAATTAAAGGTAGCTCGTCTAAAAGCTTACAAAGTACTTCAAAGAGAAAACATGAAGAATTTGGAACGCGGTTGTAAACGTCATACGGAAGTCAAGTCGCCTATATGTATCGTGGTGGTTATGAAGATGCCAGTCACTCCCTAAATACAGATTGGAACCCAGTGATTAAGACGTAATAATATAAAACAAGTTATGTACTCTGTCGTTTGCCTCAGCAGATGATAGTTTGCCGCCTGTTAGTGAACAGCCACCCCTGGTCGAGAGGAATGTTCTAGAGTTAATTTGTGGCGGTAGCAATGGGGGTAAGTTCTGTGACTTCCAAATTTTCATGAGTCATATAAGCCATTTTAGCAATGTAACACAGTCATTTTGGAATTATAATAATTAAAAAATAACTAACTCTCTTTATATGGCGGATGTTCAGGTAAGGGAACCCAAGGGAGTGTAGGACTTACCAAAGCTAGTGTGGAAGAAGAAAAATAGGATCCAAGTTCTTTTATTTCATGCCATGTTTCTTTTTAGAGCTTTTGCTCTTTGTGGTAAACTTTGGAAACGTTTGGGTTTGTAATTAACTTTAGATAAAAAAGTAGATTTTTATTTTGCAGCACTGTGACTTTATTTTGGTTATTTTTCTCCGTTTCATTTAAAGCAAACACAGTTTTGCCTCTTTTTTTTGTCTTTGTTACGCTTGTGAACATAACATTTCTTCTCCTTTTTATATGGAATAGAAAATGAATCCGAGATCATCTCACGCCTAGGAATAACCAAATAAATAATAGGGGATTTTGATAAATGTTATCTTTTAAGATTTTTATCTTATAAATATTATATATGTTCATTTATGGCATAACTTAACATGTAATGTAAATGTTAGTGTGGCACAAACTTTTCTAAATGTGACCAATGAGACTGTAAAAATGTATATTTTTTAAGGCTAAATATCATTATTTTGCACTTATATTTTTCATTAAATCCCTTAATTATAGCATTTGTGTGATAATTAGTATTTTAGTGTGTTTGTATGAAAATATGTTTTTAGTGTGTTTTTATATTTAATAATGTTTTAGTAAATTTTAGAATCATTTCTATGTGTTTAATAATAAGTTGGTTTGAAAATGATCAAAACTATAAAAATAATGTTGTGTGATTTTATTTTTAATCTTAAAGTGTTTGAAAATAAGTTTTTACTTTGTAAATATATTTTATAATATTTTTTGTAATTTTTAAAAATATTCTCAAGTCCTAAATAATATATCTGTTAAGGTTTATTAATCTTAAAAATTTTTATTTATTTTTAGTATGTTTTGTATGTTTTATTGTAAAATAAATATTTTTAAAATTATTGTTAATATTTTGTTTGTACAATAATTAATTCTAATTTGTTTATTTGATTTAAGATTTAAAATCTACAAAAAAAATATAACAAAAAGGTACGAAAACAAGACCTCGAATACTCAAGAAATGAAAAAGAAATTTGAATTCAAAATTTTGGATGTGTGGCATCTTTAGAACTGTCGAATCAGACCGCCCCTAGCAATCCGGATTGTCCAGGTGTCCCTGTCGTGTGTCAGCCTTTGCTCAGATTCCGTTGCAGCCATCTTACGTATTCTCAATCAACCATAGCGTCGCAGCCATCATATTAAGATTTAAAGGCCAATCCAACAATAATCTTCTTGCCTTTTAGTCCTACCCAGTTGTGCTTAACGTCAAAATTATTTTTAAAAAATTATGATTTTTCATGTTAACTTAGTTAAAATTCTTACAAAATTAAGTTTTAATTTTTTAAATATAGGCTAACATGGGTAATACTTAAGAACACTTTAATTATTTCTAGACAATGAATGATACAGTAAATGCTTAATTTTAATTTTATTACTACTTTTAGTTAGTTAATTTTGAAATCATACTTATTTGTTAAAAATGAGTTTCTGATGCATTATAAACATGAATTAACACGTTAAATACTTAATAACTCTTGATTTATTATAGACAAAAGATAGTATATTGCATGCTTAAACCATTTTAATAAATAAAAACTAAAACTTATGGAAGTTAATAGCCAGAATAAAACCTTTAATCCTCAGCGCTGTTACGACTGCTCTTTCTTTTAAGTTATATTGTACTTATTATTAAAGTTCCTTCTTCCATTTAATTAAACCACATTTCTTATTATTAAAATTCTATTTACTATTCCAATTTAAGTTACATTTTTTATTGTTGAAATTCCAAAAATCACCAAAAAAATCTAAAAAAAAATAAAAATGTGTAAATATTGCAAATAATTAACTTTAATCCTTAAATTCTTTAACTAATAAATAAAAATAATATAATTAAGATATTGGATCTTTGCAATACCTTTTCCCTGTGAGATCGACCTCAAATTTACCGAGTATTATTACTTGGACAACCTTGAACTTATATTATACCAGACTTACCTTTTTAGACCCAATTAATGATATAAATAAGCACAACATTTAAAAGTATGGCATAACATGTAATTTTTTTATAAATTATTTTATCGTGGCAGAAGGGAACCAAATGGCCCACTACCTAGCCAAATTTTCTTTTCTTATATCCTCTACCACCTCATGGATTGATGTGGTTCCAGTTTGCAAAGAGCTGATAATCTAGTTATACAAATAAAATGCAATCCATCGTTCCCTCCAAAAAAAAAAATATTTTATGAACCGTCGCTCAACGGTACTAATGTAATAAAATAAAATTGAATATTTTTTTGCTAGTTGCTTTCTTATTTGCCTACACGCCATGCTCCGAATTGAGCTTTATTGAAACCGTTTAAATACTGTGCGGGTTTTCCAGAGGTAAAAACAAAAGAAAAAACTAATGTGGAATATACAAGGTAAGTCTGTAAAATATAATTCTTCACTTCGATGGCTCTGCTACAACAGGAGCAAGCCTATTTAAGTAAAAAAAAAATTAAAAACTAAGAAAAATATCAAAGTTACAACTTATAATAAACTTGAGGTGTAGTTTTGTTCCATTTGAATTGTAAGGGTAAATTGAGTCGACCCCTATAATTCGAAGGCCGAATTTAGAATTAATTCGATCTATTTTCTTTATATGGACTCTCTATTAGTTATATTTTTTTTTTCTTTTGAAATAGGCTAAAAGTCATAATTTAAAATCACCCTCTTATACTGATTTAGGTAATATTTTGTGACAAAATTATTTGCGTGTGTTTAGAAATGGCATTCTTACCCACAGATATAGATACCCTCGAGTACCCGCCTAATAAAATGGGTATAGGGATATTATATAGGGGTAGTGGTGGGTATAGGTGTTAAAATTAACCAATTAGGAGTCAGGTGGGGGTGAAGTCGCTTTCGACCCGATTATAAGTTCCTTATTTTTCTTACTTATATATGTATTTATGTGTGTGTGTTTATATATATATTTGTATATCTTTAAAGATATATGTAAATGATATGGATGTATTAAATCATAATAAAAAGGAGAAACATGAAACTATCAAAAAATGAATAAGAATAAGGCAAATGTAGTATGCTTATTGCTTTTTTAGTTTTAAATAAATTTAATTGTGATCAGACGTGAAAGAAGATACAAAGAAAAACGAGCACCACCCTTTACATTGATATCACTTGCATACAGCAATTCTTGAACTTTACAAATTAACTAATTGTTCCAAAAATAAAAATAAAAATAAAAACAAAAACAAAAAGAAGGAGAATCCTTGCAAATTCTTTTATGCTAGCTAAAAACCGATGGTATGGTAAACCTCTGACAGTGGTAAAAAAATATCATCATATGGGAGAACTTTCTTGTAGTGGCCTTTAACAATCTATAGAAATGCAACTTTGGGCAATGCTGTTGCTGTCCACTTTGCTGACAAACGGGTTAATCTTGACCCAAACAAGAGAAAAGACAGAGGCCAAAAGCACTGACCAAAGCACAACAATGGTGGGAGTCCTGTTTTGGCGACCCATGAGACCCTTGAGGAAGGGGTATAGATGTAGTATCACCCAAAAGGCAAAGAAAACCTTTCCAAACAATGGACCCCAAGCTTCATATCCTTTGTTTAGGGCGTCAGAGAACCCTGCAACCACGCCAACCAAGTTGAGTATGAGAAGGGTCGTCGGGGGGATCAAAAGTGTGGTCCACTTGATGATGTAGAGCTCCCCGAACTCCGAGTCATCGGCTGCCTTTGCAGTGACTGTGAAGTTGGTGTCAAGTCCTGCAAACATCTTGAGAAAACCTTGGAAGACGGCGAAAAGATGGGCTGAGACACCTCCAATCACCCAGAACTGCTCGTTACGCCAGAACTCCTCGATGGTGACCCCGCTCCACCGCAGCTCCAGAATGCTGGTGACAATGATGGAGAGGAAGAGGCAAAGGAAAAGGAGACTTGCCAGGTTTGAAAGCTGAATCATGTTAACAAAAGTAACGCAAAGTAAGTTTTCTTGTGTTAAACCTGACTTCTTAATGTAGGAAACATGGGTTTTTGTATTTATGATCAATAAGTCTCGTAAGAAGATTTTAAGCCATTACCGTTGGTATGATAAATTTTCCAGTGAGAAGGCAAATTGCCGGCAATGTACAATAAGCAATGAGAGGGAAGGATGTAAAAGGGTAAACAATGGTGTTGACGTAAGCCAAGCGCTGCAGCCACTTGAGGCGACCTCCAGCAAAGCCATACCAAAGGGGACAATGCCTGCTAAAGAAGATCTCAACGGATCCGAGAGCCCATCGAAGAACTTGGTGAAGCCTGTCAGACAAGTTAATTGGTGCCGACCCTTTGAACGCAGGCCTTAAGGGCATGCAGTAAATTGACCTCCATCCACGGCAGTGCATCTTGAAACCTGTTAGGATATCCTCTGTGACTGACCCATAAATCCAACCAATCTGTGAAGATAGAACACCATGATTATTTATTAGAAAGTAGTCGATTATGTATGTTTATGTGGACTAAAATATTAAAATTTAGAGGAAGGAAAAGGAAATTTGTGTACTTCTTTTCCCCATTCTGTTTTCTCTTCATAACCACAACTAATGACATGAATTGCCTCCTTGATCAATGCCGATGGGTTAACAGATTCGGGCACTCCTCCATTCTCCATCAATGTAGACTCGATGAATACGGATGATAATCCAAAGGTTTTCTCAAAGCTCAGTTGTGAGATGAGCATTGACCTCTCATGCTCATCATAATCTGCTCAATAAGAAAATCAATTGCATTTTTTGTATTTTGAAAACTACGTTCATGATTTGTCTAACTCCAATTCATAGTAATACTAGACTTACTATCTATTTCCCTAAGGTTAAATATGGCAGCATCAAGTTCATTGCGTTTCGCGTCTCGATAAAGCTCTGAGGGGTCTTTAGACGACTTCTTGTCTGGGCAGCAACAAGAGCAGCAGCCGCACCATGAGCAGGATGATGAGGAAGGTTTTGGTAATATTGGCAAGGAAGAAGGACTATATCCATAAAGTGCTTGCCTATTGAAGACAGTACCTGTCCCCACATAGACTGGTCCTTGAATACCATCAAGTCCTCTCATGTTAACCTACATAATCATAATATTAGAACGATCTTTAGACTTAAAATTCTCATAGCAAATTTTCTTTTGCAAAAAAAGTAACCATAAGTTCTTCTAGATTGAACTTACGTCGAAGAAAACAGTGTTGCGATTAGCATATCGATCACTGTGGTCAATCCCATCAAACCTTTGAGGGAACTGGACATAGCAGACACCAGGGCCAACTTGAGGATCCATCATGAAACACATAGCCTCACGAATGGCCTTGCTGTTGTTAACATAGTGGTCACAGTCAAGGTTAAGTATGTATGGAGCATTGGTCAGAACCGCGGATACTCTAACCTGTATAAGCTCAAATATTCATGCCTTAGTTAAATTTTCAATGCAAGGGTATGAAATTTAGTACTGTTGTATATAAAGTATATAGAATAGTACCAGAGCATTTTCAGCACCAGCTTTCTTGTGGTGCGGGTAACCAGGTCTCTTCTCTCTAGAGACATAGACCAACCGAGGAAGTTCATTTCCCTCTATGTCATGGGCACCAGTGTTTCCAAGAAAAACCTGAAAGGAAAAAAATAAAGACAAAAATATGTGAAGTGTGTGACGTCTAATTATTACTCTGATGTAGAGTTAGCACGTAGATCGACCTTAAGGGCAAACTCCTATTTATCTTGCATGTGCTTTCTTGTCTTTCTTTATTACATTGCAACACTAGATTCCAATCTCAATAACAAAGTTTTGTGACACTTGTTACTAAGCAAAAGAAAAAAAAAAAATAGTAAGCAAATTAACCTGAATCATGCCAGGGTGATCACGGGGGTTATTCCCAGGCCAAGGTGTTCCATCTTGCATGGTCCAGCCATCTTCAGGTGTTTTCTGAGCTTTCGCTACTAAAGCATTAATTCTCACTTTGAACTCTTCATAATCTCTCTACAACAATTCAAAACAAGACCATTAAACCAAAATGATTTGAAGCACATATATTGTTGGTGTTACAGAAGCAACTAATCATCTTTAAAATGCTTTACTTTCATTGCTCGGCGTTCCTTCACAAAAGAAGGTTCAATTTTATCCTTCAGGTAATCAATCTTCTGTGAGAAATAGAACTCGGGAGCACGTGGTTCAATTGCAAATTTCTTGCAGAATGGAACCCACTTCCTTGCGAAATCAGCTGTTTCGACTAATGATTCGAAAGTAAGCATGGCAGCACCATCATCAGACACATAGCAGGAGACCTTATCAATAGGATAGTCGACTGCAAGGATGGAAAGAACTGTGTTTGCCGTGATTAAGGGCGGTTCTTTCAATGGATCGACCGTACTCACGAAGAAATCCACAGCAGCAAGCTCTGATGGTTCCCCCTCTCTTTCATACCTGACATTCAAGTGCACATTCAAGCGTTAACCCTTTAATTTATGTTAAGTGATTCACATATGCTAATCTAGAAAGCATTCTAATCATAAGCAAAATAACAGGTTCAATTACCGAATTTGAAAGTATAGACAAAAACCCATTTAAACTCCTAGACGGTAAAAATTTTCAAAACAATTTGATTATAGCTAAAACTTGGCATTGCAGATAAAGATATGAACCTTGCAGAAAGCCTGTCAATATAAGTTTCCCTACTAACTGGAGACCATTTGGGAAACTGATCCAACACCCAGGAATAGGCAAACCAGATCTCACAAATCACAGAGGTCATCCATAGAGCATAAGCACTATCAACTGGATGTGTTACTCGGTATTGGAAAAACAGAACCAGAATGATCAATCTCATGATTATCACAACCCTGTAGGGTGTGAGTTTGCTTTTGGAAAGTGGAATGAGAGTTGATAGTGGTTGTGCACCATCTGGGGACCTGCAAAAACAATCAAGTTGTGTCATATTTTGTAGTCTCAAATTGTGATACATGATTAAAACCATTTTTATAAACCAACAAAATGGAATAACAGCATGTCAACAGGTATGATTTCATTAACTTTTTGATAACTAACAAATTTATACTCACTGTTGTTGCTCTTCCATCTGCTGCTCGGGTGGGACTTGAACTTCCTCTTTCTCCGCCTGAGCCATGGCCTTTTTCTTCTTACTCTTTTTGTCTTTCCAACTCTCTACTCTATTCTTCCAGATCGGATTCCCGGCCTCGTCATTCATCTCTTCAACACAAACCAATCGAGATTTTCATCAATTTTCTAGCAAGCATGAGGAATTATATAAAAATCAAGGGGCCAAATGATGCAAACATGGATAAGAAAACGGTTCATATCTTACCACTATCCACTGTAGACACACTGCTGATATGTCTAGCATGAAGTCCCACATCCTATGAAAAACCAATACCCAATATTAACTCTTTACTATTCTTCACCTTGGAAGAGCATGTGAAGTAGAGAAATGTGTACAAAAGTAGTCCTTCTTACCTTTGGTTCATTGAGATGAGATGCCATGGTGGATCTAGTTTCAAATATATTTGTTTCGCCGTGATCAGCTGGTGAATCCTCTGTAGAAATCCAAGGAACACAGCTTTCAAAATCATGTAAATCACAATGTGTCTTTTCTATTTAAACATATATATTGAAAAATCTATGTGAGAAAGAAGTACCGTCATAGGGCGTGCCACAGCACAGGCAGACTTTACGCCCCTCCTTGATCTCATAATTGAAACAATCCTTGCAAATGGGGAAATTGCATTCATGACAAGCCACAAAGACCTCCCCATTGGCATCAAGCCCCACTTGCTCACCACAAGTGTTGCAGAGAGGAATCCCAGATTGCATCATCTTGATTCTCGATCAGCTTTCGTCGATCAGCACTCAGGGACTCTCTCTTTTCCTGTGCTTTCTCAATCCCAGTTTGGTTACTTAATTTTTATATGGAAGACCCCAAAAACCACAAAAGGGTAGGTTGGTCTTTACCTGAAGAGGGTGCAACTGCAAGCATATACGTATATCTTTGTACTACTGCTTAAAGGGAGTGGAGAAGATAAATGGTGGTTGTGGAGGTTGAGGTGTTGGTTTTCATTCTTCTTGCAGAGAAAGAGAGATGAGAAGCAACGTCTACATTCCCCCTTTCCTTTTTTTTTTCCTTTTTTTTTCCTTTAAAGATAAAGGATTTGAAAATTTTTGCTTGAAGTCTAAGTAAGGTTTTGGTTGGGAAGGGTACATCTTTAACCAACAAACCTTATGGAAAACAAACCAAAGCCTTACATGTTACTTCGAGAGATATAATACGCAAACAAAAACTGCCAGCCACATTGGCCTGTCTTTATGTATTTGGGTTCTAAGTTTCAATATTCTTATAAGTTGCAATTGCCAAGATTGTTTCGTCTCCATAGTTGTTTTTCTTGAAAAAAAAAAAGTCCATAGATAAGCGCAAACATATATTCTTAGGAATAATGAGGATGAATTTGCATGCAGCTCACATTTCATTCGTTGATGGTTCAGTCATATGATTATAAATGTCATAGGGTGTGTGTGTGTGTTTTTTTTAGAACGGAGACGGTACTTTTTATTTACTTTCACTTGCTTTATACCTTTAGAAAAATCATTTTCATCCCTATAAAGTTATAACCCCGCTATTCATAAAATTGTTAATATGTAGTTTAATTTTTAAACTGAGTATCATTGTTTTGTTAGTATTGAAATTATAACTTTGTGAGATTAAATAGAATTGCTCGTGTAGAAGAAAAAAGCACAGAAAAATGTAAATCGGATGGAGAAGCATTGATTGAATGACTAAGAAGGTGGCTATTGACAATTGAAAGATGGTAACATCCCACGTGTAAATCATAATCCATTTGGTTCAGATTTTCCTCAATAAAATCCAAGATGGTTGTACACTATTTCCTTCTAGAGATCTGACTTAGCAGATCAAAAATATTGAATTCTCGCTTCTTTGTAATTGTACCTAACTTTACTGCTTTGTTTATTTATTTATTTTTTTTTTGAATTTCTTGTTTGGATGCGTACGGATAAATTTAGGTAGCATCAGATTATCATATTCATCCGTTTATGAACATAACATACATGAAAAACCCTAGTGTTTTTTTTTTTTGGGAAGGAACCCATCTAGATTCTGGAGAAGGATACAATTTTAATAAGAGGAGGGAGATTGAGAAAAGCATTTTCATCAAAGATAATTTTGATGATAATAATGGTAATAATAATTTTACAATCAAATTTGATTAGTAATTTCTTCATAAGAAGCCTAATTGCCTGATTGTGACCTTCTTCACAAGTTCCCTTTATAAAACTACAGCATTTCTCATCCAAATGGAGAGAAAATAAATAAATTAATAAGGAGATCAAGCAGCCTGAAATCTGCGATACAATGAAATGAAATTCCTATATGCCTGCTAGAATAGAAAGAGAACCTCAGAAACAATGGCATTCCCTGATGAGAGATTGTAATTTGTAAGCAGCCTAACCAGCCATTAAGTTTGTGATCACCTCTGCAAAATTTACACGTAGATCCAACAGAGCTTCGAGGCCAAAAGGGAATGGTTTTTCCAGAGTCGGTCATCGGTTTTCTCACCAGGAATTTTCGTTTGCAAGAGTCCATGGTTTCTGCAGCACCGATCTATGAAACAGAATAGACCTTCACCACTTTCGTTGTGTCACATACAACAAGGTTTTCCGTATCAGTTGGAGTGGTGCAGAGCCAATTGACCTGCCGAGACATTAGTTCCAGGATGAAAAGTAGTTAAAAAATAATAATAACAATAATTGAAATCTGGGAAGTTGTCTAAAAGATACAAGAAAAGCTCACCTTTTTGCTCAGATTGATGTTCAATTGTAGAACATTAGTGCTGCTACTAGTTTGTTCTGTATCAAGTTGTCTGGACCAATCCCACACCTTTACTGACTTGTCATTTCCACCTGAGATTATGAATTTTCCTCTCTCACCAAATAGTGCAAATTGCCTGAATATTTGTATCAGTCAAATAATTGAATAGTTTCCTCTGAGAAAAGAGTGCCATTAAGTCTTCCAAAATTACACTCAAGCAAGTTACTTACACACAAGACACTGCAGCAGTATGACCCCCAAATGAGTAATCTAAATGCAGCCTTTTTCTCCCATTTAGTTCTGAGTTTTCTGTGTCAGTGGTTCTACTTCTGTTTTTGGATCTATTCTGAGATCCTCTTTGGGATCCTGAAGAAGTTTTTAACTTGATGGCAGCAAGTTCAGATTCGATGTCAATAACATCAACAACTCCATCACCCCTTGCAACAGTACAAATCTTTCCAGATTTGTCCAACATATCAATATCTGGAACCGCTATTCCATGAATGAAAGCAGGATTGAAACACTGCCCCGTGCTACCACCATTGTTATCATGCAGAGCTGTATCAAAGAAAAGGAAGGGCTCAGAACAAATCCCACTTTCCAGTTGATTGCACAGCCGTCTTTGAAAGAAAATGAGATTGTAGAGGTAGAAAACAAGCATTTACCAAAGTCCACAATTTTGTGTGGACGCCCTTTGGAGAAGTCCCACATCACAAGTTTTGAGTCAAGGCCTCCACTAACAACTACAGGAACAGCCCAAAATGTAATTGTTTATCAAAGATTGCCTAAGTTTTTGTTTTTTTTGTTTTACACAGAATGTGAAACAAGATGAATTAAAAAAAAAAAAAAAACCCAACAACAACAACAAGAAGAAACAAGCAAACAAAGGGAATGAAAAACCTGTCAGCATTAGGTTTATCCAAGTAAATTCAAATACTATGACAGAAGGATGACTTTAGTAGTATCCAAATTCCCATTGATATAAATACTAACGAATGGCAGTGAAACATAATACTATCAATTAATCCATCAAAACATAAACGATATTGGCCACAAAATCATGTCATAAGCACTTCCCAACAAGCAAACTGGCAACTTCTGATCACCAGCCATCAAATGGCTACCACTCTTTTCCCTTTTATTGGCATTTCAAATTTTTAAGCTCCAAAAACCACTTCTTAAGACACCAGTCACCGGCTGGCTCTCACCCTACAACTAATGTTTTATCTTCGAGCCAAATAAAAGATTACAGTTAGAACATGAAACCCAGCAAAAAGGCAGCTTGTACCATACAGACATTCATACAAATCTTTATTTACTAGTCATAACTCTAGGAATTCCCTTTAACTAACTATTTTGCACAAAATCACAGCATCAAAGAATTAATGACATCTCAAATAACTTTTTGAGTCAAAATAAAAAAGGCATAATGTTAGTAGGTAACATACAAGTAGAAGCATCCGAGTTAAAACCTTATTAATCATATACTTTTTAACAACAATATCACCAGCTGGTGCATGCATTTCGACATCTGTAGATAGATGGAGATAGAGAGAAAGAGATAAGGAAAAAATAATAATAAAAAGTCAAATAGAAAATACCTTCCCAGGATCTCCATGGAAGGAATTGCACGCTGCTACAAATCTATATATATAGTTAAGGTGACAGATGTGGATAAAGATCAAACGATAGACGAGGAACTCAAAAGCTTGGATGCCCGGGCAAGAAACAATCTAGAATGAAAGGGGGAAAAAAGGAATCACAAGCAGAAGTTTTGCTGATAAACCAGCCTGTACTTGCAAGATTAACGTCGTATGGGGGTCCAATAAAACGTGGTTATATTTATAAGAAAGGATACACTTGTGTGGCCAGCTCTCAATGTTTTATAGAGGCATTTTTGGCTAATGTCTATGATCTGCGTACAGATTGCCATGAGCAGCGTAAGCATCATAAAAGAAACATTGCAAAATGTCAAACTTTCTATAGCTTCAATTAACTGCAGAACACATGCTAATTATATGCAAGAGAGAAAGTTAATGAACTTTGCAAGTACGCCCAATACATAAGAAATGAACATCATACTACGAAGTTTGAGCTACATCCTCTACATAGCCTGACCAGGTAAAAATAAAATACAAAGATAACTTTTTAATCAATAATGTATATTGATCGAGATTAACAGTCCCTAAAATAATCACTACTTTCCTAGGAAGAAAATTATCCAATGACCACTTTTTTTAAGAATGTTTATAGGTGGTAAGAACCTTAACATCACCGCCATCATCTGCAGCAGCAAGAAAAGAAGACTTGTGGTTGCACGCAATCTGCATAGACAGGATTAATCTTATATTACAAACAACCGGCACGGACAGATCATTCTATAAAATAAATAAATAAATAAATAAATAAAAACTGCTACCACTAGATGCACCTTTATTTTCAAAGATTGATAACATTTTTTCATTTATGTAAATGGTTAAAAATTCGACTATTAGATACATATAGCAGGCTCAGTTTAAACTTTATGAATATTTAAAGTTTACAATTATCTTTCTCATATAATGTGACATTTTGATCTGTAGTGTGATTACTACCCTTAATCCAAAAAGGGAAGGAAGGAGGGGGAAAAAACATATACACACTGCACACCAACCTCTCAAAATTAAAGGAAACAAATACACAGGATCAAGTTTTCGAGACAAACATTCTTTAAACACTTGAGAGTCAAAATTGATATTCGAGATTGCTCAGATGCATACATTCTGCCCTTAATAGACAGAGTTAATACCAATGTCTACCTGATTTATCTCCTCCTTATTATATTCAAAACTGTCCAACGGCTTGCATGCATTGGGCTGCAAAATAGAACGTACACAATTACAACATATTGGACAATAACATCATAGATTAAAAATCACATATGTCAAAGAGAGGGAGCAAGGGATCGATGAAAAGTTACAAAAAAGGGGAAAAAAAAAGAAAAAAAAGAGCTTCTCTTGCCAAAAGAAGGGAAACAAAAAAACACAATTAGAACTAGAAACTTCTACATCGACGCTGGAAATGATTACCAGTTGGACATCAAAGCTCTTGACTTCTTTTCCCGATGAAACATAGATTACATTCTCATTTCCTGAAGCAGCAACAATATTGTTTACAAATGTGGCCAAAAAAAAAAAAAAAAGAATTACGATTCCCTGATATTCGTACCCTGAACTCGGTACATTAAACATAAATCACACACTCACTAAACACCAATTGAGCTAGCCTCAGTTAGCAAAAGGAAATAATCAAACACAAAATCAGCCTAAAGAGCATTCCAAGACACGATCAAAAACAAGTGGAGAATATAAGACATCCAAGGTAAATCATTATCTTTTCATCCAAAAATTAAGTCCATAGTTAAAACTAAAATCTTCATATAATTCTCATAACCAAACTACCAAGTTAAAAAAATTACCCCTAGTCCAGATTTTCTTAAAAAATAAAAATAAAAATCTAAAATTTCAAGTCCAAAGCTCAACATAAAAGCTCAAAAATTACCGGAGTTGAAGCAAATAGATGATAAGGGTTCATTCCCAATTTGCAGAATATGAACGACGTCTTTGCATCGCATGTCAAACCAGCAAACGCAACCATCCTATCATAAACGAAGAATTGATACCGATATTGATACTGATATTGATTAATCATTAACGAATATGAAAACAATCTGAATTGAAAAGAGCAGGACGGAGAATAGTGAACACCTCGGCGGTGGTGAGGACGAGGCCAGGCCTGTCACGTGAGGCGACGCAGCAGGTGGCGGTGGCCTTGTGACCCTTCAGTCGCCTTGGCTTCGTCTCTGTCATCTGTGTGACTCTGAGGAAGGCTTTGTGAGTTTCTCTCTCTGACTCTGTTAAACGACCGAGACTTGTGAGCGGAGGGGTAAAGTTTGATTGCTGGGTTTGGGCTCTTGCTCGTGCCGAACCCAGGCCTCGCCGTAGTATTTAGGCTCGGCCCGAAAATTGGAGAGAGCCAAATGGTGGTGCTTATTGACATAGAATCAATTTGATAAAAACCCTTCTGTGGCACAGTCTTTGAGCTTTATTGCTATTAAAAAATATAAAAACAAAATTGATTCTAAGTGTTTTGAGTTAAGGTTAGGTAAATATGTATTGTCGAAAGATATTTTTGATTTTTTGACCGGAAGAAATGGTGTGAATCAATAGAAAAGAAAAAAAATGGTAGAACACAATAATAATAGTAAAAAAATAGTAATTGAGGTGATTTCTTTCTTTACAAACTGGAGGTGTTCTAGTGTTTGCCTTACTCTACATCGTGGAGGTTTTGATCTTGGTGGGGAGGCAGACCTTTTGGTGGTGTTGGCCTCTTTGGTTGGTGGAAGAGCACAACAGTGGGTGCTTTTCTCGCATCGGTGGCTTGACAACATTCTAGCTTCCTTTCGGCTTTGGCAGTGGTGCTACAGATTCCTCGTCCATTCTTTGTGGTGATCAGCTCATCAAAGAGTTTTTGGTGTTGTCGTTTGGGTTTTACGCACTTGTTTTAATTCTTTACTTGTCAAATAAAATTGGTTTTATTTGTAGTGTTTAGCTATAGTTTGCTTTCACTTTTTTATTAGCTTCTTCTAGTAATAGCTGAGGTGGCTCCCCACTTTGAATGTATTTTTTATCCTAACCTACGAGTTATTGTACTATACAATGCTATGTTAGACTCGGTTCTATTAATCTCGTGATCTTGCTAGATCAGAGTTGTCCACCACTTATAACAGTGTGTTTGATAGAGTCATTGATATATTCGATTTGTTGTGTACTTCTTTGTTTTCTTCTTGTTGGAACTTGGGAGTGTTTTACCCCTCAAGCATTTTAGTCAACATGATGGTGGTTTTAGTTTATAGTAGGGGTTGAGTCACTATTTTAGACATAAAGTCACTATTTACATTGTGGTCTTTTACGTCTAAAATAGTGGTGTGAAGTACAATTACCATTTCAAAAAAAAGGAACAATAAAGAAAAGAAAAGCAGTAAATAAAAGAGATTATAGTACCGAAAATAAAATGGCTACTGAAAACATACCTTTTATCGTTACGAAACACATAATATTTTTTATTTTTATAAAATGTTCAAAATATTTATATTCTAATTTATATATAATATTTGTTTATACGAACTTATATAGATTTTTAAATGAGTTTTTGTCAGTTTTGTACAATGTATTTCAAATCTAAAAAAAAATGAACCTAGAGACGTCCCTCAAAAGGCAAAATGTTGCAACTTGCAAATGTTTTTATTTTGAAGTAGAGAATGGGTGGACACCTTGCAAGAAGGCGATTGAAATTGCGTGGCTTTATTGGGTCCGAGGGTACTTGTGACTGCTGTTGGCAATGAGCGGATTTATATTGTTGGCAACAAGGGGCAATACCATATCACCTGTTGAATATGAGTAATTCTATTAAACAACAATAAAATAAAATAAAATAAAACTCATCATTCTCAATACAAAAGTTGATCATACTAATACAATATATATATATATATATATATATATATATATATATTAATCTTTTAGCCTTTCCTCACGTTCTTCCAATTTTACAATTGCGCAATTCTTAATCTTACTCTGAATTTCTTCAACTTTTTTGCTTCAATATGACTGATACTTGTCTAATTTTCAATTTTTATGTGTTGTTTTGTGAAGGACGGTCTTAACAATTATCTCAGTTATAAATAGTATAAAATTTTTACATGTTATAAAAATAATTACTACGATATAAAATTTTAATATATTATAATAAAAATAATTTTAACTAATAAAGCGAAACACATGTAGAAAAATTTACATTTGACAAAACATCCTCTCCAGCATCTTTTTCGTTTTAGATAATTGCAAGTTTGACTAAGAAAATGCACCTAGACTCTAGACTTTTCACTGCTCTCTTTTATGCTAAGCACATGTGAACTGAATCTATTGCTTGCGTGATGCGTGCATGATTGACAACAGCGTTGGTTTACCAAAAATAAAAAAATAGAAAAGTTGAAAAAGTGCTGTGAAACTTTTACTTTCCTTTGAAGTTTCCCGACGATGTTTTCTCAGACACATAGGCGAATTAAAGTTTCTTTGGCCTTTACCATGCAAACAAAGATCATGAGTTCCTATAACTCTGATCGAGGAGAGGCTCTTGTAGAAGGACCAAATACATACAACCAACATTTGTTTTTGCTCCGCCTTCACGATAGCCGATGATTCTTTTGCTCATGAGAAACGGGCTTGCTTTGAGAAAGGTGCTGATTGTGATTGAACATAAATTGTTATTACCGACAAATGTAGAAATAAGCTTCAATTAAGTTGAGCAAGCGAGTGATTTGTTATGGTTGTGACTTAAATCTCCTTGTGTTTGTGTTTTATAGCCCATATTTTCTGAGCTCAGTGATGATAGTAGAGAGATTAAGGTCAAATCTTGTAGCTTATTATTGATCTTGTTAGGTATAGCGGCTTTATCCCACGGTATGGAATTTAAGTTTAGGCCCACTTGGGAAACTGTTTTTAGATTTTTTTCTCTTTTTTTTTTCTTTTAAAAAAAGCATTAAGCGTTGTAAGCGAGAGGTTTTTTTTTTTTTTTTTTTTTTTTTTTTTTTTGCTCTTTGGCTGCACAGTACAGAGCTTCAAGAGTTTTCCCCTGTTTTCATTTTTGTTTATTTTCGTTTAATCTGGCAAAGAACCATACCACACAAGGGAGTGAGAAAGCACCACTCCA
The DNA here is from genome assembly GCA_025403435.1 of Artocarpus heterophyllus. Classification (NCBI taxonomy): domain Eukaryota; kingdom Viridiplantae; phylum Streptophyta; class Magnoliopsida; order Rosales; family Moraceae; genus Artocarpus; species Artocarpus heterophyllus. Next base: position 17,907,869 of record CM046350.1, read on the forward strand.
AATTTTCTTAGTTTCATTCCTGTCATTTGTTCTAACATTATTCAATAACAGTAAGAAGCTTTTACATGTTACAATATAAAGCAAAAAATAATTACAGTGTAAAACTCTCATATCTTCATTGTCGTACTCAACACGTTTCTGACAGTGAGAGAGTCATGTCCAACTCAACAGCCATTGAAGTTTAAACGGGCTTCCAACGTATCTTCTACACATTGAAGTTTCCGTTAATTGGAACTTGCTAAGCACATGAAACACCAAGCTTCAACTTAAAATCTCGGAATTTGTCATTTCCTCGTTAATTTCAAGGCAAAATAAGTTTTGTCATGATAAGAAATTCAAACTTCTAACATTTATCATAGCAATTTCAAAATAATTCCACATTCTTGCATGTAAATAATGATGTACAACCCCTCAAAAAAAAAAAGAAAAAAAAGACTAATCGACACCATCTCAAACCTTGTTATGCTTTCATTTTTTATATATAAAATTGCAGAAGTACAATACCAGAACAATATGGAACTAACCAGGCCATCCAAAATCCTTTCTCAGATAATTACACACTTTCACTACATGCATAGCCCAAACAGAGTCAGAAAGAGAGATACATATAGAAGAGTTCAAGTTAGTGTCTCAACTCTATTAGACAATTTTTCTAGAGTACAACTAATTAAAGGCAAAATCTAGGATTAAATCCCGTGAAGCTCACCGTTAGCATAAATTTATTTGACAGTGCAAGCAACAGCATAAGCCCAAGACTTGAGGTGCTGTTTCATGGCGATATTATCATGAAGAGGAGGCATATTCTTGTAGTGATGATATAAACAACCCATCTTCTCGCAATACCCGCGATTTCTCTCGAGCCACCAAGCAGCTGTAAACTCATGAGACTCGGAAACCTTGGTCTCCTTGGCGACATCATCATCAAAACCCAAATCAATCTCTCCAAAAATCTTTCTCCTTTTTCTCTGTCTGCGTCTTCTGCCGTTTCCCCTTTTCCTGACCATGGTCTCCTCTCTCTCTGCCGACGACGTTTCTGGTCCAACCACATCAACAACCACAACAACGCTTGGATTTTCTGAAATGGGCTTTGAGAATTCTTCAATGGGCGGCTCCAAAAGTACTCGTCTTGTTGTTGTTGATGACAGGACATTAGAGAAGAACCAGAGTGAGTCTAAGCTCTCTGTGACCGGTGAAGTTGAAGCATTAATACCCATGATAAACAACTAAAAACAAGGACATATATATATACATACATGTATTAAGAATCAATGTCCATGATAAACAACTAAAAACAAGAACATCTATATAGACACATACATATATTAAGAATTGAAAGAGAAGTTACGAACGAGAGATGGAGAGAACATATTTGAGAGTGGAACGGAAAGACGGACTGAATGTGGAGGTTGCACTATTCTCGTTTATTCTGGATCCAAAATTACTAAAATGGCCCTCGGTCAGTGGCAAGAGGAAGGAGGCTAGGAAGGGTGGTTTGGGGATTGGGGAGGAGAACACTGCAGGAGGCAGCGGGATACGTGGGATGGTTTTGGAAGCATTTGGCGTCCGGCCAAGTTCGTTCAGTTGTAACAGGCCAAGGTCCAATGCTATGTTGCCAACTGTGATTCACTTTTTAATTATAATTTTTTTTGTTGGAAAAAAGAGAAATTTTGCTTGTACTATTTATTTTTTTTGAAGGGATTTTGGTAGTACTATTGCTGTTGGTATTTTAGACTTAAATAAACAGTAAAGGAGGAACCCACCCAACGGTTGAGAAAAGCATGACTATTATTTGATGTTGGTACTATGAATTTTTTTATTTTCTGCTTTGCTAAATGTTTGTTAATAATTGGCACTTTTAGAGGCGCTTTTTTTTTTTTTCTTTTTCTCTTTATTAAAAAGATTAGAGTTCTATTCTCAAAAAAAAAAAAAAAAAGAGTTCTATGTGGTAGCAAATACTTAATTATAGTTCATGTTTATGAAATATAAATCTTAAAATAGGTTAGAATCACGTTAAAATGAAAGAATATGTAAAATTATAGAAATTATTACAGATTTGACGTTTTGAAACAAAGACTAATAAGTCTCTTAAAAATAAAAAAAAAAACTTGTCATTTTGTTTTTAAAACAAAAACCTTGGCGGTAGGTTATTTTCTTATATCTTATCTCAGAATTCTCCTGAAAATATTAAAAGATTTGTCATTTTGTTTTAAAATAGAACCTTACTAGTAGGTTGTTTTCCTATATCCTGTTGAAAAATTCTCCTAACAAATTTAAAAACCTGTCACTTTTGACACCTATGTTATATGATATGGGAGGAGCTCACTTTTTAAAATCATGTCATTTTAAAGTCGTATATAATGAAAAAAATTAGAGCTAATATTTTATAAATTGTATGAAACAATTTTAATATCGTTAGATAATAGTGAAAAATAGACAATAGACAAACGTAGAATAAGAAATACATAGATATATGTGGAAAACTTTAGAAAGAAAAAAACACGGGCAAAAGCATAAACAGATCTACTATATTAAGAAATTAGTATAAAAAGAGTGTTTCGAAAATACACATACACACACATATATATGTATATAGGACTAAAAACCTTAATAGGCCTAAACCGTACCATGGGGCAAAGCCCCTGCCCCCTCAAACAGAATCAATAGTGGGCTATAGGATCATTTCTATCTACTATCACTATAGACCTTCAAAAAATTCCCATAATTAAATTTTCACCACCCAAAAAGTCGTACAGTGAACTTTTAAGCCGGACCAAAACAAAATTCAAGTCACCATACTCTAACTATTATCTTTGCTGCCTCCAATAAAAGAGCATTTTTCTATTATTTTCTCTTTTTTCTATTTTCCAACCTTATAATTAATGTTTTTTCTCCCTTATAATAAGTGTCCGAGTGTAACAGAAAAAAAAAAGTTTAGACTTTTGCCCAATTTTATAGTCATTTTTTTTGTTTCTCTAATTATAATTTACGTTTGGCATAAGAATTTGATATTAAATTACAGATGCTCTAAACATGACTAAACTTTTAACTTCCTAAACTCCTCACCTTCAATCCCAATTCAAGACCCTCACTTTCTCTCCCCTCAAAGCTCCCTCTCCTCTCCACCTTCTCTGTCTCCCTCCGCCCCACCATAGTTGGGAGTCCCATTGGTTGCTTGTGTTGTTCATCTCCATTGGCCTCAACACTTAGAAAAATTTCAACGGAACCTCCACAAAATGGTATCACAAAAACTCAAAATAAAAAAAAAGAACAATATACCATACAAAAATAATAGTACAGAAAGAAATCTGCTAGTCGTGGCAAAGAACAAAGAAATCCCAAAACATTGTCCCCTAAGCAGCCTACTATGAAAATAGTTACCTTAAATGTATAATATTATTGTTTTAAGTCTTTTAGTAACAAAGAAGAGAATGTTTACACTTAATATAACTATTTTCATAAAGAAAATTAAGTTATTATGCAAATGAAATGTTATTCTCTTTGTGAAATTTCAGAATTCTTTTACAAATTTTATTGTACGGGACTAAAAGAGTTTAAAAACCAAAAGTTTATGGACTAATTTGTTAATTAAAAGTTTAGACATCAAAGTGACAATGCTCACATACAAGGGACTAAAAACACTAACAACCTAAAAAAAAATCCTATCAATAAAACACAATTTTTAGCTATTGAATCAAGTAAAATACGACAATTGAACGAAACCTCATGAAAATTTAAAGGTTCAAAATTATGGCTTCTCATTATGGTATTTTCATACCTTAAAATAAAAATTCTCCTTTACTTATTGGAGAGGCAAGACAAGTATATGTTAGTACTTGATATTGCTGCCCCATTTACATTTTCAGTGCCTGTCTTCTGTAGTTGCATTTGTGACTAATAATTGGATGAACATAAAATGATCAATGGTCATGGAAGAATAGTTTTCTTTTTTTTTTTTTGGAGTATAAAAGGCAAAAAAGTTATTTCTAATTGAATAAGGGCATGTTAGAATTGTAAAGCAGCCAAAATCTCTTGAATCGTTTATTAAAAAAAAAATCCGTTTGAGTCGAATGTAAGTAATATTACAAAATCCGAAACAATTGTGAAGCTCACTTCTAAAATTCATTTGAGCCAAATATTAAGTAAAGCTTTGCAATAATCTTGAGATGAAAGTTAAATTTCAAAGAGACCATATTGCTTGTCATGAGTCCCGGTTCTCATCAAAATTGGCCAAAGCCTTTTTTTTTTCCCCCTACAAAAAAAAGGGTTATATTCTTGGCATTTTAACTGCTGCCTTGCACGTAGAAGGTTGGAGATTACAAAAGCTTCAATCTTGAATCATTTTTATATTTGTGTGTGAAATATATGTGATGCAAAACTTGTGAATAAAACGCAAGGAATTTATGGCTTCAAGCCTTAAAAGTAAATTCGCGAAGGCTTTGGTTTTATGTGGTATTTGGCGACAATATTTTGGAAAAACTATTTTTAGTAAAAAGATTCTTAGCCCCAAAATGATGGAATTTAGATCCCATAAAATTGAATGAATTGCTAGGAGAGACCAATCACATTAAAAGATCCGGAGAACGTTGAATTGAGATAATTAAACGACAAAATTCAAGCTTGACGTTTGGTTCCATAAAGTGAATTAGGTGGCTATATCCTATATTCCATGCATGAAGTCTTGGAGAATGACAGAACATGGAATTTTTTTTTATACTGAGGTAAACCCAGCATGACTCGAACCCCAAGTCTATAATTGGGGTCAAGAAGACGGAAATTTCAATGTTTATTTTTTTTCTTAATTAATTTATTTGGCTTCTATGTTCCTGTAAGGCAAGAATTTCAAAGGTCGAACAGGGAGTTGCCTTACCTAAACGATACATAATTTAAATAACCAGTAAATTTAATTCCTTCTCTGCATTTTTTTTTTAAATATGGTCTCGTTTCATTTACAACGCAGGGGAATTCACAACAAATCATCCAACAACGATGAAAAAAATGTCCTCTGCTCTGCTTTATCTATCTTTACAGTAACAAGTTTTTAAACTTGAAAAAAGGAATTCAAAACAAACAATCCTACAATAAATTAAGCACAAATCATTAAAAAAAAAAAAAAACTTGAAACAGATTCTTCATAATAATCATCATCATGATGATCATCTAACGGTAGAAGCAACAGTATGAGCCCACCATCTGAGATTATCTTTCATGTCAACCTCGTTGCTCAAAGTAGGAATCCTCCAATTCATCAATGGGTTCTCTCTTTTCGGCCTTAAATCAAACACCCCCCAAGCTTCAGAAAGATAAGGCCTTGAAATCACCGACCCATTTTCAAAAACACCTTTTTCTTCTTCATCTTCATCTTTTTCTTTTTCCTCTTCCAATTCCTTGTTATTCTTTCCCAATCTCTGCAAACCAGGAATTATCGAAGCCAAGCTCGACTCTCTGTCTTCCTCGGAGAAAACAAATCCCAGATCCATAAACCCTTTTAGCTCTTTGAAGTCAAGCTCCGACAAGCTCTTGCTTTCGCTATCCTTTCTTCTTCTTCTTCTTCTTCGATTGTCGACTTTCTTCTTTGGCGGCTCTGCAACTAATTCAAGACTTTTCTCCGCTTCTTCTGGGTTCTCGAACTCTGCAATTTCCTTTCCCGACGGAATCGTGAGAAGCTTTGGCGGTGAATGATCGTCTGGAGAGAAGCTTGTCGTGTTCATGTTCGACTGGTCGCTCATCGATCTGTTGTGATGATGATGATGAGGAGTCGGATTAGCTCGCGACATCTCTGGTTTTGTTGGGTCTTGATTTTCTCGAGAAATTTCCTCTTTAGGTTCTGATTTACAGCTTGATGAATTCGATAAAAATGGTGGTTTGATCTTAAAGATCTCGAGCTCAAACCAGCAAGAGTCGTAGAGGTTGAGGATTTTCTCCGCTCGATCCAATTCCATGAATGGCGGCGAAGGGTTTTTCTTGTGTTGTGTTCGTGTCTTTGTGTACGAATTTTCGGCCTCGAAAACAGGCTTTTATAGATAGGTTCATATCTATGCACAATAACAATGTTGTTATGTTCGAACTGTTTATTCACACGTTTTCCATTTGTTTTTCTTTTTATAGTCTTTTTTTTTTTAATAGTTTGACTCTATTGTTTTGTTTTACTTTTATTTTCCGAGTGAAATTCAGTTGCTTTTTCCAGGAAAAAGTGAAAAATGATTGCAAGAAGGAGCGCGTTGGGATGACGACGTGGCCTTCAAAGAAAGGAAGCAACGTGATTTCGTGGGGTAGTCTTCTTGTTCATGCCCCCACCTTAGACATGTCATTCATTACGTGGCCTTTTTTGACATAATTTGAAACAAAGGAAGAATGTTAAATTATTGTAACCAATGTTTTTTTTTTTGCATTACCAGTTAAAATAAAATGTTTGTATTTATTAAGCACGTTTGTTTATTTATTTTTTACTCTTGTAGAATCTTAATTTATATTTGCACTCCAACATATTCTGATTTTTGGCATATGTGGAAATTGCTAGGTGATTTCTTAACTTGTTTGATGATTTTTGCATGCAACAGATTAATTGTTTAGTAGTAATTTCAAAATAAGCGAAAATAATTTGTTTTGAAATATGAGAATTTTTTGAGAATTGTACTGAAAGTATTTTTAAAATTTTTATCTTGAAAAACGTGAAAAAATATTTTCAAAAACTCTTAAAACAATACCAAATAGAGCCTAATTTCTTATTTTATCTCCCTCTCTTTCTTGTATTTTTTTTTTAATATATAATTTCAAAAGTGTGGAAGTCACTAAATGAACCCTGAGATGTCATAACGCTAGTGTTGGCTACCGACGGCAATCGTTATTATGCATGTTATCTGTACTACAGAGATGTTGATTTCTCGTTTGTCATGTATTTATCATGGAGTGTCGAACCAAACATTTGGGAAGCAAAGCAATCACTCACCATCAATAATGGTTTGTTGCTTCTTATTTACTCTAATTTCAACTCTAAATCATTATGGTGGGCATCTCATTTTAGTGGTCATCCACCACGTAATTGATGCCCACTTACAACCCAACAATAATATGTGGCATCTACAACATAGCATGTGGTTAAGTTTGTATATGCAAAGTTATGATCCCTCTTTGATTGACATTGCCATGGTTTTTTAACTTAATCACATAGTAATATGCTATAATAAAAAAAGAATAGGATTTTTGTACTATGTTATTTAATAGAAACTTATCAATGATTATCATGTCTTCAAATATGTATTTATAATAGTTCCTTTACCCGACAAGACGGATTATGGCTATGCTAAAAAAAGAAAAAGAAAAACGACCTAAACAAAATGAGACTCGTTATTATATTTTTGGTATACATTGACATTATCTAGTTTAACAACTTTATTATCACTCAATTTGATTTAAGAGACGAAATTAGATAGCTTAAAATTGCTTCTAATTAAAGAAATATATTACGCATTGATAGCACTATCACTTATTTTCCAATTTCATAATTTTAAATTGGATATTTTATAAAGCAATAAAGTAATAAGGTTTGAATGGCACTATTACTTTCTGTTTATTCCCAAAAAAATTTCCTCCCCAACTAACAAATCTTTTTTCTCTTGGACGTGGTGCTACTACCCATCTTGTTGACCCTCCAACATTATTTAATCTTTACTTTCACACCTGTGCCACAAATAAACAGGAGTCATTAACATTTCAAATGTCGTTTTTTAAAATAAACAATTCTCCTCTAATCACATGGAATTGGACATTTTCAAGGGCAAATCTTTGTTAAGAGATGAAACCACTCCTTTGTTATTTCTAATCCGGCGTTTGGAAGAACATTAGAAAATTGAAGAGAAACCAAAAAGCAAGTATGAACCGTGTTATAATCTAATAAACCTAATTTCAAAGTTAAATACACAAAATATGGATTTGGTCGAATGGTGTCGTTTGATTTCTTTATTTCACCCCTTTGTTATATATACAGTGTGGGGGCATTGTGGCAAATGAATAAAAGATATTCTGATGTTCTGTCATGAATAAACAGCCATGTGTCATCAATTCTTATGCGCCAAACTGATAGAATCTCAATTTTCCTACTTTAAATTATTACATCTATGGTTCTTGATGAGCCAACGTGTTGGCGGGACTTCTTAGAACAATGCTATGGCGTAGTAGTTTTCATCAATCCCACCCACTGATAGAAAGGGTTTTTTGGGTCATCAGTTTGGATTGAAAATATTATTGTAATTCAAGTTCTGTGAGCGAAAAAATATTGTAATAAAGTCTATTCAAACTATAATTTTTCTAATTCAAATTATGTTACTAAACGTTCTATAGCGTGGCCCTCACAAATAGACCTATCTTCTAAACGTAATAGTACCGATAGACACTATAAATGATCTCAAGCATTTTTCTTTAGAACAAGCTCTATAATTAGATGGCATATTATTTTTAGAGTATAATTATTTCAGCTGTATCACTTTTATGTGAAACACAAGCCTAAAATTTCGACAAAAGTGATATGTTTGAAATTCAACTATATAGATATGGTATTTCTCTAATTAACCTAAAAAATATTTTGAATACCAGTGTTACCCAACCGTCCAACACCAAAATTATTAAAAGACTAGCCCCATGTATAGGACCCTACATTTGCAGTGTAGGACTTATCTCCTATTAATATGTGGGTTGCATAACAAATATACTAATATTTGATTTTTTTTCTTGATATTGAAAAATTGTAATAAATTATTTTTTTTGAAACTTAAAGAAGTAAATAGCATGTTTTAAAATATTTGAAGTTAATAATATACTTACATTGTCAAGGTGGTTTATTTCTATATTTAAATATGTTATTTATTTCAAATATTTTAAATGAAGCTATCCAGTGAAAATAATAATAATAATAATAATAAGAGAAATGCTCTTTACCTTTTACCCATTTTGGTAGTACTTTCCAGGATTCAAGCATAAGAACCGATTGAGTCTGAGAACTCTTTCTTAATCCACCCTACTCTTATTAACTGTGATAGATAGTTGTTGTATCTCGACTTTTGACATCCAATAGTTATTGGTTTTGTTGGACAGTTTAGTTAAAACTTGTTAGTATTAACTTGTGATAGTATGAAGTAAAATTTTATTGTAAAATTTTTACGTGTTATAATATTTTGGTTTTAACTTTTTGTTGTGGTATGTATGATTTTAAATCCTTTAATATTTAATTGACACGTGGATATTAAAAGTGTTTTTCTCAGCCGCTCTCCAGTACTTCCCTATTTGTGGCCCTAATCTTTTATATCGGCTGCCAGCGTGGGCCGAAGCTTGACTTTTGTGGTTAAAATGGGCGAGACTTTCATACCCTCCTGCTGACGGACCAATTTCACACCACCCATGCTCTGATCTCTGACGTTATGAAGAGAGAGAGAGAAAAAAAAAAAAAAAGAAGAAAAGAGGATCGTTTTTAATAATTTTCAAATATTTTATATACAAACCTGCACATGTATTGAATGCATATAATAGTACAAAAGTAACACATATAAAATAAGATCTCCTGTTGTCATGCATATGACGTGCAAACCGCAAGGCCGGGACAAGGATATCCAGTTCTTGAGGACATTTAGAGGTACAATTAATTTAAGAAGAAAAGCAAAAGGTTCGTAGGTGGAGGACTTTTCCCTTCCTGTGTGTGGACGGAGTAATAATGTTCATACTCCACTATTATCACTAGGTACCTGGGGCCGTTTGACACCATTTCTGTTTATACTTGTTAGTTAATAGAAAAAAGGATTAAAAGCTATAATTTTTTAATAAATATTTAAAACTATATTTTTAAAAGAGCTTTAATAAATCAAAATAGTTTTAATTATTTTTAAAAGTTACAATAATATTATATTTAAGCTTATAATGTACTATTGATATTCTGGTATAAGTTTTATAGTCTTTTTCAGAAGTTTTTTTTTAAAAAGTTATATTTTATGGTTTTCACAAAAAGCATTTTTGAAGAACAAAAATTCTTTTGACAGTTTATTTATATATTTCTAAAAACAACTTTTAGACTCAAAAAGCTAAAAACAACTTTTACGAAACCTTCTTAAACAAACATTTACTCTTAAAAAGAAATTTCTACACGTGTAAACACGTGTGATAAACACCAATGAAAACGTGGGGAAAATGATTTAGAAAGGTGTCAACAATTAATGCGGCTTCAATGCATGTATGTTAAACGTCAGTATCAAATATTTAACATCTATGAACTAACAAATCTGTCCCCATGTGCATTCAATATTAAAAAGCAAATACCATACCGTAAAATTAAGTTTATACATTACCCTAAAAAAAAGTCGAGTGGACTATCCCAATGTTGTTGTACAGACATGATTCCACAGATAGATTGTGGAGCCAAGTACGAATTATCTTTCCTACATACGTGGCAATTGTTGATTTTTTTTAGTAAATTCTTAATCCGTTGGGCAACGAGACATGTGGTGCAAAATCAGTGGTTAGTACAAAAGAGTCCTTGGCACACACTACTGAACCCTTTTCCGAAATTTCTCCCCTTTTCTTGCTGGCAGTCTCATTCTAACACCATGCATAGTTGCATGTAGTGTTAAGCTATTTTTGGACGTAAACAATGGATATCGAGGTGATTAATTAACAATAATTTTGTACACAATGGAAGCTAAAATTGGATTTACCGCAAAATGAAGACAAAACAACAGAAATCCAAATAAGACAAGTATATTTACGTGATCCTTCGATTTTAGCCCCAAAGCAATAAGAAGAAATAAAGGGAAAAAAAGAAACACATCCCGCACCTTTTAAGTGGCTGGTTCGCGGAGAATAAGTTGTCTGAATATTTCCTTAAAAAAAAGCTACGTAGCTTTCTTGATAGTATGTACTAGGTATTAATCCGTGATATTCCTTTAATTATTTTATCGGGAATAAAAATATAAACAAAAGGCTCATGGAATAAGATTAGCTTATGCATTTGGATCTCAAAGACTCCAAGTCATACATCTTTGCCACATCCTTTATAACAAATGAGATTTGCTATATTGTTCAATGCTAGAATTTTTAACTATCATTCATTTTTTTTTTTATACCAAATTACATGCCATATATTGCGTAAAACAGAAAAAAAAAAACAACATGGCATATTATTTGTCATATTTTTTTCCCTTGAAAAGTGAATATTTTGATGCAAATTCAGCTGGCAAGCTTTGTGAAAATCTCATGTTGACCTTATATACAAGCAAGAATTTTCAAATTCGAAACTAAACCTTAATGAGAGTGCTACGTGTGTGTGTATATTGGTGATACTTAATTAGCTGGTACAAGACTGTTGGGCAGTATCTTTAATTGTTTGCCTGTTTATGGTCCAACTTTTTCCTACAAAATATAGAAGAGAAGAGAAGGTCCTATATATGTGTGTATATAAGTGTGGTTTTAACGGATACATTTTAAATAGATATTGTCATTATTAACCATTTGATATACATTCGGTGGTTGCAATGAAGTCTATGGTTGACAAAAAAATTTATAATAAAGAATAAGGTTGAATTCTTATCACGCTACATCATCAATTGTTAGTGCCCTTATGAGAAATCTAACTATTAAAAATGTAACCATTGAAAACAAGTCTATATAGTCCTTTTTATTTTTTTAGGCTTTTAGCATACAGTCATATTTTTATTTTTTTTCCTTTCAATTCAGATTGTTTATTTCCATGGTTAGTAGCTCAGATTTAAATTGCATTACATCCCAAAATTAGTTTCGATCAAGTTATAAAGTTTTATCTAGTGGTCCTTAATCTGATCTCAAAAGAGGCACTATTGGCAAGATTTTTTTTTTTTTTTCTGTTGTCTAACCTATATGGGAAATTGTCCGATATGCATATTTTTTATTTTCTTTGATTTACCTAAATTGCCTGTCAGAAATGTTCACTATCGATATGAGACCGCCTATAGAAGTACCAATAAAATAATAACTCTTACATTTGGGGAGAAATTCATTAATAGTAAGCTAGCAGTTATTTATAATTCAATATTCCTTATCTCTTATCTCGATTTAAAGCCATTTTGGCTTTGGCTTTGTTCGCAGCTATTTAAAGGGTGAATTAGACAATAATTAAGTTATAGTAATCCACATTAGTAAGCCAAAGAGGGAATTTGATCAACAAACTGCGAAAGAAATGGTGTTTATACATCCTAAGGGCAAATATTATAAGGGTTCAATACTTGAAATCACTCTATAATTAGTAGTACTACGGTAGAAAGCAAGCTACTAATAAACAACATTAAACTGGAGAGTGCACTATAAATGAAAACTCCACTAGTAAGAGCCCCTGAATCTTTTCTTTTTTTATTGTATTTTTTCAATCAAGTTTTACTCTAAAAAGAAATCAAGCTCGTTTGTTTCGTAGATTTGAATTACAATTCAATTCGTTTTGTGATTGTATCTTCTCTTATAAAAAAAGTATGAATTTCTGTTCAAATTTTTTATTCAGACCCATGAACAAGTTGTTGAACTCAAGGATGACAAATAATTTTATGTCAATTTCACCGACAACACTCTTAAATAGCTAGGTCAATATGAAATAATATGATGCCAATATACATAGCTAGTGAATGAGGCATATTATATTGCTATAACCACCAAGGAAGAATTATTCTAAGAAAGCGATGCTCTCTGGTCCCCAAAACAAAAAAAGAATAGCGTAAAAGTCACATCATTTTAGTCAACTTTCGGCATTAATACTGAATATATATCCATTGCTCTCAGATAATTAGCACATTTGAATTAACCATAATGAGCTTCTTCATAACATGTCAACGCCTAGCTACTCCTTATTTTTAAGAAAACAAAACAATTAATAATAAGCAATCAAAATTAGTTTCACTTTATTTTTTTTTTAATCAAATCTTGGTTGGCATTTTTTTTTTTGAAAGAAATATCTTAATTACGCTTTGACAAGTCGGTATTGGGGAAAGAAATTCTATGTTGATCAGGGAGGAAATTGGGGGACCAGAAAGCCATGAAAATGAGACAGATAGCAGAGAGCTTAAGCAGGCATTGTACTTTGGCATATCCCTATTCTTTCGCCATTGGCATATCCAAATTTAGGTGCGAATCAGTTGTCTGATAAAAAGGGCCACTGTAGTTATGACTGAAGCATGTCGATCTGTCGATCGGCGCAAAACCGGCGATTCTTGCGGTTGAGGAATCACAGTGCAATCCCCTGTTGGCAAGGAAGAACATGATTAGTGCAAGTCCAAAGGCTACTTGATCTGCTTTGCCAAGGGAGAATTGCCCTGCCATTCCCTCCAACCAATATTTATCTATAATTGTTGATCAGCTTTGCATATAAGGTGAATAATTAATTCAATGTAGAAATGATAAAATTAGAGTAACATATCTTCTTTGTTCATTATTTCTCTAGCTGATAATTGGGAGCTATGGATTCTGTTTGATTGAAGGGTAATTGATGTTTATGTAGCTCTTATTTGGCAGGTAATTAAGCACAGATACTGTGATTTGAGAGATTTTGCCTAGAGCCTCAACATGCTTAATTGAGATAAACTGCTTTCATCTTTTATATTTGTAGAGTACTGAGTTTCTACCAAAAAAAAAAAAAAAAAGTCTCATGTATTGCCAAATCCAGCTCCAAGGTATTACTAATAACATCAGGGAAGGATGAACTTATGTAAGGGTTGGGCTTGATCTTGTATATATACATTTATATATATCTATATATATTATATTGGATTTTGCATTCGGATGGAGGAAGGAAATTTATCACCTATGTGGCAAGTGTTTGCTTAACCACTAAATACGTAGGTAGTTAGGACTAAATATACGTGTCCCACGTGGGCCAGAATTGATGAGTTGACTGGGCAACGATGTAATTTTATTTTAAATTCATGGTTACTTTCGTTTGCTTTCTTGTACGATTGGGAGCCAAACGACAACGTAACTTTCCCCAACCACGACGTAACTTTTTAGAGGAAAACGTTAATACCAGTTAAAATTCTACGTAACCATGTTGTGTTTAAATGAGATGAAAAATCAAATTTAATTAGGGAAAGTAATGAAGCTTCGGTGTTCTTTTAAATTGAATTAATTCACGAAGATTGCTCAAAATTGTAGTTAAAATGTGCACTACATGCCAAATGTAATAAAACTTTATGTCATAGTGTGTGTATACATATACATATATATATATATATATATATATTTGAATAGATGTAATAACAATCATTTGTTTTTTTTCCCTAAAAAAGCGAAACAAACTTATATTTTTTTGAGTTATTAATACCAATGGTTCTTAATTTTAAGGTTTCTTTTACTTTACCTTTTGAACTTTAAAATAATCACTTTGCCCCCGAACTTAGTAAATCACCACTTTGCCTGTGAACTTTTAAAACTCCTTACTTTGTCCTTTGAATCTCTGATTTCTCATTCAATTACAATTTGCACATTGGTCATTTGTAAGGACAAAATCAAGATTTTATATCTTACAAGTTTTGTTTTATGTTTATACTCTTACTTAAGGCTTAATTTTTTTTATCTGAACTCTTATTTAACAAGAGTTTGTCTCATATTTTTTTAATCTTTAATACGTAACTCATTTAAAATAAGTCGATATCGTTTGTTGATATCTAAATTTGAATATTAAAGAAGATAATTTATGTATTAAATGAGAGTTAAGCATTAAAGATATTAAAAAATGTACATACAAACCCTTTTGAAATGAGAGTTCTGATAAAAAAAATAAAAACAAAAAAAGTCGTAAGTAAAAGCATAAATGTGAAACAAAACTTGCAAGCGATAAAATTTCATTTTTATCTTTAGAGATGACCTATGTACGAATCATGTTAGCTTAATTCTGTCTACTTGAATAAAAAATCTGAGGTTTAAAGAAAAAGTGAGGAATTTTAAAAATTCAAAGAGTAAAGTAATGATTTTTAATATTCAAGGGTAAAGGGGAAAAGATCTCAAAATTTAAAGGGCCATTAGTGTTCTTAACTTTTTTTTTTTTTTTTTTGAAATGATGGGTTATAAGTTGATGATACTAATAGAGTGCTTGATGGGTCCACTCAAGATCATCATCATGGAGTGGAGAATTGGTAGAGTGGTCATACTACTTTGTCGTTGGAGTAAATAAAAGGCCTGTAGACACCATCATTACATATATCTAGCTTGTTGTTGCATCACCTTCTTTGTGCTGCTTCTTGCTGACTCACCGCCGAGGTGGTTTGGGACGTTTGAATTATTTGAGTTGATGCAATTTCAGTGCTCTATTATTTTCTTCGTTAAGGATAAATCCACATATAAAATAGAGATCAACACTCAACCATTGTCTCTGAAAAAAAGAAATAAGGAAATCTTAAATATTAGATATATAGTGAAGTTATAAAGAGCGCGTCACAATAATCCCCACTGTTTAAAGAATCAAAAATAAAATCCAAGAAAAACTAAATTAAAAATCCTAAAAAAATGCAATTAACGGGAAGACGTAAATGACACTACGAATTGCTACATGTAAACTTGCGGTCACATAAAAAGTAGATACATCCAAATGAAATTTGTGACTATAGAACCAGAAACCAAAGAAAATGAAAAACAAATTTAAAAATAAAAAGAAGGTAGAAGCAAAAACTTAGACGAAGTTACAAAAACCAGTTTTCATATAGATATCCATCAAAACTAACAACAAAATCTAATAAAAATCGACCAATTTTGACAATGTTGCCAAATCCAATGATAAATGGCTCAAAGCGATCCCAACGCTTGACTTTGATAGATGGATAGAGAGATAAGATATGTTTGGCATGCAATATTGAATATGATTAATTGTTTACAATTACATTGGATAGGACTAGACAATATTATGCTGAATATCATTTATTTATCAAAACTACCGTGTTAGCCACCAGGAAAGCAATTTAGCATTTGGTGTATTGTTGACTTTGGCTACATTGATTATAATAATAAAAAATTGGATTTATTTTTTTGGTTTCCTTCAATATTAATTAAAATTATAGATCATCTAAAATTAAATTTATAGGAAAACCCTTTTTTTTTAACTTAAACTTGTTAAACTTATTAGTACTCCTTTAGCAAACAAATAAAAAAATCCCCTAATTAAAAAACCACTTTTTTTTTTCAAAAAAAGACTGTTCAATTAGTATTCAATTATATTTAAAAAAACTACTCAGTTCAAAAGTAAAAAAAAATAAAATCAGTATCCATTAATAAATCCAATGTTTTCATATTAAACAATATTTACCTCAAAAAAGATAACATTGATTAAAAAATAAAAAAATATCTCCCTTCCTCCTTGCACCATATTTAAAAAAAAAAAAAAAAGCGGTTTGCTTCTTTAAAAAAGTTCTTGTCTCCTTTGGAAAAAACAAAAAAAAGAGTTCTTGCCTCCTCAATAAATCTGGATTGATCAACGGGGTGGGTTGATAGTTCAACTTCGACGGTGTAGAACCTCGGTTGGTGGCGGACTCTTACCAGCAACGAATCTTGTGTTGTGGGTGGCGCAACGAAGACGGAGTAGGCGAACGGAGTTGGGTTCGGAGGTTCAGAGATCACGAGCACCGGAGGTTCAGAGACGGGTTGGGAGCCGTTGAGCACCGGAGATCTAGTGGGGCCGTGACGAAGATCGGGTGATGATGTCCTGCGAGATTAGTGAGCTCCGACAGTGGGGGGTTCTCTGACAATGGGGATGCTCTGACTATGGGGGTGGCGATGTCAATGACAGTGTGGTTATATTATATATATGTGACTGTGTTGATAGGAGTGGAGTCCAAAAGCAAAACGTATTGTCGTTATTTATTTATTAACTGGGATTAAGTGGTTGTGGGTTAAAACAAGTGTGTTGTAAAGTGTACTACCTATATGTAAATCTTGTTCATCTGTTCTTATCTGGACGACTCATAGTATGTGTGTATGCTTTGTAGGAATGGAAGCACTATCCTATACAGACACATATATATCATTTTCCACTTCTGTTTGAAATAGTCGGCCAAATTTGTAAAATTTATACGTACTAAAAAAAAAAGTTCTGTTCACGAGAACCTTTAAAACTAATTGAAATGAGAAAAGTTGATTGTAAATATTCTCGAAGCTAATAGTTTTTTTTCTTTTAATCGAAAAGCATTCATTCTCTAAGATAATAATTTTTTCTTTGTGGACAAAGGGATCTGACGGTGGCCCCATCATTTCTAATATTTTCAGCCCTAAAGACGAGATCCACTTTATTGGGAATGATAAGAGACTCATTAGGCCTTCGTCACCTAACATACTAGAGATTTCAAAAGTCAATATTTGAAGGTGCATAATCAATACCTATTATGTAGCTGCATTATGATTTTATTTTAGTTAATTTAAGATTGTACAAGTTAGCTGAATTTGATCCAGGCTGAGCAAGAACAAAAAAGATGACATATAAATACTGTCAGATTATTTGAAATTAAATAATGTTACTTTTGTAGTTTACTTATAGAAAAGAATAAAATAACGTCCAAGTAACTGATGAAAAAGAATAAAAAATCTTTTGTTTACTGATGAAAAAAGAATGGGACTTCTTTGATGGAAATATAGTTGATAATGTATGTTTTAGAACCGTTAAAGTATGCTATAGCACAATATATATCTATGCCTGCTCATAAAGCGCGAAGAGTAATTGATCATTTTCACAGACGTTCATATGCAGAAACACTTATTATACGAGAACTCATGTTGTATCAAGCATTTTATCCAATTTAAAAATTGGTTTATTCTACAGCAGCAAATGCTAATCACAATATGTGCTTCAACAAAGCAAGTTTAATAATTAATACAGTTGAAGTTGACGATGGTAAGACTGTAAAAAAATAAAAAAAAATTAAAACCTTGAGCTTGAAGATGGTTATCTGATGAAAAGACCCAGTTGTCATATAACAATTGTACTGAAGGATTTAAATGTAGAGGAAAAATAAATATATAGATCAATCAAGTAGAGAGTGAAGGGTTTCGGCAAGCCACTACTATTTCATCTTATTAGAAATTGATGACTTTTTAACAATACCTTCTAAGGGATGGCCAGTCTAAAATGCTGAATAACAAAAGTTAATTTTGAAAAACCACTATCATTATGGAAATATACACGTAGTAAAAAATTATGATAATCTATTGAGATATAGTATGCTACAAGTGAATATTTGCGACAAGAAATGAATTCTAATTTTTGGATGCCTAATCCTTTTTAATTCAGTCCATATGATGTCCTTTTCGTGAGCTGGAAAAATGCATCTCAAATACACCAATTAGTAGGTCTGTCAGGATTAATGTCGGGCCCACAAGGACAAATGATTACTTTTTCAAAGCAATTTACTCAAGGGATTGTCTTTAACAGAATATATCATTTCTTATTACAGAACCTGCAAAGAAGTTGTGGATATTAATGTTGGAAGCAAGTTTAATAGTTAGTTAAGCTGAAGTCAACGAGGGCAAGAAAGTGAAAATTAAAAGTTAAAACCTCGAGTTCGAGGATGGGGTTATTCGATGAAAAGACCTACTTGTTATATAACTATTGTACCAAAAAACGCGGCTAAGCGGGCTCTCCAGCCCCTAAGCAACACAAATATTTTTCTATTGGACTTCGGCAAGTCGACACAAGTCTCGTAAGAAAAGTACGTGAGGTTCAAAGTCGGAAACCTACAAAAAAGCCTATTAACACTGGACCTACACAAGTCTATGTAGAATGGACTTGAGTAACTTGAGTTGTATTCCAACCAGAGTCAGTAAAGATATAGAACTCGCCAATCTTATTACCGCTCTCAATGCTCAAAAGGGGCCTGCGAATATTCTTGTACTGGCTCAAAACATGGAAAATCTTAACTTAGTGGACATGAGAAATGCCGAAGGAAGCAGACTTTTCTGGCCACACTCCTGCCAAGTTACATCCAAAAGTCAGCTCCCTAGGGATATATTCTTAAAGACAACTGCATAGTATAAGAGTCACAGTCGTATGCTTCAAGCCATGAATTCTTGGATTCAAGACATAATGACAAATAGCACAACACGGGAGGAGCTTTCGTAATTAAATTGAAGTCTTAATATTACCGACACTGGACTTAGGTCGGGGCGTATAAGGAAGATACTAACAGCAAGCTGAATTAGGTAATATTCTATTGTTAAATCAGGTTGAGAAAGAAGAAAGAGCATTCAAATCCATTAAATTGAGAAAACAACGTAACAATAAGGAAGAAAACAACAATACACTTAAGGCCGTCAGTGTTGAAGAGGATCTGTATTACAGGAATGTCTAGTTAGAGAAGAAAAAAGTCCATTAATTATAGATTGTAGTTAGTGATCTTAAGATCTTGGACTAAATTGGTAGTAACTTAATAATCTAGAGAAAGACGTGATCACTGAATTTGAAAAGAACAATAGTATAAAGGTTTAAAATCAATAAATGAGACTAATGTTTATTTCCTGTTAGTTTTCATTCGCCTTATTCTATAGAAGAGGAGTGCTGGTTGTGCTCCCTTTCTCACTCTCATTTATACTTTCTTTATTCATTACGTGACATGTGGACTCAACAATTTTATTTTCCGTTTAAATAATAATTTATAATATTAGTAGATTTTATGATCAAGCAGTAATTGAAAAGAGTATAAAGAGAATGAGAAAGAAAGTATTGCTAGCACTCTTCTTCTTTCTACATAATTATTGCTTACTATATATAATTATATATATAATTTTTGAGATTTCAAATTTTTTTATTTTTTATTTTTTATTTATGTTAAATTAGACTATGGGCTTATTTGAGTTATTTAGTGGAGACATTTAGGGAATATGCCACAGAAAAACTCAATGGATTAAACTTTGACATATCTTGAAAAAGTCTTGTATTCACTGTCATGCTATTTAAACAAAATTACTTTGTTAGACAATTATATCCTTTTGATCAATAAGTATTTCAACCAAAAAAAAAAAAAACCATAGAGCTTAATTGACATGAACCATAGAGCTTAAGAGGATATTTTGTATTCTAAATATATTGTGTGACATGGTTGGGACATTTTCTACAAATATATTTTTTCCTTACAGCGTAAATCAATCTAAGCCTAGAATTTATGGCATTCTTGTAAAGACTCCTGTTTAATGGGTGCCAATTTAGTTGGATTATGTTGAGTTTTACTATATTAAAATTGAATGTAATTAGAAATATATTTCTCAAAATTTAAAAGAAAAACAGAACTTGTAGAATCTCTAATCTTTGTCACCATACAAATAAATTTTTCCTCTCTGTCATTTCTCACTTTGATTAAAATGGTATAGATATGTGGCCATTTACACTCATTTTGCCTCAATCTTTGGCGCCAGATGAAAAATCATGAAATTGAGAACTTGAATTTTTTTCAAAAAGAAAGCTCTGAAACATGCGATAAAGATTATAGTTGTTCACATTTATTTAACATATCAAAAACTACATAGTAGCCTATGACTTGTTTGTCTAAGTACGAAAGACATCTTTCTTTATAGCCATCAAAAACCTACCACAGTGTGAAAGACATCTTTCTTTATAGCTACCAAAAACCTCTCCCAATCTCCCTCCAAGGCAATGTGGGACTCTCACAATAATTATCCTCAAAATTTTTTGATACATTGCATTTCAAGTATGTGCATATATATATATATATATGTATATATTAAAATATTATTCATCATTTTGAATGTTTTCTTCAAAATTGAAACCTGCAGGAAGAAATTAATAACACTTCTATTTTTTTTTAATCTTTTGAGTTGCTTTGCTAGATCGATCGCTCCACACCGCTAAACTTAATGAAAAAATTGGGATAAATCCATATGGATTTATTAAGACTGATTCTAATCTATTTCATTACCTATTAAAAGTACAAGACACTCTAGTGGATCATTATGGACAAATTTAGAATATCGCAGCTAAGTATGATCGAGTGACATTGTTTGTTCTATCCGAACCAAAAAATCCTTTAGATATGAGGCATAATGGATCTTGTTCTGTTATTGACATGGGATCTCTTTATAAATGTCAAAAATCGAGTTTAAAGAACGGAAAGGGGAAAAAGTCTTTGACCTGCTACGGATAGAAGAGGATTTATTCAACTACACAGTCTGGGCGTTCACTTAATTACCTTTTCTCTTTCAATTTTTAAAAAACAAAATATGCAATCCACTTTTTTTGAAAGACAAAGTAGATCCTCTAATTCCGTTATTCAACATTATGTATAAAACATGGCAAAATTAATTATACATTAGTTTATGGTAGTTCAAAACGTAGAAAAATTTATTAAATATTTACTTTTAAGTACTGCCTACGTTATTTTTGTGGCCTCCAGTTTTTCTAAATATAAAACTGCACTCCCTTAATTTCTTGATATGGTTTTCAAGTGAGAAAAAAGAAAACGAATCTAGTAATATTTAACGAGGGCTATAAATCTTTATGAGTACTAAGCACATCTCTAGTTCTCCCAACTTTTTTTATCTTCTAATTGGCAATATATATAAACACACACAGACACACACACACGGCAATCTGATTGCAACATGAGCATTTTGATCCAATACAAAATAAGATGCCATGTCTACTTTTATGGTCTTTGTCCTTCTGTTTGATATGTCCATTTGCTCTCTCTCTCTCTCTCTGTCTCTCTCTCTCTCTCTCTCTTTCTCAAACAGAAAAGAAAAGAAATAAAGACCGCTTATTTTTCTTTTTGAATGTATTTAATTTCTCAGAAAAAGTAGTGGAAAATGAACAAACAATTCAAGAAAAAAAGCATTGTACACGCATATCAAAAAATCATGGCGGAATTCTTTCCTAAATATTTTAATTGTTTTTTTTTTTCATTTGCTAATAAATCAGCGTCATTGAAAACTAAAATCCTTACGCCACAATTTTATATATGTCTCCAATTATTTACTTAAATGTGCTTTCCTACTTAGAATAGTAGTCTATTCTTATCTTTCAATTAACTCCCTCAAAGAATTGTATTTCGATTTTGCCCTATTACATGTCACATTATCAGTTATAAGCTAGTATCTATGGCCCATCGGATACACAATTTATTTATTTTTTATAAAAAATTGATGAGAAGACAGAAGTATCAAATGAGAAAAAGAATTAGTTGGCACCTGCCAGTCTTTACATATAAACGATGAAATATCCATGCCAATTTTTTTTCCCCAAATCAGTGATCGTAAATTAACTCATTATTAGTGTGACATTCTTGTAATTGATTTAAGCCCCTCTGGTTCAATTTGATGCGAATTATTGCGCATGTGCGGTGACGGACAAGAATTACAATTTATGCATGCATTCACGTAAGAAATATATATATACTATGGAAGCTATAGCATATAATATAAAACTATTAATTATAAATGGTTATGGTCATGCTAGGAGATACAAGAGTCGATTCCATATATATAGCAGCACTATATATAAACATAAGTATTTAGAAGTTAACTTTGGTGCTTAATTCCAGCCAAAAAAAAAAAAAAAAAAAGAAAAAAACTTGGGTGCTTAATTCATTACAATATTTTAGGCTTCCATGTATATATACATATGCCATGCATGTGTATTTCTATCTAATATTCTTCTGTGGGAAGATAAATAACATAGGAGCTAAAACGAGAGGAAAACAATAAAAATTACCTCTCATTGCATGTATGCTCGGGATATATAGATTCTAACGTAACTATCAATATAATCGCACACTACGAATTGCGGGGCAAATCTCCTTTGGCAGTGGGCTAAACTCTTTTGTAATAAATAATTAAATGGTGAAAATTTTATTTTAAACAAGCAGAGAAATTTATGAAAAAATTAAAATAAAAAAGTTATTACAGACTAAAACATAAAAAACTAAAACCAATTATAAGAAAATTAAACAACCAACATTTTTGCAATTCAAAACCTTCCCTACTACGAGCTTAAAAAAAAAAAATTAAATAAATAAAATTGATGAAAAAGTGATGTGCATTAATTTTGAGTTTGCCACCTGCCAAAGGAGACCTTGCCCAGTAATTCATGCCCACGTACTCAATCGCTTGGAAAGTGATATTCTCTTGACGATGAACACTTCAAATGCTTGTGACATGTTTATAGCTGATGAGAAAAGTCTCCACTTTCTCTGCATACTGGATATTCTCGCACATATGCTTTTATGTTTTCTAGGGAGAGAGACCATGGTTAATCACTGTTTCAACTTTCACTTTCTTCAAGACCTCTCCTAGTCATTCACATATTGGGGGACCTCATTTTATGTTGTTATAGTGTTTTCAGCTTCGTGTGTGTATATATATGTGTGTATATATATATATGCATATAAAAAATTTCCAATAATCTCATCTCTCACATTAGAGAAAGGCTTTGAGAATTAATAATTAAATCTTCTATATATTAATTCAACCTTCTAATAATCAATCTTATATGAATTCACCACTGGGAATATCAGAAAAAAATAAGATATTTAAGCAGGTTGACACCTACTAGTAACTATAAAACTATACTTCGTTTAATAATTTGTAAATTTGAATAAGAATTTTAAATAAAAATATAATTTTATTTAAATTTTGTGAAAAAAAATAATATAAAAAAATTGAACTAAAATTTTTAGTTGAAACAGCCAAATGCAACAGTGTATGTGTGTATATATATATATGAATATACTATTAGATTATGTTTCATTGTACATATAACTTTGTCCGTCAACAATTTTTGCCTGTAATACTATGTTTACGTACACATTACACACATACACACATATGTATATATATTCCTTGCACTATTGCTTTTAGATTTCATGCAAATGAAGCTATTTTTTTATTTAGGTTATTAACAGCCCTGAACTCTGGGGTCTTCATAACTTTTAAAAATTCTTATTTTATCCTTTCCATCTATTTTTCTATTAAAATAAACAGAATTTTTGATCATATGACTTACACATGGGACATTTAAAGGGCAAAAATGAAATTTTGGTCTGCAAATTCTTTTTTCACGTTTAGAGCTTAGAGAGTAAATGATAAAATTGGGGAAAATCATGATTTGGGTTCCTCTTTTTTTTTTTTTTAATCATTTTTCTCTTACGATTTGACAGTTGTTCAATATGTTCAATCAACATAACGATCCACTTGTGCGTAGAGTAATAAGGCTAAAGGAACTTCAGGCTTTCCTTGATCTTATAATCACTTGTTTTTAACTTAATTAATCAATTTTTCTAGCTTTTTACTCCTTGATCCAATATTTGTTGTCCGTTGTAGTTGATTCTAGTACATAATTAATTTGACCGACGCCAAGAATGTATCATGGACTTTGAACTTTGAAGCAAATGAGCTCTTGATCAAGAAATATAGTGGAGACAAATGAGACTTGAGAAAAAAATAGAAAAAAAGGAACCTAAACCGTGATATTCCCCAAGCCCTAAACATGCAAATAGATTTTGCAGACCAAAATCTCATTTTTTACCCTTTAAGTGTCCCATGTGCAAGTCACACGACACAAAATTTCATTTATTTTAACAGAAATATATATGAAAGAAGCAAAGTGAGAACTTTTGAAAGCTAATGAAACAAAATGGTGATTTTTAAAGTTTAGGGGGCAAAATGAGAGAGACTCCAAAATTCAGAGGTTACTCCTTTTTATTTTTAATGAATGACGAGAGAGAATATTTGATAAAGAGAAAACTAGAATATTCCAACTAAGTTAGTACCCAATAGCTCCCTTGCCCTCTATCAAACCCTCTGCTCATATTATGAAGATAAAACAAAATAAAAAATAGTAGAGATATTACTATCTGCTCTAAAAAGAGTTACAAGCCTACAAATTAATCAGCAAAGCCCAGGCATAATCAGCTAATAAAGCTAGCTATAAATGATGTCACTATAAATTTTCAACTATATATTAGTACCGGCAAATTATTGCAGAAAGAAGAATTAACTTTTCACCATTGAAGCCTCAAAGATAAGGTAATTCTCTATCCAGTACACTTGACAGGAAGCATAATCCATATAGCGAGAGAGAAAACAGAAGCACAATACCTTAATGAAGGAAGATTCAGTGGAATGTTCTCTTTTTATGTGGAAATCTGGCATTGCATATATATGTTTGACGTCTGCTCATGTGCTCATGTTATCTTTCACTACAAGAAAAATTACATTTAACGACATATTATTTACGACATGTAGTTTTTGAATGTCGTTGAAAAGTACATACAACGACATCTCCAACAAACATGTCGTTAATAACATTTGAAACAATAATTAACGACATCTATATAGATGTCGTATTAAAGGTCTCCTTTTAACGACAATAGTTTAATGTCGTTAAATTATTTAACGACAAGTAGGAGATGTCGTCAAAGCCTTGGGGATTCCACGACACCCCTTATAGACGACATTCTTGGAGATTTCACGACACCCCTTATAGACGACATCTTGACTAATGTCGTCTATAAGGGGTGTCGTGGAATCCCCAAGGCTTTGACGACATCTCCTACTTGTCGTTAAATAATTTAACGACACTAAACTATTGTCGTTAAAAAGAGACCTTTAATACGACATGTATATAGATGTCGTTAATTATTGTTTCAAATGTCGTTAATGATATCGTTGTTGGAGATGTCGTTATATGTACTTTTTAACGACATTCAAAAACTACATGTCGTAAATAATATGTCGTTAAATGTAGTTTTTCTTGTAGTGTTTGTAGCCTTTATTTGTACATATATAACAAGTTGAAGCCATTATCTATAACTTACCTAAAAAAAAAGTTTCAAAATATTTTTGTATTTGCAACATATTATCCTCAAAGCTTTAAGGCTTTTTATACTAGTATTATTGGAGTTTTCTATATATATGGTTCCTGATAATTAATGAGCTATGGTACTATATATCACGCATTAAACTCTCAAAAAGGGTATCTATCAAAAAAAACAAAAAACTATGAAAAAGTATGATCAATTGATTTCTCTGACTAAAGAGGCAAGAACCTTACATATTCTGAGGAAAGATGTTGACCATTATCATCAACTCAAAGGTACAAGAAGAAATAAAAGTGTAAGTTGAACAGAGAGGTGAGAAACTTTGGACCACAATCACAGGCTGATTGAGAAAGGTAAATTATATACAAAGGAATTGATTCAGCATATGCTATGTACTCCTCAGCATATCCGAGAAGCTTCTCTTACAATTTGTTTTCTTTATTTTCCTTATTTTAGGTTTTCTGATGAGAGAATCATGTTCAAGAACGATTTGGCATATTCAAAACTGAGAGTGTAAATTAAAAGGTGTGAAATTAGCTCACTCATCTAGATGTTTGCAATCACTTGATCAGAAGAAGACTGATCGCGTTCTAGAAAAACCAGTACTGGCACTATCAGAAATTATTCAGAAATTACAGAAGTGGGTCTTAAAAAAAAAAAGACAAAGAAACAAGGAAATAATAGAAAAAAATTTTCCCTGCAATTTACTTTCATAACTAAGCTAGTACAGTCAACACTTTTATGCATACTATGAGAAGCTGCCAAAATAAACGTAAGCACAATATCTCCTCTGATTATCAGCACTGTACACGCACCGATCAGTTTAAAGACTAACGAATTCTTCAGTAGCGTAGGGGCTTTTGATATGGTATAAGCTAAAAAGGAAAAAAATACTAATTTTCATTTAATATTTGGCTTTCTGAAAAGTGAAAATACCATATAATAATTAATCTGAAACAAAGTAATCCATGCATCTAATGCATGATGTCCGTCCTTTGAACAAAAGTCGACGCTTATCTCACACAAAGATAATACAAGCCAGCTTATAATTAAATCTTTTTGAGGGATTCTGATCGTAATCAGAACAGCTGGTTTTGCCTTTTGTCCATGCATATCAATTACATGACGTGTGACATTACTAGATCTGTTAAACGGGTTTGGGTAGAACTCGTCTCCAAAAGGTAGCTCAAGGGTAGAGGGCGCCCAAGTTATATGTATACGCCATAGCGGCCAAGTAACTTTAGCGATGTGAGACAAATACAACTTCTTATAACCTGAAGACAACAAAGCAAGTATTAGAGCTGAAGAACGCAATAAATGCATATGATCATTTGATGGATTCTGGTTTATTCTCTATTGGAGTTGGAACTTGGAGACTATAGTCATAATCCCAAAACCGTACTGCTTTGTACGAAGCCTACCTGGTATAATAATATAGCATTAATCGTAAACACAATAAAATTTAATATTATGCGGTAGACAGACTCTTGTATTTTTTTTTTTGTCTTTATATATATGTATCATGCATATATCCCTTTCCTTTGTATCACAAATTATTAACAGCCTATATCAGTTGAATTGAAAACCTGATCAATTAATGAAAAGAATTCTGAAAAAGCATTTAATGAAACTTTGCTTAAAGAATAAACTGTACTTCTAGAAATATCTCGGACATGGAAATTAAAACTCTTTTTTCTTCAAAAGAAAAGGGAAGACAAAGGGAGAAAAAACAAAGGAATTAGGGGAAAGGGGGACCATGATAACAATAGCAGAAGTAGTGAAGAGGATGGAGAGGAATGATCCGTGGCATATGCCATTTCTCTTCCATGGAATATCCATATGCATTGTGCGAATTCTGCCGTATAAAATGAACTCATAAGGCCACCGAAATCCGGCAACAAAAATTACCTGAATGATGATGATGATGATCAGCATTAAGGATGTTTCAAGGTGGAGAAGAATAACAGGGCAATTCTCCTTTGGCAGAACATGTAAAAATATTTTCACATTAATTACTGTGGCACTACTTTCCGCCAAAGGAGAATTGCCCTGCAATTCAATTCCACTACTACCTACATGCCCCATTGGTGCACTTAATTTTCACCTTGACCTGATTTAAAATAGAGATTTCATTCTCTATTTTGTTTAATAGTTTATAAACTTTTAGTTAATTATGATATTTTATTCTAGCTTTATTTTATTTTATTTTTTGTTTTTATATAAGTAATATTTTATTCTTGTTGTTGCTTTGGCTTGACGTACGTTTCTTTTTAATTAAACTAATGTGTGTGGACCAGCCATGGGTGAAGGGAGTAACGTGAGACGCCGCTATTTGCCCCGGCCAACTAAGGACCATCATCATCATGTAAAGCCCATAAAATGCACAAACATGAGGACAGCTTGAGGCTTCTTAACTTTTGGCTTCTACAGAATTTGTATTGTCTTTCAGTCAGTTTAGGTAATGCTGCATTTTCTATATCTGGACCTAACTTAAACTACTTCGGGAACTTTCTTTTTATCATATAGTAATATCCAGGAAGTTCACGCACACACACACAAATATATATATATTATATATTATTCATTCGAAGCTAACATAGTTTTTGAAAGCTTTGAAAATAACAAGTGATGCACTTATTTTCTTTAAAGAATATAGTTAGATCAACATGTTGTGAAATAAATTTATGAGCTATTTACAAGCTCTAAGCAATATTAGTCATATTTGCCCTCTATGGCTGCTCAGGTGTCACCGATCTGTTTTGCCTTGGATCTAGCTATTTCTAACGGGTATAGGGACAATTTTCTTTGTAAAGGAGATTGCTTACTTGTGATAAATGCTTCAACTGATCTCATTTTGACATTGAGGACATTGTTTAGATTGTAGAAGGAGTTCACTCCTTGTGGCTAGAATATGGATGCAGGTCTTTAGGTTTTCTTGGATTCCGGGGGAGTTAAACGAGCTGGCTCATAGTGTTGCAAAATGGGCAACAACAAGCGAGGCGTGTCTCAGAGATGAGTGATTTTGAAATTCCTAGTATTTTTTTTTTCACACACTCGTATAGATATATGTACAATTATATATTTGTAATTGTAACAAGGTAATTTATGTTTTTTGTCTTTGAAGGCTTGTGTGAGCGGCTTGTTTGGTTGTTTCTATATTTCGAAATGATATCCTACTTATACTATCTATATAAGTTACAAGATAAACCATGATGAAAGTGCGTGCTTTTGGTTTTTGCATGGAAAGATTCAAGAAATAAATATGGGGATAACAAAATCCTCAAATCACCGATGCAGCATTAATTCTTCAAATATCACTTCTCTCTTTTAATTTCATATCAGTGATGGGAACCAGAAGAGAATGTATATATAGAAGGATAAAAAATTTTGCGTGAAATCCATGTGGAATCTATGCCCAACACGGTAAAAAACTCTATCTTAAAACAGATAATAAATTGCATCAACAAACCTTCCTCTGTCAAGTGGGCGTGCCGGAGTGGTTATTGGGCATGACTAGAAATCACGTGGGCTCTGCCCGCGCAGGTTTGAATCCTGCCGCACACGTGTTAATGAACAATATTTTTGCTTCTTCCTAGTAAAATGGTTTTTTCAAGGGATAATCAAATGCTAAACCTTTAATTGCTGAGATAAACAAATCTATACATGTAGGGCAACATGTCCCAAAAGTCGAGAAAGAGAGTACATCAACACACAACAAGAACAAGCCCATGGTATGCTCTTTTTAAGACCTACAATCAATATGGATGCTTCTAAACAAGAAAAAGCCCATGGTATGCTCTTTTTAAAACCTACAATCAATATGGATGCTTCTAATCGATTGAGAGCCAAGACCTATACACAAAAGTCATAACCTATACTACTAACAACATCGCAAAAAGTGAACTTTCACGGATTGGACTAGAGGTGGCAATAATCGTGTGATTGGACTAGAGGTGGCAATAATTGTGTTCTTATCGGTACGTTTACAGCACGACACGTTTAGCCCAAACACGAACACGACATGATTAATAAACGTGCGAGAAATGCAAACACGAACACGACACGCCTATGGCACGCGTAATACTACACGACACGATTAACACGATTATTAAACATGCCGTGACGGGTTGACATGATAACAACACGCATATAATACGCTTTGACCCAATTAACTAAAAATTAAAAAAAATTTAAAAAATTTTAATTTTATTTTTTTTAAAAAAGCCAATAAAGAAAATTAACAAAAACACAATATCTAATTAATACTAAACTACTCTAAATATTTCAAATATTTTTATTTTTAAGTTTAAATGTGTTATAAATGGGAGGGTCGTGTCGTGCCGTGTCAACACGTTTACGACCCGTTTAATTAAACGTGTTAAGGCATGTTTAGCATGTTAGCATGAATCCAGCCCGTTTGTTTACGTGTTATTCGTGTAAACCCATTTATGACACAATTAATAAACGTGCAGTCTAAAATCGTTTATTTCGTGTCGTTTTCGTATCCTGTCATCGCACCGTGTCCGAAATTACCGGCCTTAGATTGGACACAAAAAACCTATTGGAAGCTAAGAGGCCATATCGGTTGTTACATCAATAAAATTAAAAGATAATTAAAAAAACACCATCAGGGAGAATAATCACACCTTTATTAAATAAAAAATAGCTAACAAGATCGATGTAGCATCACATCACAGACCGATGAAGCAACCCAAGCTCAAAAACGATGAGGTCGATCTCCCCATATAACTTTTATTAAGAATTGCAATGACACACAACACTGTATCTACATATAGCCTTCTTCTTTGTGGTTGTAGGCAATTCTACATGTGATCCTTTAAGTGCAGATCTGTTTGAATCCCCCGATCCTAAATTCATATTAAAAAACTCTCTCTCTATTAAAAAAGGAAAATGGAAAAATAGAGAGAGAGAGAGAATAGAGAAGCCTTTACTATTAGCTATATAGCTAGATTTAGCATACTGCAGGAGTGCTGAACTTCAGGGCAACTCGATCTTCCATAAATCAGAATATTTTTTTGTCCAAGATTAAAAGTACGATCAAAAGTGCAACGTCATTGTATCATTACTGGTTATTGTCATTATCAGTATTACTATTAAAGTTCAGACGTACGTTAATCGCAGATTCAACAGGGCTGGCAAACGTATCATGTTGTTCTGGCACATTCCACTTGAGATCACCCAAAGCATAGTTTTTGTGTTATGCCGTACTGCTCACAACATACCAATCCCTTTTAAGCTCAAGTGCAATCCACTTAGTTTAGAGCAACCGAATCAACTTTCAGTACATATGAAATTTAAAAACCCTCCTCAAATCTAGTGTCATCGCCTGTCTTAAAAATTCATACTATGACATTCTGTCAACGTACGGGACACATGACATAAACGAATTTTATAATAGAAAAAATTAATTTTCTTTAATTAATTAAATGAACCAACCTACCTTCTGTATGGGGCTAATTGAGCTGGTTGGCACACACACGTAGTTTTTCCCTGTTGTGAAGTCAAATGTGGTAAATAAGGGCATAATTTGGACAGCCCAAGAATGTATAGTTTAAGTTGCACACTCATATAGTCCATTTTATTTTCGAAGAGTTCACTTCAATTATGAATTCCAAAAAAAAAAAAAAAAAAAGAGCGTTTACCCGTTGTTTGAATGTGTATGTAGAATATCACGCCGTCCCTGAAACGACACTTTGAACTTAAATAGATAAGTAAGAAAATAAGTTAAACACGGAGATTTGGAACTTGCATGGAGAAAACAACAATAACAATGTAAGATTGAGAGATTTTCGCATCACTGTCTACTAGAAATCTTTCTTAGTTTCACACATTAATCATTTGCATCTTTCGACAAAAAAGGAGAATAAACTATTTGTTTCTTCCGTTCTTTCTTTTCTTCTTTCTTTTTTAATTCATAGGAGAATAAACTATTTGTTTCTTCCGTTCTTTCTTTTCTTCTTTCTTTTTTAATTCATAGGACCTACAGAATAATATCATGACAAATGACAAAAAAAAAAAAAAAAAAAACTATAACCTATACAGTTTACAATAAAGAGAAAAACAAGTGGCATGTCACCCCTACTGGTGATTATAGGTAGCTATATAGCTAGTATATTTTCTGTAGTTTAGACATCTACACGTCCTCCAACGAGTCCATTTTCTAATTAATTTCCACTAATTTTCTTATGAGACACGCTACTGAGCCCGCCAGAAAAGTTGATCCAATTACTAGAGAAAAATATGCAAATGAATGTAACCGATAAACATATATATTGGAAAGTATGGATATACTCAATTAAAGAAATAGCAATGAATACAGGTCTTCTAGAAAAAAAAAACCATAAACCATAATCACGTATAGAGACAACACGTACGAATGAAAAAAAACCAAATATAACAAATACATTGTGACTTTAATATGAAAGAAGTGCAGGTGAATTGCTGGCCAAATCTCCTTTGGCAGGGGACGAACTAATAAGAAATTGTGGTGCAAACCACAATCTCCAGTGGCGATCTGCCTGCCAATGGAGATTTTGCCCTGTAATGCACCTGCAATGTCACCCGCCTTTAAATTAGTCACAGCTCACTGAGTCATGATGGCATCGAGATCACATGCATATTTATACCATTCCAAAACATGATAACATTAAGCATATACTATGGTACAATGCTTTTTTTTTTTTTTTTGGCGAATTAATGGAACTATGCTTTTATGACGTGCTTAATTTTGAAGCTTTTCATATCAAAATTTGAATGTATATATGCTCATGTTACGTGGTAAAATTTGGGAACAAATATCAGATTTCATATATGGTAATATTTGATCGACAACCAGAATATATACTTCTAGTTAACTGCCTTTTAAAAGTTAAAGTTCCACGTTAAAATATTTGGTGGCACTTGATTAATAATTTGGTTATACCATATATACATGCAACTAAATCATATAATCAGAAAGGTTACTTGAGTTTCTGACAGGTTTCTAGATTATTTCACAATGCATAACCACTGGTCTCCTTTGGAACAAAATCCTAAAGACGATTTATGATTGCATCGTACAAAAGAGGAAAAAGGGAAAAGGCTTCATCACGCTTTATTAAGGTAGATACAAGAACTATTTTAGAATAAGGTCCATTTAGTCTAGTTTTGCATTTTGTAAACGTCCCTACGTTAGCTCGTAGGGTCATATAAAATGTGGCTTTCAGACAGAGAATCAACTTGAAGTCCTACTTTCGCTAAAAGTGCTTCATATGCAGATATTCGTGGATGCTTCAGGAAAAGGAAGATCCAATGGCATGTTCTCTCTCTCTCTCTCTATATATATATATATACATATATATATATATATATTGCATATGTTTATCTTCTACGTGTAAAAATTTGATTTCATGGCTGTCAATAGCGTGCTATTCATGGGCCCAAAATAAGTTGATTTTCTGTGTGCAGAAACTCGAGGCTGCACTCAGATATAGGTTCTATATTTATTGTCTTGCCATATTTTATATTCCCGTTCGATTAAGATTTCCAGGAATCGAATTTGAACTTAGCTCATTGATAAGTAAGTTTCCGTACAATAAAGCCTTTCTTTGAGGGCAGTTTGTGTATTATGCGATAAGGTTGACCTTAAATTAAAAAAAAAAAAAGATTTAAACGTGGATGTAGTTGTTCACTTCAGAATAATCCTGCCTTTTTTTTTTTTTTTTTTTTAAATAGATAGAATAAAGCTGACTCTTCTTTTTGATAAATGATAAGAAGAATAAACTAGCTTTAAGGCAAAACAAGACATCTCGATCAAATTCCCTTGTAACTCCCATATATCTCACATTACGCTCCTTACCGTAAATTGTTAAAAATAAAGCTTGACTTTTTTAACTTTAAAAAAACTAAAATATTAAAATTTACAAACAATTTTTTTTTTCGTTTCAGGTTGATGAGGAGACAAGAATAAAACAAAGGGAAGGAACAAGAATTGGTTCAAGCCCCTTTTTGCATCGTGCTTTTCCTTTGCTTTTATAATTAGTTCCGACATAAAGGCAATAATAAGAAACCTATTTAAGGTAATTTTTTAACCGAATAAAATTATGAAAACCTAGCTATTTAGGACGTAAAAATTTGAGCATAGAAAAGCTTACTACATGTTGAAATTATAGAAAAAATTAGAACATATTATAAATAGCAATAATTAAAATAAAAATAATTATCATGTATTTAATTTTGTAGTATAAAACGTGACTAGCAGTATACTAATTACTATGTAATTTTCTCATTTCTACAATATTTTAAAAATTGTAGTATTTCAACTCCATTCACATAAATTTATCATGTGATATAGTTCTTACATTTTTTTAGTATTCGTATAGTAGGAATGGACAGATATTCTCATTGTCAAAGCACATCTTTAATTGAGTACCTTGCAATTGATCACGATGTCTGTTGTAGATCTTTGATGTTCAAGGCGCTGCTACTTGTAGATACTTGTATCTTTACTATGGAATAGTTTCAGCTAATTAGCCTCGATAGAAGTTCCTCAAATGTAGTTGTAAATTAGTGTGTGAATGTCATTTTGGCATTTGAGTAAAAAAATTACTCTTTGATGAAATATTATTTTAAGTGCTAAATTTAATATATACTATACTTGGTGGTAGATATGGCGCCAAATATAGCATTTACCACCTTTTAGTGTTTGTTGCTATTGACTGATTTATTTATTTTTTCATTTAATCATTATAACATTGATTTTTAAATTATTTTAAAATTAAAAAGTTTATTTTTATAATTTCTGAAGCTTAATAATTGGGACAAAAAGTAAGAATCCGTTTGGTAAAGGGATTCAAATTATGGGGATTTTGATCCTTTTGATTTGAGTATTGTGATTTGAATTATAATTGGAGTTAGTGTTTGGTTGTGACAGTATTTGAAATTGGATTTGGGTAGAAGATCTAAATATATGTTTGGTAAGTTTTTAGAATCCTGATTTGAGTTATGAATATGTGTTTGGTACATTTGAGATTTAGATTAGGATTTTTTGTGGCCCTTTTGTCAAACTTAAAAAAATTTATCAGGAAAATAACACATTTTTTTCAAAAGTGCATAAATTTAATTTATCAAATAAATTATTTCCATTTCATTGAATGCAATGAAAAATTCAGGCTTGGTGCACATGAACACAATATTAAAATAACCAAAAAAATGCTCTTCTAACTGTATTAAGTCCTTTGTTTTTTGCCTATTGATTCTTTTGGCCATTTTCATGCTATTCTTTTTTTTTTCCTAAGAATTAATTCTCCCTCAAATCCATAAAATAGTTAAAAAAAGCAGAAAGAGAACAACGAAACGCACTCCTTTTGTGCAAAAGCAATACATATATATGACATCGAATTTGTACAGACAAATGAGTGTTGAAAAAAAAAACCTAACGTAGCAACGTTCCCCCAATTGATCCTAAAAAAATTTTTACCAAGGAAATACTAATGCAAAATTAGAGTACACCTTGACCAAAAATTTCCCCCACCCACCGGTCCCAATTGGCTGCTGAAGGATGTCGTCCCAAGGCGGTTATTTGATGGTCCACCAACCTTAATAACAAAGCCCTCTCATTTTGTCTGCTCCAATTAACGGTTGCCTTATCATTGTTCCTTTTCTTCCCCATCTTTCCCATTTCCACCATTCAATCACAGAGGCCGCAACAGCCAATGCATATGCAATTTTGCCACAAAAAGAACGTAATAAAAAGTTAATAAGTATTGAGATATAAATCTGGCTCAGAACTATAATTGCTTCTTTCATGTCACATTAGGAGCATAAGCATTGTGGATTGACACTTAAGACGTCCACAACAATGCTAGGACCAGTTGGTATGCAAAGGACAGGTGAAAACGAATCAATAAAATGGCACAATCCTGTGCATAGCCAATCTTGAGCACACTAGCATAATAAGCATGACAATTCACAATAACAAAACTTCAACCAATATGAGGAAGCAAAATTTAGTTTCATCACAATCAGCGTGTTCTCTAAGATCATAATGTAGTACCAATAAACTTATCAAGTTTAAATTCTATTAACCAAAAAAACAAAGAAAAGAGAAAATAGATTAGCAACATAGTTAGCAATTGTAATAAGAACAAGCGGAAAACAAATAACAATTTCATGTTGAGGGCATTTCATAGGTTACATGTCACAGTCCACCGGCCGATGATCACAAATAACAAAAGAAAAGGCACATTACACACTACGAAGTTGAAGTCTAACACCACAAAGTTTGGTTTTGGGAGAATGAATGTTGAGAATGTAGTACAAATATTTATCATTGTTACGTCTAAGAAAGAAACAAAAAAGAACTAATAAGTTTCACTTGCTTCTCCGGCCGGTGATCTCCAAGTTATGTGCCTTACCTTAATAAACAATCATTGTATAATAGCCAATGGTAAAGGGTTTAAATGAGTAATCAGACAATAATAAAATAAGCTGAAACTCGTTAATACATATTGAGTTATGACTAGTCACATTAGACTTCCTGCACAATGCAAAATGCATGAGGGCTGTACTAATAAAGTTCCACTACTATGAGTAAGGTGGACTCTATACATGTCGTTATACTGGGGACCCAAATTTTATAATTATGTGGTGTTTAACAGTACTACCTATGTCTCTTGTCTATGTATAAAAAAAAAATTCATAAAAACTTGAATTAATATATAGTCCTTGACACAGCTGGACACCTGAATCTTGGATTCCACGATTCATATTAGAAAACTTGAAAGTTGTATTGGAACTAGAACAGTTGGATTCTTTAGACCAAAGACATACTTGGGATCTCATGGGATCAAGAATTTGTGTCCCTATGAAGTCCAAATAGTGGGAAATGGATTGATTTTACATGTGAAAGCAATTACCTCCCAAAGAAATGATGCCTTTGTGCTTGTGCAGCTGATCAGTAAATGCATTCTCAAATCACCTGTCCTTTTTTTTGTTCTTTCCTGGGCCAACTGATCATAACACAAGTAACATAAACAAGCAACCACTGACATTAGCTCGTTGATGTCCCAAAACTGCCTTATATTTGTAAATTTGTTATTTTTTTTTTAAGTTTTGGTTTGCACAGAATGTAAATGAAACATCGACGAAAACCAGACCAAAGCTTAATTATTCCATACAAATTTCTCTTTGGTATTGTTAGTAGTATAGTATATTATTGGAAACAGGATTGTAAAAACCATACTTATTATTAAATAAAGAAAAGACAAACAGTTTTGTTGTCCCATAAAAGTGCATGTAGATATGCTGTTGACTATTTCAATGCATGAAAACATGATTCTATCACTTGAAATTGGACCTCCAGTAGCTGTAGCTATAAATCAAAACATGAATAAATTGTTCAAAACACTAAATCACAGAAACACTTGAATTTTTCTACAATTGTCATTCACACAAACCGAGTACGTACATATGGTTAGCCCAAATCCTTCAAAGCCTGAAAACAAAATTGTTCAAAAAATTTATAGAAAACTCTAAAAGAAATAGAACATACAATCTTAAAAATAGTTTCCTAGCAGGTCCTTTTATTTTCCATTTTGTTTATTTAACAAAATCTTTCCTAAGTCATCAAAATGATAGCAGGAGTCACCTCTTCGTCAAACCCATGTGCAATGTTTCGCAATCCAAGTTCGAAGGAGTCATACCCAGGGAGTAAAAAATAAACATGCAGGAAAAGTTTGGAGGCCGAAAAACTTACCATGTTTGAGCCCACCGACAATTGGGCAGACCCCAGCTGCACCCAAGCAACTTGCGAGCAAGGCAGTCATCGCCTATTATGCTGCCGACAATGGTAACAGGTCAGCGACACATGGTAGCTCAGATACGGTTTATGTTGGGCCGATCTCCATTGACGAAGAAGATGAGGGAGTCCACGACAGAAGTTCTCACTAGAGGGCCAAGCAGTCGCCGTTTTGGTAGAGACTGAGAGTGGAAGGGGACGGGGGGGGGGGGGGGGGGGGGGGGGGGGGGGGGGGGGAGGGGAGGAGGGGAGAGGCGATGAAAATTGGGAGCACAGCATAGATCAACCCCTTCAACTTGGGAGTTGGGGGGATTTATTGCGCAAAAGCAATAAAGCCTTGACGGTAACAATGGCAAAGATTCTTGCTGTAGCAGAGCACAAGAGAGATTCTCCTAATTTGGATTCCCATCATAAGCACTGTAGCTCAGAGATTGGAGTCCCAAGAAAACAAAGGGGAGGTGAACTCCGAAACAGTTAATGGAAGGACCCAAAAAGGGATTCAGATAATGAGCAATTTTCACTCACCAAACGTGAACTTTGTGGTCTCAGGCAACTCAAGTTTGTTTTTGAGTACAAAAAGTTGGGTTAGTTTGCCAACCAAACGGACCCCAAATATAACATTTGAACTAGCAATTTCCATTAGAGCTTAACTGAAAAAACTAAATAAAAAATAAGTTATTTTTACATTTTTTTAGTGTCATATATGATATTATAATTAGCATTATTTGCACTGGAAAGGATCTTAGCCTCTTAGCAGCATCCTATATGCCTCATCCAATATGCTATAATGCCTTTCTTAGGGGAAGATAAATAATATAATAATCATCCTTTACGATTCTGTATTTTGGAATCATAACATACCTTTTTTTTGGTAGACTACCTTGCTTAATGTGCGTTGTATATATAATACAACAAGTAAGACACACACATATATGTTTTTAATAAAAAACAATTTTTTGTAACCAATTAAAACTCTTTGATCAATGGACAATATAACTGCCTATTTCTGTTATAAAATATTTCAGACCAACAAATCCGGGAATGAACTGAACGAGCAGAAGAATTAAAGAAAACAATATATTAAATCCAATCACACAGAACATATTTATGCTCCATTATCTTCTTAAATAATTTGTAGAAAAAGCTCTAATGTCCAAGGCATAGTCCGTTATATCCCTGCAGTTATGCAATGGCAATTGGCTAATACTTGTTTATTTCCAACATAATATCCTCAGAGAGCTCAAGTGTTTCAGTACTAACAAGCCACTGATCCTTACATGTCGATTTTAGCACCTCTTCAAAAGCAAATCTCCTTAGGCTCTTTGCTATCGGAGTTAATCATGAGGATATAATTCTGCTTGGTACGTAGTAGAGATTCATGAGCACAATCCAGCTGAAATAATGTGAGAACCTGTATAATAACTCCGACTAATGACATTAGAATATAACTCTAAAAAAGGAAGTTTTTAGTCACCTAATAATGTTCAAAAAAAGATGCCATAGTGAATTCCCTTTTAGTTTTTTAAGTAACGCTAATTTTCTAGGTATACAAAAAGGAAAATTAAAAGTAGTGGATACATCTAAGAATGGAATGGCAAACTTCAAATATTGAATCGAAAATTAGTGTACATATGTAAAGTTCAATTAATCTTTCATGGTCAGAACTAGAAAAGAAACAGATTTTGTACTTAAGAATGTATATATATATATACACACACACATACACACACACACACACACACACACACGTACTATAACTTTTGAAGCTTGAGGCTACAGAACTGGTGCAGAAGTATGTAGAAGGAAGCAGAAATAATGTGAGTGAAACTATTTGCTTTCATCACTGATACGGCCATGGTATTATGAATAGAAATGCACGTAGAAATTGCGGTAGAATTACTGAGCAGATCTCCTTTGGCAAACAGTACTACTACGTCAGTACTGGAATATGATCGGCAGCCACTGGCTTAATATTTGAGCACAGCTTGCCAAAGGAAACCGCTCCGCAATTCACCTGCAATGCGGACGTCTCATATCCATGGCACGACGATATCTCGATCGGGCACCGAAGCAAGAGATTTATACTTTGGGAAAGAACTAAATCATATGCTCTAACCGGACCAGGTATACTCAAAAAGACAAAGAAGGTTAAAGGAGCACCAACTTTATTCCCTTATCAAGTTATCCTCAATGAATTATTTCACCGCCAACTCATTTGGTATGCTTAAAGCACAAATGCTGGTTTTGGGACAACCTGCTATTTTAGAAGGCATTTTGCTAACGCTTATTACTGCTTTTGGCGTTCACTAATTTCACATGTTTTCAATGTCAGAGAGAGAGAGAGAGAGAGAGAGAGATTCATTTGTTTCCCTTCCACTATAAGATAAATTACATTTAACAATATATTATTTACGATATGCATTTTTTGATTGTCGTTGAAAAGTACATATGATGACATCTCCAACAAAAATGTCGTTAATAACATTTGAAACAATAATTAACGACATCTATATAGATATCGTATTAAAACTCTCCTCTTAACGACAATAGTCTAGTGTTGTTAAATTATTTAACGATAAGTAGGAGATGTCGTCAAAGCCTTGGAGATTCTACGACACCCCTTATAAACGATATTGGTCAAGATGTCATCTATAAGGGGTGTCGTATAATCTCCAAGGCTTTGATAACATCTCATACTTGTCGTTAAATAATTTAACGACACTAAACTATTATCGTTAAAAAGAGACATTTAATACGGCGTTTATATTAATGTCGTCAATTATTGTTTTAAATGTCGTTAAGGACATGTTTATTAGAAATGTCGTTGTATGTACTTTTTAACGACATTAAAAACTACATGTCGTAAATAATATGTCGTTAAATGTAATTTTTCTTGTAGTGTTCACAACTAATTATGCTATAACTTTTCTATTAAAAAAAAAAGAAAAAACTTTGAGCTAAACATTTATCCAACATATGTGGTCCTTCACTAGAAAATGCCATATTTTCTTAATCGAACATTCACATGTCACATGTGGTCTCATTTGATCAACATCAATGCAACATTATTAGGTTTGGTTTTGTTCCGAGGCAATTACAAAGACCAGCTGAAAGAAAGTTTTTGTGGGTCTCATTTTCACTTCACAAAAAGATAAGTTAATGGTTTAATGCTGCAAAAATAAGATATTTTAGAATAAAGGAACTTTTCTGTTGTTTTCATAGTTAGATAACGAAAATAGAAATTTGGTTCAGTACGTGCATGAATGTTTCTTAGAATTCTAGTAAACATTCATCCCGCGTACTTCAAGAAACGAAAATGTGGCTATAAAAGGGGAAAAAATATTACAAGGAATTGCAATTAGACGATATAAACCAAGAAAAAATGATTTTTATGTGAATGAGTGTTGTCAGAAATACAGTATATATACATCTCTTGTATTTTTATAATTATCTCCTAATTATTTAAAGCATTTGTTAATGGTTTCTTACTCCAAGAGAAAAAGAAGGGTGGGCAAAAAAAGATCTCAATTAATAAAGAACAGGGGACCATGATGGCAACACAAGAATCAAAGGCGTTCAAAGGAATAATATTGTAGTAGCATCTATCAATTCAGTCTATAGTACACACAATATGTGTGCAAATCGTGTAGTACAAAAAGGTTCGCAGTGCAAGTTCAAGAAAAATAAGCACTATTAATCGAAGGGCTAAAAGAGAATATTAGTACTTAATTGATAGACTATTAGAGCTTGTCGGGTTAATAATAAAATTAAAAACTAAATAGCAAAAGGTCTGTTTTGTATCATTTGTTGTTTTTCTAACAAGAAATAAAAATATTGTCTTTTGTTTTCATTTTTTTAAGGATTATTTACAAAAATCTCCCGAACTATAACCCTTGTAATACTTTACGTCATAAATTTCAAAATGCAATATTCATTTTCCTAAAGTATGAGCCATGGACAAAAATGGTCATTTTATTAGAAATTTAACAGAAAATTGACAAATAATTGTAAAATTAGAGGTATTTATATAATCATCTTATAAAAATAACTAAAAAAATTAAAACTATAACAAAATAGTCTTTAGTGATGATTAAAAACAAAAAAAATCAATTAGAGCTATAAGAACATATGGATCCATCTTTTTTCGATATACCTTAATTTTCTTTAAAATTTTATTAACTTTCTCACATGTAAAAAGTATTTTAAAATTTTTATAAAGTTACAAATACTAATGAAAACTTCATAAATATGAACGAAATTTTATTTAAATATCATATGAGTTTTTTTCTCTTTGAAACATTTGTGTTATATTTTTGTTATATTTAATATATTTTTGTTATATTCTTTTTTTCCCCACAAGTATATATTACTTTTAAATTTTCAAAATACATTTTGGGTGCGAAAAATGTTGATAAGATTTTAAAGAAAGTTTCAATATATAAAAAAAGGATTAAGATGATATTGTAGTTTTAATTGTTTTTTTTTGGGTTTTTAATCATCAATAAAGACTATTTTGTTATAGTTTTAATATTTGGTGTCATTTTTATAAGTAGATTACTAAAACTACCCCAAGTTTTAAAATTATTATTCAATTTTCTGTTAAAATTCTAGTTTTAAAATTATTATTCAATTTTATGTTAAAATTCTAACAAAAAAAGGACTATTTTTGTTAATGTTTCATACTTTAGGGGGAACGAATGTTACATTTTGAAATTTGGAGAGTAAAGTGTTATAAGAGTTATAGTTCAGAGGAGATTTTTATAATTAATCCTTTTTTCAAACAAAAATTTTGGTGATATTTATTTTTTAAAAATAAAAATTACGTTTGGTAACATTTTTTTATACAAATTTTTTTTAAAACAAGAACAAAAATATTATTGACTTAAGATCGTTGATGGGGCCAGTAAATCTGACTCATAGTTGGGGTCAGGCCGATCTCGTCTTAGAGGTCAAGTTCCAAGACCAAGATCAGGATTGAGTTTCAAGATTAAGGTCAGGTGGGGGCCGGGGTCATGTTTTGCGTTTTGAGACTATGGTCAAGTTGAAGATTTAGGGCCAAGGTTGAGATTGGGTTTTGGGATTCAAATCAAGGGTTGAGTCGGGTTACAATATTAAGGTAGGGGCTGAGTTACAAAAGCAGTGTTGGCTTCATGTTCTTGAACCAAGTTCAGGGTCGTGATTGGGGTCGAGTTCTACAATCAAGGTCAAGGTCAAGTATTGGGATTAGGGACGAGGATGGGGTTAGGGTTGGGTTCTGGGATTGAGGTCAGGTTTCGAGATTGAAGTCATGATGGGTTTTGGGATTGAGGACAAGGACGAGTTTCAACACTCAAGTCAAGGTTAGGGTTAGGTTTCACATCCAAGGTTGGGATCAAGTTTCAGGATTAGGTTTTGTGACCAAAGTTGGGGACGAGTTTCGAGACCGCGTTGGACTTAGGATCCTCGATCAAGATCGAGGTAGAGGTTAGATTTTGGGATAAAGGTCGGGGTTGGGTTCTAAGACCAGGGTCGTGGTTGGGTATTGGAACCAGGGTTTGGGTCCAAAACTAGGACCATCCCTAGTCCCTAACCTAACCTAGGTCCTAAAACCTAGGCTCTAACCCCTTGTCATAAAACCCATCCCCGATCTTGAAACTTGACATTGATCTCAACTTCATAACTCGACCTCAAATCTAGACCTAAAACCTAACCCCATCTCTAGTCTCATAACTTGACCCCAAGCTAGATCTAGAAACCTAATCCTGACCTTGGTTTTATAACCCAACCCTAACCCTAAACACAACCCCAACCATGGTCCCTAAACCTAACTTGTACCTATCTCCAGTCGTAGATTCCGATCTTGACCCCGACCTTAATTCCAAAACATGACCTCGACCAGGTCCCAAAACTTTACTTGACCGCGGTCCCAAAACTTGACCCCGAACCTAACCCCAAAACCTGCCTAGATGCCAACTCTAGTCCCGAAACACAAACCCCAACTCTCTAGTCATGGAACTTATCCCTGATCTTGGAACCCAACCCCCACCTTAACCTTGGTCCTAAAACCTAACCTCAACCTCGATGGCAAAAACCCCTTTAAACCGACCTCAATCCCCAAACCTGACCCCAAGGCATGATTGGCTTGTTATCCGAGCCTCGAGGTGAGCCTAGTTCATTGGCTCAACACCAACATTGAGTTTAGCGCATAGACATTGCCTGACGATGAGTCTATCCCAACCCTAATGGTGAGTCCAGTTCACCTGCCTGACCTCGACAGGGAGTTTGACCACCCACACACATGACTCTTATCGTAAGTTTGGCCTAACCCAATAGTATATTTGGCTGATTCTCCCGACCTCCGCAAACATGTCCAAATTTTTGGCCAGACCCTGATGACAAGTTCGGTATGCTAGCCCAATCTCATCAGTGTGATTGAGACCTTGATTGTGAGTCCGATCCACCGTTCAGACCTTTTTGACGAGTCCAGCCCGACCCTAACGATATATCTGGCCAACTGTTTCGACTTTGATTGTGCATTCAATTTGTCACCTTACGACGATCTTCATTTCTTGGACCATTCTAAATCATTGACGATTTTTTTAAATTTTTGGTTTATCACAACCTAAGATTTTTGTTTAAAAAAATTTAAAACAATTAAATTTTTGTTTCTATAATTAAAAAAAGTTGATAAAAATTAAAAAAAAAGAAACAAAACAATGTTACCAAATGTATTTTTTTTAAAAAAAAGTTTTCATTTTTTATTTAAAAAACAAAAAAAAAGACTGTTTAAATAAATGGTACCAAAGCACCCAAAGTTATAGACAATATATATTGTACTAT
This sequence comes from Artocarpus heterophyllus, assembly GCA_025403435.1. NCBI lineage: Eukaryota > Viridiplantae > Streptophyta > Magnoliopsida > Rosales > Moraceae > Artocarpus > Artocarpus heterophyllus. Next base: position 17,952,281 of record CM046350.1, read on the forward strand.
CTTTTTTTTTTTTTTTTAATCAGTATGCGAATTTAATCCATTCTTTATATGTCTTGGCATTAACAAAACCATTTCCAATTATTGTAATGTGCGTCTATATAAATATATGTTTGCTGTATATATACTCTATACATATATGCGTATACGTAGTGTCATTGAGAGTAACATAAAAGTTTAGTATTTAAAATAAGCAATATTAATCCAAGGGCCAAAAAAGAATATTAGTACTTTATTAATAGATTACAGTTTATTGGGTTAATAATTTGATTTAAAACAAAATAACATGGTTGCAGACAAGATATATATTATTAAACTCTCTTTTTTCGATTAGTTTGCGAATTTAATTTATTCGCTGTAGGTCTCAATGATAAAACCATTTCCAATCCATGGTGATAATGCTAACGCTCTAAAATTGTCATAAAACGTACAAAATGACGTGTTTGATAATTCAAATGACGTATTGTTCAATGTTGTAATGTTAATTCATATGCTATACAATTTATTTTATAGATTAATTGTTTTGATCAGAAGTTTGTTATTGCCGAAAAGGAATTCAAATTCATCAAATCCTCCTTTTTTTTTTTTTTGAGAGGATCAAATCCTCTTTTTAAAAGGAAAAATTGCTACACCATATGATATTAGATTTTATAGTTTAATAATAGAATTTGAAGAATATATGTAAATTTTTTATAAAAGAAAATTGATCGTTTAAAAATGTGTGAGTATTTGTTTTGTACCATGCTGCAAATGGTAAGCTTTTACCACTTGCTCACATGTTTCCTTTTTCGTTTTATTCTTGGGCTAGTTACCTTTTTATATCCTCTTTTTTAGGTTTATTCAAACATTATACCTTCAGTATTTGATCTCATCCAATTTATACATTTTTCCATTCAATATTCAAAATTGATCTAAAAAATTACCCAAAATACCCTAAAATTGAAAAATAAGAGAACTTTACATATTTGAAAAAACTTTATACAAAGGTTTTTGACTTCAAAAATATATAAAATACCCTCAAAATAGGTTTTTTGTATGTTTTTATTTTTTGTTTATTTTTTAAGATTTAATTTTTCTCTAGTTTATTTAAGGATATTTTGGTCATTTTGAAGGTCAAAATCAACTATTGACTGAAGTAAATTATAAATTTGTGTATTATCTAAAAGTATAGGTTTTGAATTAACTTAAAATATATGGTATAAAAATTATAAATATCCCTTTTATTTTTTACATCTCCCAATAATGATTGTTGCGTCAATTAAAATAACAGTTTTTATTTGATGTCTCGTAATATTTTAATTGACGTAAAATTTTCTTAGAATTAAAAACAGTTATTATGTGGTTGCAAGTATAGTCCAATGGTAAAAGCTATATCCGATTCTACCTAAAAATGAAGAGTTTGAATCCCCCACCTACAAGTTCAAAAAAATATATATATATTATTGTTAAAACCAAGCGTTTGCTTTATTAGCCTCCCAAAATATACAACAAACCTTAACTCTTGAAAAAAAGACAATAAATTAGATATATCTAAATATAAAACACCAAACTTATTATACCTAAAAATATTAGTTGATACGATTTTAATTGGCCCGGTATGATTTTATTGGAGACACACCAAGCTTTAATAGCTTGCGAGAATATATATCCTACGTTGAAAGTGACTATCCAAGCTGTATTTATGGTCCACCCTCATAACTCATAGAATTTGCCACCTAATAAAGTATGCATGAATCACATTCTGATCTTGATCCTTTTTTTCCCCCTCTCTTTAGTACTAACTCCTGTGGATATCCTTTTGGAATAGTATCCTGCGATGGATTACCATTGGCTTTATGTCAGCATTATATGGTAGTCAATGCAGCATACGCCTTTCATTTTATATACATATCCCAGGTTCAACGTGTCTTTTGTATGTTTGAAGCTCTGATTTCACCACAGAAAATAAGAACATTGCAGTACCCAATGAGATATTTTATAAAGACATGAAAAAAAAAGAAGAAAACTTAATGAGAATAGTGAAGACAGAGTATGCTCTATGTGCTCCAAAAAGGAAGATCCGAAAGCATGATCCTGCATGTCAATATCTATTATCTTGTTCGCTGCATTTTTTTTTTAAATGTTATATATATACTTTTTTTTTTTTGACACACACACACACACACACATATATGGAAGCGCGTAAAGTTTCTTTTTATATATGGTCGTCAATAACCACCCAACAAAATGGACCCAAAAGTTTATTTAGGTGTTTCAAGAAGCTCGACGCTGCATTTTAACATACATGGCAAGAAAGTTATAAACTTTTCCATCCATTAAAGCACGAATATGTGATTGGGAGATGATTCCGTACGTGGTATTGGAGCCAGATATCTTCTTCTTCTTCTCCTTTTTTTTTTTTTTTTTTTTTTTCTAGAGAAGGATATGAATTAAGTCAAAACTTTGAACTAAAGTAATAGTGTAACTATCTTCTATTGTTTCTAAGCTTTTGTCTCTCTTTTTACATTAATATATTAAGAATTAGATACCTAGTTCTATACTACATTATTACTGAAAGCAATAAAATCGTGCCCCTCATAACTTTTTGTATCTTCTCTAATTTTTCTAATTAATCTTGAAATTGACATCCCCTTCATATAAAAGAAATTAGGACAGCCAAAATTACAAGTGTAAAATTCTAAAGCACTAGAACAAACAAGACATTAGACGACGGTTAAAACCCTTCTTCTAATCCACAGATATAATATGTATGAACATTAGACAAGGGTTCTAATGTCAGCCTGGAGCAAATGATGCGCGAATTGGTTACCATTAGATGACGGATTTTGACTAAGACTATCGTTTAATCTTTACTTTTGGTGATAGATTTATTCAAAAACCGTTGCCTAATGGTGACCTAGCCATCCCACAGCTAGGCTTTATTTTCTTTACCCATGGGTGGCCTTCCTGTATTCAATATGTTTTCATCGGCCTCACAATTCACTAATAATATAAATTAGCCATAATTTATAAAAATTAAAGACATAACAAAATATAACACCACATGTATAAGAAAGCATACTTATACGAAATAAGATTTCAATAATTAGTTTGAAATGAATTATTGTATAGACCCTCATTATCCATAACCTTACTCAAATGCTCATTGGTATAAAATTTTAGCTTGTTAAGACTTGTGGCCCCCCATTCATTATAATATCTCTCATGTACCTTAGCACAAAATAGCCGCATTCTTGGTCTCCTTCTTGTAGGAATATATTCTAAAAAGCATGTAAGAATTTATTAGTTTAAGTAACAATAATTACATTTTCAATTACAACTATATTTATACTTAAATGCTTACCTTTTATAGACGTAAAAATGTAATGCCTCCATGCGGCTTATTGAAGATGACTTTGGTGTTTGTTTTTAATTTCCATGCATTGAAAGCCCAAAATACAATTTGTTAAAAATGTAATCAATCAAAAGATAGATGCTGTAATTTAGCTAGCAATAATAAGTTATACAGTTAACAATAATACACTTACAATTGAACCATTTGGCTAAAGTTGGGTTCTACTAGTTGGCCAAATGGATCGAACCATAAGACCTGATCTTTTTTAGGGTGAATGAGGGCCAATATTCACCGACCTCCATTGTTATATGGCATCAAGTAATCGGCTTCTACTCTTTTCAAAAAGTCACTGAGCAAGTTTTCTCTAGCTTGCATCTAAAGCTTAGTAGTGCCTGGCACATAAGAGATGATATAGTGGTTGACAAAACCATACGAGTTGAGCAAATTGAATCTTTGTTAATAGTGCCATAAGAAATTGCATACAAAAAAATGAATATTGTTAAACGATGACAAGTTACAAGTTTAAAAGAAAGAATATATATAATAAACTACCTCATGTATGCCATGATACATGACACATTAATTTGAGTGAAGTTGGTGAACTAGTCAATGTCCTTGTAGTGATATATTGGGTTCATCTTTGCTTTGATTGCTGTCAAAAGGCAACACAATTGTAATTGTGCTAGTGCCGTCTATGCAATTCTTTGAATAACTATACAGGCATGCCATATTTGGAGATAATCCTTCCAAACCATCCATTTGTTATATCATCTCCATTATATCTGCCATGTTTGCTTTTTTTCCCCTTCGGTTTTTTTATAGAACCTCCCTTGATTGACTTATCGATAAGACCTATAGGCTCTTTGCCCTGATGATGGCGTTCGTCAATTTAAGCGTTGCCTATTTGACTTAATAGTCCTGTTTGAATCCATGCTTTAGGCCAAACAACAAATCCTTCGTAAGCATTGCTCATGACCTTATTTTCTTTAGTCGAGAAAGGTAAAGATGTGTCCCTCATATAACAAACTAAGATTGTAACTTGCACATTACCTTCCCCACCTATCTTACGATGAATCATTTGTGTGACGACAGTATCCATCAATACTCTTCCTCCCGCAATGACGTTAAAATAAACACCACCAACTTCCTCAGTTCTCGGTGTTGAAAGAAGGCAAGTTTCATCCTCACCGAGACTTGATGAGGGTAGCTCTATAAGTGGTGTTAGTGCAGTATGTGCTGTGCAACTGGCTTTTGCACTTGTGTGTTGTTCTACAGTAGGCGCCACATTTTCTTCTGCATAGGAGGAGGAATTTCCTTAAGTTTGACTTCTCATAATTGCCTCCCATTGGATAAACTTAGACTTCATTGTTTCTACCTTCTTATGTAGTTCGACAAACTCTGTGTTGGACTTTAAGCTTCAGGTGAAATGAAAATATTGAGACTGCTTCACAAACTAAGATTGACTATGTACCTGTCTAGAATGTTCAAGATTGCCTATTGTGGCGGTCAATACATAATTAGTCCTCTGTGATTGGAAGGTGCCTTGGGAGGCCTACTCCTCATATTCATCCTATTAAACACGGAATTAATATAGGTTAAAATCAACCAAAGTTAAAACAAAATTTGAAATACTAAAAGTTAAAAGTATTAACTTACAATTTTTTGGCTGATCTATCTGTCTCTTGAATTTTTAAAAGTTCCATTGTTCTTTTATTGGATGAACTTCTAAATAGTATACAGAGGGGGAGACGTGGTAGTGTTGTGTATTCTAATATATATTAAAAGGTATGATTGTTTAAATTTTGTAAAAAGATTACAAATTTTTATATCAATGAAGCAAAACAAATTTTACTTACCCATTCACGCTCTGCCTTCGTATATCCCGAACGACCCATCGAGTGATCGAGATCATATCCACCTCTTTTTTCTTTTGTTCGTTTTGATAATTTTCTTTGCTCTTAACTAATTTTGTATTTCACAAAATCCCTCTACTGGTCCAAACTAGTAGAAGGATAATTTTTAACTACTTTTGGGGGAACTTGAAAACATTGGAGTCGTCTTCGTGGCCTTCAATGAAAGACTTCTTTAAGTTGTACCCAAAGTCTTTGGCCATCTTAGCGGCATTTGTCATCAGCTTCATCCTCATGATATAGGGAACAGTGACGGATGCAAAAACACCTTACCAAACACATTCTATATTGTCCTTATTGTTCTTTTCTCTCTAATCCTTTGTTGTGATGGGGATGTGCTCTCAAACTAAAATTGGATCTCATCCTTCTCCTTTCCAAAAGCTTGATCTTTTTCATCGAATTGGACTTGTATTTTTATACCTTTCAATCTCAACCACGACACTTTTTTCATCAAAATTGCTCTTCTTTTTCCATCCACATCCGAATTAAATAGCTCTCTTTTTCGGAGCTCATAACCATCATCTTGTCTGGTCATTTCCTCCTCTATGTCAACTAATTCTTGTCCAACATGTTGAAATTTTCTTAAGCAATAACACTTATAATTAAAACAAACATATAATTAAAACCAACATATAACTAAAACTAAAACAAACATATAAACTAACATATAATTAAAACTAAAATATAATAACACTAAAAATAACATATAAAACTTAAACTAACATATAAAAACTAATAACATTAAAATTAAAACTTATAAAACTAAAACTAACACATTAATTAAAACTAATAACATTAAATTATCATAGAAATAATTTACCAAATCCTAATTACAACAATTCCATAAATCTTAAATATAAAAACCTAATTACTAAAGATTAATTAATTTAATCACAAACCCAACAATCTCAAATTACCATTAAAATCAGTATGAAAAAAATTCAAATAATTAACAATAAAAATTGTTTGAGGTATAGTATATAAAACGAAAAAAAACATACTTTTGGGCTCGGTTTGGCTCGGCAAAAGGGTGCTCGTTGTAACACCCGCCTATTTTATGTAACGGATATTGTTATATTAGTGACGACGTTAAGCATTTTATTCCATATTGATTTATGATATTATTGTTACTAACTATTTATTTTAAGTATTATGACAGGTGACGATCACGTAGAATTGATGTGCTTAAGTGTTCATGTTATTTACATTGTATGTTTATTTATGATTCATTAATGATTTAAATGCTAAGATGTATTCTTGTTTGTAAGGACAGTTTGGCAGGCCGAACCTTCAAGTTCGGCAGGCCGAATTATCCCTCAAGAATCAGCAGGCTGATGGAAATCATCGGCAGGCTAGACTTAGGGGAATCGGCAGGTCGAAGTGAGACATTGGCAGGCTAATGACAGTTGACGAGCAGTCAGCAGAAATCTCCTAAAATTATGACGATGATGATTGGATGTGATTGGATAATGATTATTGATTGATTGGCATATTTTAGGATTGATTTCCTCATTTAAGGAAATAAAACCTTTGTCTTTTGATTGATTGGATTTAATTGATGAAGTTTCCTCTTTTGAAAAGGTAAAATATGGTAAGTAAACAATGATTTGTTGACTTTCCCTAATCCTCTCCTTCCTCCATGTCAATTAGCCAACTTTTAATTAGAAAATTTCTAATAATAATGGTAAAGACAAGCATTCTCATGTACGGTACTCTCATTTTCCCTATTCACGATAATTTTTGTTCTCTCTCTCTTAGACGTTTCCTCTCTCTCTTACTCTCTCTCCTCTTCACATTCTTCTTTGTCTCCCTCCCAAATTTCCCTGCTAATTACTTGAAAGAAAAATTGAAAATTTCATTGGTTGAATTGAAGGAGTTTTGAGAAGAAATTTGTTAAGATAAGAACCTTTTTTTTTTTTCAGTTTTTTTGAAATGCATTTCTCCTCTTTAATCCGACTGCCATAACTTTATCTAGGAATTTTATTTTGTTCTGAAGTTTTAGTATAATGTTCATATATATGTTATGTAATGTTTCTCCAAGTCTCATGTTATTTTGACTTTTCTACATTAAGATATAAATTTTCTACCCTCTGCCACTCACAGTAAAATGATGTTGTTTTATTATATTGCTCAAAATATGGTTTTAATTCAAGGGGCAAATATGCTTTGATTTTTGCAAAATTTGGTAAATATGTTTATGTATATGTTATGTTATGGACTGGAAATTTTGGTGATGATTTGATGAATATTTTATGTAATATGGAATTTTATTTTAAGCTAGGTTTTTAGACTATTTTTATCGATAAATTGTTGAACTCTTATTGTGTGATCTTTTTGTATGAAGAAATGATTTTATTTGGTGATAAGAATTTTTGAGGTATTGTATTTGTATGTTACTATGATGTCATTAGAATTTTGAGGCCTAAATAAATTTGTTTTGATTGTTTGAAAATTATGAACTTTTGTAACTCACTGCCATAATTGTTAATGGTTGTTTTGTCTCTGAATTCAAACATATGTTTTGGATTGTATGGAATTTATTTAAAGGTGATTTTTGGATATGTTATAGTTTTATGTGTCTTTTATATGTGTTAATTTTTGTGGATTTTCTACAGTTTTAATAATGTGTTAAACAAGCCCGTTTATATGTGTTGCTCACTGTTTTGTGTTGATTGGTAGATTTTTATGTCATGAAATTATGACTTGTTTTAAATGTTAAATGAAATATGTTATAATCTATGTTTCAAGAGATGAATGTATGTGAGATGATATATGGTAATGGATGATATGTTGTGGTGATTAATTCATTGAAAATATATATTAATTGCCAATTTTTTAATGAATGTGTGACATGAACATAATGTGAAGTGAGCACATCGAGACCGCGGTGTCGTCACCAACAAAATTAAGGTTAAGTAAGCTAGCTGAAAAAAGTAAGTATATTCTTACCTGCAACATAATATGTTTTATAAGGTTTGAAATTATGTTCATGATGATATCTATGATGATTTTATGATGATTTGATTTAATGATTTCTTATGAAAGGTTTTTATGTTCAAAAGTTATGCATGTATGATAATGATGTATTTCAAAGCATGAAAGTTATATATGAATATATATGTATCACCTAAATAAGTGTTGCACACCAATGTTATGTTATGATTTCATGTTTAGTTTAGGATTAGCTACCATTCCCCTCTCATGACGGCACGCCTACAATGATGATTATGGTGCAACACTTGGGCCCTTAAGATAAAATGGAATAAGTTTTAATTTGGTCAATATTATGAAAGATATGTTCCTTATGAAATTTATGCTTAGTGCACTATTATGTTGATGATGATGTTGTTGTTCATAAAATGTTTTAAGTTGTGAGAAATGAAATGGACTTACTAAGCTTTAGCTTATTCAGTTTATATCATGTTGTAGATAACGGTAAGAAGGTTATAGACTATGCAGAGGGCGTGGAAAGGCGTGTGAGCTAGGTAGGATGAATTGTAATCAGAAGAACACCAAAGAAGCAAGTTTTATGATTTAAACCATGATTTACAATTTGAACATATTTATTTTAAAGAAAGCACGAACTATGCTTTATTATTTTACTTTATTCTTATTAAGTATATGATCTTCTGCATATTGAAGTATTGAATCTTGTCTTTAAATTAGATTTCTAACGTTCTTTTTAGTCGGTCGGCCTGCCGAACAATGATGATCGGCTTGCCGATCTTAGCAAAGTTTAAAACCTTGTTTTACAGAGCCTCGGGAGGCTTGCCGGTGGATGAACTCCAGCCTGCCGAACCGAGAATGAAGATTTGTTTTAAAAAAAGATGATTTAAAATTCGCAGTTTGAATTAAAAATGTTGTGACATTTTATTTTAAATTATGACTTTATTAATTGGTATATTTTATTTACTAAGAAGGTTTATGAATTATTATTATTATTATGGATTAAGTTATTGAATGTAAAAAAAAAAAAGCATCGATCCTGGGTATGATTTCTTAATCATGTTATCAATTAACTTTTATGTTTTCAAATTGTCTTTTACAAAATAGTTTATCCTAAAATAAAAGTATGTAAGGAATGAATGTAACGATATTTGTAACGTTCATAATGGGGTGCTACAGGCTTTGGTATCAGAGCAAATTTTCATTTACAATTCATATCGCGACACGTCAATTTAAGTCCTCCAAGTAAGTATGTTTTAATGTTAAATATTAAGATGCAAGTATGATAATAAGTGTAAGACCTAGTAGTCTAATGATTAATGCTCTAGTAGTGGAAACCTGTCTCATATTAGAAGATTATTCTTAAGTTCCTAATTCTTTTAGGAAATTAACAATGGATGGTCACAGAAGAATGCAAACCCGCACCCAGACTAATGAAAGGCTTATGAAGATGATTGCCGAGCTACAAAGGCAATTGAAGGATTAAAGAAGAGAGATTGCTGAATTAAGGGCCAACGGCCAGAACAGCTAACGACGAGGCAATGATGTGCCTCCTCCTCCTCCGCAGCCACAAGTCAATGAAGTTTCAACTTCTGCTGTTGAACCTAGAGCGGCCTATCAAGAACCCCTTCTAGTCAGATGGAAGAGGGTTAAGCCAGTAGACTTCGAGGGTTCTAAGGATCCGTTAGTCGCTCAAGGATGGTTAGAGACGATTGAGGCCACTTTGAGACTCATGGGCTTCACTGATAATGAAAAGGTTCTCTATGCTTCGTATTGCCTCACCATGGAGGCCATGATTTGGTGGGACTGCATTGAACAGAGCAGAAATGTTGAAGAGATGACATGAGATGACTTTGTTCATGAATTCAACACGAAGTTCTTCCACATGAATATTACCAGGAAGCACTACGATGAGTTCGAGAACCTATGCCAGAGAGACATGACGGTCATCGATGTAGTGGCAAAATTTGATTAGCTAGCTCGTCTTTGCCCAGGAATGGTGAACAATGAAAGTGAAAGGGTCAAAAGACTGATCAGAGTCCTCAGGCTAGAGACCGTTGCGATCATTGATGGGGCTAGTCCACCCATGACACAAGAATAGGTTGTTATAAGGGCCCAACGTGCCGAGTTTCACTTGTCTAAGCTAAGAAGAAATCAACCCCAGTCTAGTCAGCCAGCCAGTAATGCAAACAGCTAGAACTGCCCTCCACACCAGAACAACAACAACAACAACAATCAAAACTGGAGGAATAACAAGAGGAAGGGCAATCCTTAAAACCAACAAAGCCAAGGCAACAAGAGGCACAATAGTGGCCAGCCCAACAATAACAACAACAGGCAGTTTCAACCATGCGTCAAATGTGGAAAGAAACATCCAAGAGAATGCCTTTTGGGGACAAACCAATATTTTATTTGTAGGCGAGAAGATCATTTTGTCAAGAACTGGCCTAACCTAACGAATGCTAATGCCCCTCAAAGAGCTCCTCCTCAAGTCCAACTCCATCGGATGCAAGCTTCCCTTAAAGGGCCACTAATCAGTCAAGGAAGACTTGAAGCCCCAACTACGAATGCCTGCATTTATGCCATGACAAAGGAACAAGTGGCTGCTGAAGCCTCTAATGTGGTCACAGGTCATATAACCAGTTTATGTATTAACTCTTTGATGCGGATGCCACATATTCTTTTATATCTACGTAATTTGCTAAGAAGTTAGGGGTTCGTTTAGAGCCTATAAGATAGGGATTCACTACGACATTACCCTCCGAGGAAGTGATATTATCTACGCACTATCTGCATATAGTACCCCTATGGATTTCTGATAGGAAACTTTTCATCAACCTCATTGTGATCGATATGTATGACTACGATATGATTCTTAGGATGGATTTTCTGAGCAAGTACAATGCTTCTATCGAATGTCATAAACGAAAGGTGATCTTCCATCCACAATGTAATCAGAAGTTTGTGTATGTTGGCGAGTTCAGGAAGAAACCCAGTATGTTTTTATCCGCGATGAAAGCAAGGAAGTTATTAGCAAGTGGCTGCATGGGCTATCTGGCCAACGTAGTAGATAAAAGCCAAGAAAAAAAGACAAGAATTGAAGACGCGCCGGTAGTACGTGAATATTCAGAAGTATTTCTCGATGACCTAACAAGTCTACCTCTGGAAAGAGAAGTCGAATTCAAGATTGAGCTCGCTCCAGGCACCAACCCGATCTCAAAGGCACCATACAAAATGGCCTCAGTAGAGTTAAAGGAGCTTCACATGCAATTAAAGGAACTAATCGACAAAGGCTTCATCAGGCCGAGTCACTCACCATGGGGAGCTCTAGTCTTGTTTGTCAAAAAGAAGGATAGCTCTATGAGACTCTGTATCGACTATAGAGAGCTGAACAAGGTGAGGATTAAGAACAAGTACCTGTTGCCTTGAATCGATGATTTGTTTGATCAGCTTAAGGGTGCTTCTATATTTTCAAAGATTGATCTACGGTCAAGATATAATCAGCTAAAGATTAAAGAAGGAGACATCCCCAAAACAACCTTCAGATCGAGGTATGGTCACTATGAATTTGTGGTTATGCCTTTCGGTCTGACGAATGCACCGGTGGCCTTCATGGATATGATGAATCAGGTATTCAAGGATTTTCTTGATAAATTTATTGTTGTGTTTATCGATGATATTCTTGTCTATTCAAAGAGTCAAGAAGAACATAAGGAGCATTTGAAAATTATGCTGGAGGCATTAAGGAGACATAAGCTTTATGCAAAATTCTCCAAGTGTGAATTTTGGCTCGACAGAGTGTCTTTCTTGGGACATGTTATATCAAAGGAAGGGATTATGGTAGACCCTGCTAAAGTAGAGGCTGTTCTCAACTGGAGACAATCGACAAATGCAAGTGAGATAAGGAGCTTCTTAGGCCTAGCTAGTTATTACTGGAGATTCGTGGAAGCCTTTTCTAAGATAGCAGCACCCCTCATGAATCTAACTCGCAAGGGAAAGAAGTATGAATGGACAGAAGCATGTGAGAAAAGTTTCCAAGAACTGAAAAAGAGGTTAATGACAGCTCTAGTGTTGGCCATTCCTGAAAGAAGTGAAGGATTTATGATAGTTATAGTTTTATGTGTCTTTTATATGTGTTAATTTTAGTGGATTTTCTACAGTTTTAATAATGTGTTAAACGAGCCCGTTTATATATGTTGCTCACTATTTTGTGTTGATTGGTAGATTTTTATGTCATGAAATTATGACTTGTTTTAAATGTTAAATGAAATATGTTATAATCTATGTTTCAAGAGATGAATGTATGTGAGATGATATATGGTAATGGATGATATGTTGTGGTGATTAATTCATTGAAAATATATGTTAATTGCCAATTTTTTTATGAATGTGTGACATGAACATACTATGAAGTGAGCACATTGAGATAGCGACATCGTCACTAATAAAATTAAGGTTAAGTAAGCTAGCTAAAAAAAGTAAGTACATTCTCACCTGCAACATGATATGTTTTATAAGGTTTGAAATTATGTTCATGATGATATCTATGATGATTTTATGGTGATTTCATTTAAAGATTTCTTATGAAAGATTTTTATGTTCAAAAGTTATGCATGTATGATAATGACGTATTTCAAAGCATGAAAGTTATATATGAATATATATGTATCACCTAAATAAGTGTTGCACACCAATGTTATGTTATGATATGTTATGATGTCATGTTTGGTTTAGGATTAGCTACCATTCTCCTCTCATGACGGCGCGCCCACAATGATGATTATGGTGCAACACTTGGGCCCTTAATATAAAATAGAATAAGTTTTAATTTGGTCAATGTTATGAAAGATATGTTCCTTATGAAATTTGTGCCTAGTGCACTATTATGTTGATGATGATGTTGTTGTTCATAAAATGTTTTAAGTTGTGAGAAATGAAATGTACTTACTAAGCTTTAGCTTATTCAGTTTATATCATGTTGTAGATAAGGATAAGAAGGTTATGGACTAGGATGAGGGTGTGGAAAGGTGTGTGAGCTAAGCAGGATGAATTGTAATCGAAAGAACGCCAAAGAAGCAAGTTTTATGATTTACAATTTGAACATGTTTATTTGTTAAGTTTTTAAAGACAGCACAAACTATGTTTTATTATTTTACTTTATTCTTATTAAGTATATGATCGTCCGCATACTGAAGTATTGAATCTTGTCTTTAAATTAGATTTCTAATTCTTTTTAATCGGTCGGCCTACCGAACAATGATGATCGGCCTGTCGATCTTAGCAAAGTTTAAAACCCTATTTTGCAAAGCCTCGGGAGGCTTGCCGGTGGATGAACTCCAGCCTGTCGATCCAGTTCGGCCTGCCGAAGTAACAGGTTCGGCCTGCCGAACCGAGAATGAAGATTTTTTTTAAAAAAAGATTATTTAAAATTTGCAGTTTGAATTAAAAATGTTGTGACGTTTTATTTTAAATTATGACTTTATTAATTGGTATATTTTATTTACTAAGAAGGTTTATGAATTATTGTTGTTATTATGGATTAAGTTATTGAATGTAAAAAAAAAAAAAAAAAGAAGCATGGATCCTGGGTATGATTTCTTAATCATGTTATCAATTAACTCTTATGTTTTCAAATTGTCTTTTATAAAATAGTTTATCCTAAAATAAAAGTATGTAAGGAATGAATGTAATGACATTTGTAACGTCCGTAAGGGGGGCGCTATACTCATAGTAGCGACGGAAGGTTTCTCGTGGTGGCGACGGACGGGTTATAGCGGTGGCGACGGAGGGGTTTATGGTGGGGATCAAGTGGTGTTCGCAGTGGGGCTCAGCAAAGGGGCTTACCGGCAGCAAAGGGCTTGCAACTTTGAGCTTGTGACTTTAGGCTGAAAGCCCAAAAGGACTGGAATGGTAGCAGAAATAGCCAACAAAAGGAAAGAGAGGACAGAGATTTGACAGAGGGACAATGAGAGAGAGAGGGAGGCCAATAGCATTGAGAGAATAGTTTTGAATTTCGTATAGGCTGGATAATTAAAACCTACTAGACAATGGTTTTTTATAAAATTGTCGTCTAAAGTTGCGTATTAGATGATGGTTTTGAGAAACTGTTGCCTAAAGCAGGCAACATTTAATGCTAATATATGTTGCGAATTAGAAGATTTAATTCTATCAAGAATGAAAAGTATACGAATGAAAAATAAATAAGAACACATGAAATTTATAGTGGTTCACTCTCGATGTGAGAGCTACGTCTACTTTTAGCCACTACAGAATAATTCACTATAATGATGAATAAGTTTATAAGAGAAAATTACACACATTCTATCAGAAATTTTTCTTAAGCCTCTCTCTCTATTTTCTGAGTTTCACTCTCTACAAAGAAAATGTAACACCCAAAATTTAATTAAATGGTGAATTAGTGTGTCATGATGTAATTTGAACATAATTTAACTATTTTGTGACATTTTTAAATTAAAGTTACTTTTAATCATTTTAACCACTTTTAATTATTTTCATTTGTCATCTTGGATTTTTAAACAAAACAATTTGTCAAGTGTCTAATATGTCCCTTTTGGAAAACCATGTGTTAAAACATAGTTTTTACTTTGCAAAACCACCTTTTTCTCTATTTATTCTTCTCTCCCCCTCTTCTTCTCCACTCACTCTCTCTTTCACTTTTTCAACTCTCTCTCTCTCTGTGCGTTTCACTCTCTCTTTGATTCAAAATTTTGAAGCTTAAGCTTCAATTCTCAGCTGGATTGCAGGCTTAGGAATGTGATTGAGCTTCCACAAACTAGATTTCAAGCTTGGATTCAAGGTTAGTTTAACTTTTTTACAAAAATTTCAAATTTTTGTCTTAAACTTTGAGTTTTCTTTGAATGTGAAAATTTGAGTTTGATTTAGCTCAGGAAACCTTGAATCTAAGTTAGTGGAACTCAAATTATCTAGAATCTAGGTTTGATTTGATGAAAATTGGATTGAATCAAGGTTTTCCTTTTTTCTCTATTTTTCTCCATTTTTGGATTTCTTTGAAATTTTCTATATAAATCTTATTTAAATGTGTTTAAAGTCTTCTAGTATGATTTTCTATCATTTATGATCATTATACATGCCTGAGAATTAAGAAAACAGGTTGAAAATGAAGATTTAAGCTCGAGGAGGCTAACCGTCGAATCTGAAAATTTCTACATTTTTCCAGTTCGACAGGCCGAATTCATGAGTTTGGCATGCCAGACTCATATTGTTAGCAAACCAAACCCGGAACAGTTCGACAGGCTGGTCCCATGTGGCTGGTAGCCCAAACTGTGAAGTTAGGCTGGTCGGACCAGAGGGTTCAGCAGGCTGACTGAACTTTGTAAAATTTGTGATTTTTCATCAATTTTCATTGTTTAAAACTATAGATAGGAACCTTAGCCTTATGGCATGATTTTGTGAATCTAAATGGCACACTAAGTTACCATAAGATAGTATAATTGTGTAGAATACCTTAAGCTAGATGTTGATGGATCTAGTTCTTATTTAAGGTTGTTCGTGATTTCGTGGAGCTAACATATAGCGGGTCAGAATTACGGTGCTGAGTCGCAATGCAGAGTATCGAGGTAGGACTTCTACCTCTTTTCTTGGTAGCCAGGTTTTTAATAGTTTTAGCCTCTAAGGATTCTTTAAAATTGTTTTCAATAAAGGACAAAATGTTTTAAATGTTTTCAAGAGGGGCCTTTGGTCACAAAATGACTTCTTTCAAAATGATGGCTTTCAACATGACTTCATACAAAATGACTTCTTTAAAAATGAGTTTCAAGAAATGATTGAAATGAATCTCTTTGTAATTTCATTACTTGATGAAAAATAAACACTACAACAAATTCAAGATTATACGACCTTTATTTAACGACAGTTTCTTAAAAACCGTCGTAATAAGGGAAAAAAATATGACAAGTTACACATGCGAAGACGAAAACCGTCATGGTATTGATGGGAGCTACCATGACGGTTTTTTAAATAACCGTCGTGTAAGATTAAACCTTTCACGACGGTTTTTATAAAAACCATCGTGGAAGGTTTTAAAATCTTTAGAAAATTTAATCTTTCCTGACGGTTTTTATAAAAACCATCGTGGAAGGTTTGGATGTTTGAAATTTTTAGTATCTTGCCTAATTAAACCTTTCACGATGGTTTTTACAAATACTGTCGTGGAAAGTTCTGTATGTTTGAAATTTTTAGTAGCCCGCCAAAATTTAATCTTTCACGAAGGTTAAATTTAGGCGGGAAACTAAAAATTTCAAACATACAAACCTTCCACGACTATTTTTATAAAAACCATCGTGAAAGGTTAAATTTGGCGACATTCTAAAAATTTCAAACATGAGGAAGGTTTAATTAGGCAGGATACTAAAAATTTCAAACATGAGGACCTTCCACGACGGTTTTTGTAAAAACCATCATGGAAGGCCTTTTACTATGGTTTTTATAAAAACCGTCGTGGAAGGAGACCTTTCACGACGGTTTTTTACTAAAAACCATTGTGGAAGGAGACCTTTCACGATTGTTTTTATTAAAAACCGTCGTGAAATGTTTCACATGTTTAAAATTTTTAGTATCTCGTCGAAATTTAATCCAGCGCCAATGATATGGCCTTCCTTATTTATTCAAATTTCTCTAACTCAAACCCACTAACTCTCCAACCCATTTCTTTCTCTAACTCCTCCCCCCACGACCTAGCCACCGATGAAACCAACCTCCACAGCATTCCACCGACTTTGACATTCTTCTATAACTCTCTTCACGACCCACCTAACAAACCCGATGCTATTCACCACCGTTCATCCTCATCCCTTGACATTCTACCAGTTCAACCATCGTTTGACTGGTCCTTTGCAGTTCCATCGACTCCACCGCCGTTGGTAAATTTCAAACAATTACTTTTAATTTTAGCGTTATTGTTAGTTCTAAACTTAGTATTATTTGGTTATTTTAGTGTTATTTAGCTTTAGTTTTAGTTAATATTAGTTATATTAATTTGTTATTTGCCATTTAGTATGTGTTACTTGTATTTGGTGTTTGAAAAAACTTTGAACAACATTTAACATTTTGGTGTAAGAATAGGTTAGTTTTTATATGTTTGTAATGTCTAAGTGTTATTGTGATGCCTACCACATGTTTGATGAAAAGCTTCGATGACTGTGCGCTTGTATTTGTGTTTGTCTTTTAGTTAATTAATTTTATTTTTTTTAATTTGTTAATTATATTTATTTTTATTTTTCTTTCTTTACCTCACACATGATACCATGCATGGACTTAGACACTAAAAATACATCAACTGTTGCGCAAGCATGAAAAGAGTATATGGCTGTACAATGTAAATATATATATGATTTTGCCAAAATTTTATAGTTCAATATAATTATGTGATTATGAAGTTAGGTCATTGTATTAATGGTGAAAACACGGGACCATTCATCCCGTGGGAAACCAAAAATTCTAGTTATTTTTTTTAGCTTTAGACAAACTTTTTCACGACGGTTTTTAGTGAAACGATCGTGAAACAAGAGTCTTACACAACGGTTTTCATAAAAACCGTTGTGAAAAGCCTTCCACAACGGTTTTTAAAAAAACTGTCGTGAAACCCTTCCACGAAGGAGGCCTTCCATGACGGTTTTTTTAAAAACCGTCGTGGAAGGCCTTTCACGACGGTTTTTACAAAAACTATCGTTTACAAAAACAGTCGTGGAATCCTGGGCCTTACACGACGGTTTTCATAAAAACTGTCGTGTAAGCTTAGCTTTTCACTACGGTTTTTAGTGAAAACCATCGTGGTAGCCTCGTCCTAAGATCCCATAACCCCACCAAAACAAGGAATCCACGACGGTAAAAAACCGTCGTAAAAATTCTCGTTGGTACTACGACAGACGATTATACGACAGTTTTTAAACCCTCGTGAAAACATACCACGACGGTTTTAAACCATCGTGTAATCTACAATTTCTACTAGTGGAATGAACATAATAAATCAAATAATTAATGTAAGTGAGAATACTTGGTAAGATGAAACCTAAATAATAACATAATACCGGACGTGTTATTAATACCGTCCGGAATGAAATAATAGAGCATGATGCCATACTCAAAGATCAGGTCATGTAGAAAACGACATTGGGGGCAGATCCTAAAACCCAGCTAGGTCACTACGGTGGTGATACCATAGCTTTGCCAACTAACTAACTAATGAAGACCATTTTAGATAAATAGTGATCCAAAAAGGTAAGGATGAATTTAAAATGTTTTATTCATCTTTCTAAAATTTTATAAATTATTTTCAAATATGCAAATTTATGTTTAAAATTAATATTTTCTAAATTTAGTCATACTGAGCCTTCTGCTTATATTTCTTTATTTATTTTAAAACCTTTTCCCCTAGGTGGATTGTAGCTTAAGATCGATTGGGAGGCAACATGGTAGACATGTAAGTCGTAGGAATAATGCTTAGGTTCTTTCTTTATTTTAATCAAGGCATGTATTATTTAAATTTTTATCTCTTGTATTGGACTGTGATACTGAGCCTTCTGCTTATATTTCTTTATTTATTTTAAAACCTTTTCCCCTAGGTGGATTGTAGCTTAAGATCGATTGGGAGGCAACATGGTAGACATGTAAGTCATAGGAATAATGCTTAGGTTCTTTCTTTATTTTAATCAAAGCATGTATTATTGAAATTTTTATCTCTTGTATTGGACTGTGATTGTAATATTTTATTGTCGATACCATGTGTGAGCTCCAATGTGGGTCTAGTGGGGCCCAACTCATATTTATTTGTTTTTATTATTTTGTTTCATGATTAACCATTTCAAAATAATGATAGTTGTTTTAAAACGTTTTTAAACTATCACATTTTTCAAAATACCCCCAAAACATTTAGTTGATGTTTTAATCAAAAATTTGGTTTAATTAACTTAATTAATCCACCATATCATTGCTCGTATTTCGGGGCGTGACAGAAAAGCTGCACACTCTCTTTCAAATTTTTTTCTCAAGCCGTTCTTTCTATTTTCTGAGTTTCACTCTCTACAAAGAAAATAACCCAACCTATCTATTTTTAAGTTTACAAAAGAATAGATAACAAACCCCAAAAGTTCACAAAATAGAAGCTCCAGGACGTCAATATGCACTATCGCGTGCTTTTCTTGTGCGGCCACGCTAGACTTGCCTCTCACTACAATTTTCATAGCACCCGTGTGCGGCTACGAGACTCTGCATTGGGTGATATTTTGAAAGGCATTGAATTTGACTCTACACTTCTTAACAATAAATGCTGTATGACTTACAATGGCGGGTTTCATCTAATGAGAGTCACATAAACTAGAATTTGTAGTAGTGAAGATTGATCTACTTATAGATTTCTATAAGGCAATAATCATCAAGGTAATAATTAGACTTTGCAACTTTACATAAAGAACCTTATAACCGTGTTGAAAAAAAAAACACTTTTAAAAGGTTGAAGTCTAATAAATGTAAATTTACAAGATAATGTGGCCAATTTTTCTTTTATTTAGGATTATTAAGTAAAATATTAGTATATGAAAGTAAAAAATTTAAGGTTAAAGAATTTTAAAAAATATGACGTAAGCTTTCTCAAGAGCTAAAATTCAGCAAATAATAGAAACTTCTTGAAAATTTCTAGATAAAAAAATACAAGTTGTTTTAAATTTCAATATAAAAACTAGAAATAGAAAAAAAAAAGTGTAAAAAAAATTGAGGGTAAATGTTCAGGGGATCCTTTTACTACACAGTTGCTCCTCGGGCTTAAGATGACTCTGCTTCAGTCCGTACAAATATTATCTTATTTAAATATTATTTGGCTGCTACTTTATATCATTACCTAAATTGTTTTTTTTTTTAAATTTTCTCCCAATCAATTAATTGCATAAATAGAAATCTAATCTCGCTAAAAAAATGCCATAAATATTTTTCCAAAGCATAAGATATTAAATAGAAATCTTTCTATGCATGGTTGCATGATAACTTTTTGGTAATTACATACCTAATCCCACTACAAGGTTTAGAGTTAGAACACTCAATGATTTAGAGTATAACTAGTTAAATAATTTAAAGAAAAAAAAACTCTAAAAATTAATGTTTCCTATATAACTTAAAATTTACCAAAATTTTTCCAATATCTGCTGAAATTTGTACAAATTGCACTATAGTTTTTCCAATAATGGCATATTTATTGATATTTTGAGACCAATTTTACAGAGAAAAGGTACTTTGAGACCCTAAAAAAAAAAGCAAAATTTCGGTGATCTTTGTGTCCTTGATTTGTTGTCTTTGAACTATGAGTATTGTGACACATCAATCTCTGAACTTTTAGTTTCAACAAATTACTTCATGAATTTTTGTTTTTTGATAGTTTTTGTTCATGACACTAAAATTGACAAACAAGTTTTCAAATTTACCATTCATTATTACGCCTCTATCACATAATGACCTAAAATCTTAAAATAAATTATTACATTAAGTGCCAAGTGTTTTAATTTCAAGGGTTTTAAGAGTACTAAAGAGAATATTTTACGCTTAGTACAACGATACCTCTAAAATTTTGTATTGCTTATCACGCAAGTGAAATACGATAATCTTTGCTAAATTAATGAAATTCACAATCAATTTTACCAATTAATAAAATCAAAATTAGGGGAAAAAGTTCAGGCAACAATGTGCCAAATCTAAGAGTTTATTAAAAGTCAACATGTCACAATGCTGTGTTCAGGAACTAACAGCCCCTATTAAAATTTTGGCCAAACAAATTATTAAATATTGTTTGCGCTAACTATAATTGCAACAAGATTCGGTCTCTCTCTCCCGACAAACAGCCAGCACTGTGTTGGAAGTGATAATAAAAGTGTTGGAATTCAACCATGGATGTGTCCATCAAGCTCTTCAAAAGGGAATCTTCAAGGCAAGAAGCCATAAAAGTTTCATTAACTTGCCAAAAAAAAAGGGAGAAGCCTCCAAAGCGAACAATGGTTGCAATTCGACAGATGATGTTTCTAACAGACATCATATCCCATAAGACCTGCTACCACAGCACCTTGTGTCTCCCCCAAAGTCTTAGCACCCTAAGGTTTACTCTACGAACGAAAGAGAATAGTACAAGACTTTGCAACCTAGGGGCTTGGTCTAGGAAGTAATTTATTACTTTTAATTATATGACCAAAATCTGTACTTTGCAATCTTTTTTTTTTTTTTTTTTTTGAAGGGAACTTTGCAATCTTTTTTTATAACCTAATCCAATTTTAAAATAAACGGAAAAATACAAATTGCAGTCAAGACATTACAAATTTAATATGCACAATCTCAAATTACTAGAAAACATTAAGAAAGACCACTATTATCACAAAAAAAAAAAATCAAAACCAAAATAAAAAGAATGCGCCTAATCAATGTTGTCACAGCCTCCACAATAATATGACTAATTAAAGGGGCACTAAAAATAACGGTGTACCCCAAGAGGAAGCCCTTACAAGCCATGTTCGCAACCATCGCAAGACATCATCCACCTTATCAGTTGCTCTACGCCGAATATCACCAAGAAGAAACCCATGACAATCAGCTTGAGGATAATATTTATATTGGCCAAGATCATAGCGACGTGTCCAGAGACGGATACTAGAGCTTTGGCTAACCTTCACCCCCCAAAATTCTCTCACTCTTTAGACTCTTCAACTCTCATGTGTTATTTTTGTTTCTTTTTCTATTTGCTTATTGTTGTTATGTTTGAAGGCTATTGTGATAAAAGTTAAAAAAATTCTTTTTATTTCTTTTAAAATTAAAGTAGGGTATCACTATAAGAAAAACTATATTTAACGACATATTATTTACGACATGTAGTTTTTAAATGTCGTTGAAAAGTACATACAACGACATATCTAATAAACATGTCTTTAATGACATTTAAAACAATAATTAATGACATCTATATAGATGCCGTATTAAAAGTCTCTTTTTAACGACAATAGTTTAGTGTCGTTAAATTATTTAACGACAAAGATGAGATGTCGTCAAAGCCTTGGAGATTCTACGACACTCCTTATAGACGACATCTTGACTAATATCGTCTATAAGGGGTGTCGTGGAATCTTTAAGGCTTTAACGGCATCTCCTATTTGTCGTTAAATAATTTAATGACACTAAACTATTATCATTAAAAGGAGAGTTTTAATACAACATCTATATAGATATCGTTAATTATTCTTTCAAATGTCATTAACGACATCTTTTTTGGAGATGTCGTTGTATGTACCTTTCAAAGACATTCAAAAACTACATGTCGTAAATATTATATTGTTAAATGTAGTTTTCCTTGTAGTGGTGTTTTGTCTTGTAAGTTACATTACAGCAAGTGTAAGCTATATGTGACATGTTCATAACTATAGTTAGCACTATTTACGTAATATGTCATGGCGTTGATTATGTTTTAATTATGATTGAATCTCAACCATGTTTGATCCTCATGGAACTTTCTTTTAGTATTAACAAATCAAATATGTATGAAACGTTTATGTAAATCATGTTTATATATTTTTTAATGCTTATTGTATCCTAAAGTACTAGAGTTATATTCAATATAAATTTCCTTGATTTTGTAATTTTTGTTGAAATCTCTATCAATATTGATATTTTCTTGAAATTTCAGTGAATTGATGTACCAATATCGATATTTTCATCATTGCTACTAATGGCCAAAAAAATAATACAAATGGAATTGCAGTGACGATATTGCACTGCAAGTATACCATTTTAGATTTCTGTAATTAAAAAGAAAAAAAAAAGAAAAGAAATGTGTGGCAGTTTTAATGTGATGCTACATGAAAATTTAAATAATTAAGTGAAAAACCTTTTCATCGCTAAGGGGTTATAACCCTGCTATTCATAAAACTGTAAACTCTAGTCTAGTATGTGTAGTATACAATTTAGACTGGATTCTATTATTTTATTAGTAATAAATTATCATGTAAACAACAAATCATTTTAGCTTGTCAAACAATCACATCATTAACCTACCTCTTTTTGTATATATATAGTAGGGCTTTAATTGTTATAGTCTCTTTAACAGGATGGTCCTTTCAACGCAACATATAAAAATAAAACAGATAGTATACTGTGAAAAAAACAAATATTGACATTGACAAAGTGTAATATAGTCTTTAAATAATCACTAGTAATATATATATATATATATATATATGTATTACATTATATATATAATTATACCTTTTCAGCGTGAATGTTACTTTTTGTGACATGTAATGTCACGTTCGTCACTTTTATAAATAATGTAGGAGGGATCGTCTGGCTGGATGAACTGCAATAAAGCCTCATATAGTATATATGTGTTTATAAGTGCAGAAGTATCGCCGGGCAAATCTCCTTTGGCAGAAAGCACACTAAAAGATGAATGCAACGAGCTCCATCGATAAGTGGCTACCTGCCGGAGGAGCATTTGCCCTGTGATATATCCTTCTACACCAGCCATGTCTCCAAGCTGATGATGATGATTGGACTGCAGAGAGTCATTTATATGTATACTTAATGGAGGATATCCCATCGGACAATACCTTGTGTCCTATTTTTGAAAAATACTCTACATGACCTTTACTTTATTCCAAAATCCATGACCACCTTTTCGAGACCCAACTTTTGATTGCCAAAGATTTGATTGGACTACTTAATTACCCGAAAGCTGACATAATTAAATCTGTGAGTGTCCAATATTGTTGTCTATTTATAGCTACATATAAAGATATTTTGAGAAGTCTAAATAAGTAAATTCAGTAATTTTGTAATGTGGGAAAATTTGAGAAAATAAAAGATATTTTGTCACCATTTTTTTTGGTTATTATTTGTGATTTTCATCTTTATTGGCTCCATAAGTTAGTTACTAGCCATCAAGCATCAACCAGTTCAACATGCAAAAGAGGAATGCATTTAATAAATAAATCAATTAATGCAGCATAAACAAAAAAAATCCCAACAAGAAGCCACAATGTGTATATAATTGGTCATTGGAAAATTGAAGAGACGACAAAAGAATTTGTATAAAAGAAAACAAAATTCATAAGAGAGAGGAATAAACCGTTGAGGTGCTTTGAGATGGAAGATCCAAGAGCATGTTCTCATTATATCTTTTTCTTATTCTACTTTGTAAATTATAATGGTCCCTTTTCAATAATATCTTCATCAGGACCATAACAAGTTGATCTCATGTGTACGTTAATACTCGAGTATGCATTACCGTAAAGCTTCGAGTACGCTTTTTAATGTGTGGCTTTGTTATAGTATTTTTATCTTTTTTTTTGGAAAAAAATAATTTTTCTGACAGCTGGCTGATCTTCTTTTTCCTTGGATGCGTATTATCATTTCGTTTCTACAATTTAATTTGGAAGAATTTGTCCTATCCCAATGAGCAAAGGACACGCATAAATAATAAACTTGACCCCAATTCTGTTGAAAGTGCTATATAGCTACGTAATACGTTACTCCCTTGAACTCTACCCGTGACTCTGAACGCAATCGGAATCCTCATAGATATGGATATTCAATCTTTGTAGACAATGCCAAAGGACTTTTTGTTTTTTTTGTTTTTGTTTTGTTTTGTTTTGTTTTTTTTTTTTTGATGATCAATGCAAAGGACTTTATCAATTGAGCCAACTAGCATAAACGTATATGTAGGAAATTTTAGAGTAATGTATATATATTGGAGAGGCATATAGAATTTCTTTTTAATACTATAAAAAATAGATTAATTAAAAAAATTCTCTCTCAACTATAGCCCTTGTAATATTGTACCACCCAAACTTCAAAATGTAACATTGTTCTCTCCGATCTATGAAATATTAACAAAAAATTACTTTTGATAGAATTTTTGACAAAAAGTGGTACATAATTAAGATTTGACACATAATATAGGAGTATTTTGATAACTTTATCATGCTTTAAGCTAATTTGAATTTAAAAGTTAATATAATTTAAAATTTTGAAGTTTTAAAAAATAAACTAAAAAACTTTTTAAAAAATTTTGAAAATAACCTTTTCTTTTACTTTCATATAATTGCATCAAGATAAGTTAAAGGTCTAATAATTTATTAAATTGTTTAACAATTCTTATTATTTATAAGATACTGTGTCATTTATGCTTACCATAATTCAAAGATTTTTTTTGTTACTATTTCATAAATCGGGAGAATCAAACATTATGTTCTGAAGTTGGAAGGACAAATATAGTGTTACAAGTGGTATAATTGAGGGATAATTTTTGTAATTAAGCCGAATAGAATCTATTCCTTTATTTTCTCATATTACATATCAAAATAGAGAACGACATAATTTTAAGGAAAATTGTAGTGAATAGGTCAATTTATAAGATCTTTAGAAGTAAACAACATATTTATTATGATTAAAAATAATAAGCTAATCTAATTTCAAAATTTTTATTTTCTAGTTTTATGCTTGATTCTATAATTTTTTCCCTTCTTCTAAAACTTGCTTTCTCTCTCTCTCTCTCTCTATCTCTCATTGCACCAGATTCCATCGTCTAAAGTGAAATCTCATAAGAGATTTTAATATGGTTAATTTTTCTATACAATTTCCTCATATTCTTGTTTTCCGTCGATTGTATCTTGTTGGTCAAGAGCTAATATAACCAATTATTATAATATCCTAGAGCTTGATGTTTTTCACGATTTCAATGAGTTATGTAGCTGCTGGCATAATCTCTGAGTTTTAAATATTAAGGATTAAAGCATGTCTTCTTGGTGAGATCTTCGATCATGATGCACGGCCCCGTCAAAATAGAGGTGAGATCATGCGGATCTCGTCGGCGCAAGATTCACGTAGCAATCGCTAATGGGAGGCCGAGCAAGCTTCAGAATGGTTTTCACTGTAGCAATCATCACCTTCGGTGAAGGGCAAACGATTGCTGAAGAGAGAGGAGGGTGAGCTGAAGAAAGATTGAGCGAGGGAGAGAGAGAAAGAGAGAGAGCATGAATTTACTATTTCTAAATTTAAGCCTATTAATTTTTATTGGTTCTTTAAATTGGCTTATGTGCATCTTTATTCCTAATTTTAGAGGGTAACCATTACGGGAAAAGTGTAACGCCCCTTATTGGACGTCACAGATGTCGTTACATTCTTACATTTATACTTACTTGGACTTAAACTTGTATATGAAAGCAAAACTTAAATGATACTTTTACTTGAAAGAGTAATTAAACATACTTAAGCAGGATCCATTCATACACATACATTTTTTTTTTAATAACTTAACATTGTTAAATAACATTGCTTAACTTGTTCCATATCATAATTTATTCAATTATACTTTAAATAAATCATAAACTTATTTTAATTAAATAGACATACCAAGTTGTAAAATCATATTTTATAAAAACATCACATCACTTAAAAGTTACATATTCCCATAGTTCGGCAGGCCGAACTTGGGACTTCGGTAGGCCGAACATGATTGGCAGGCCGGAGTTTCCTCAACCGGCAGGCCGGCAAAGGCTATGCAAAATTGACTTAAAAACTCATCATCGTCTGGCAGGCCAAAAACGTGATCGGCAGGCCGAACTTTTGGACATCGGCAGGCCGACCAAGGATGTTCGGCAGGCCGACCGAGCCAAATTCCTAAAGAAAACTTAATTTTTAAAACAAAACCAACTTTTCATAAAAATGCAGAAGATCAAAATTCCTTAAAATGTTAAAATGGAATATAAAACCATAGTTTAAATATTCTTAAAACTTAACATAAAAAAATAATGTTCAAAATATAAAACTTGATTTAAAACATAAAATTATTCTTCTTGGCGTTCTTTCGGTTACAATTCATCATGCCTTGTGCTCACACGCCTTCCTATGTCCTCCACCTATTCCATAATTTTCTTACCCTTATCTGCAACATGACATAAAACATGATTAAGCTAATAATTAGTAAGTACATATAATTCTCACAATTTAAAACATTACATAAACATCATCATCATCGTTATTGTCATCATATCATAACAGTGCCTTAAGTACAATTTCATAGAAACATATCTTTCATTACATTGACCATTTTAAAACTTATTCCATTTTATCTTAAGGGCCCAAGTGTTGCACCATGAACATCATTGTAAGCGCGCCGTCATGAGAGGAGAAGGGTAGCTAATCCCAAACCAAACATGATATCATAACATTTCATTTCATAACATTAGTATGTAACACTTATTAGGTGATACATATATACATAATTTTCATACTTTGAAACATGTCATCATCATACATACATAACTTTAAATCATGAAAATCTTTCATAAGAAATCCTTTAAAGAAAATAACCATAAAATCATCATGAATAACATTATGAATATATCATCAAACCTTGTAAAACGTGTTATGTTGCAGATGAGAACGTACTTACCTTAAAGCTAGCTTACTTAACCTTAATGTGATTTGGTGGTGACGCCGCGGTCTCGAAGTGCTCGTTCCTTTATGTGTTCATGCCATTATTCCATTTAAAATACAATAAAATTAATACTTATCATAAAACATTCATTCATATAACATTCATATATACATTCATCTCATATTACAAACATAATTCATAATCATCATTGTGACAACATAAAATTATCATCACATATAAACATTATTCATAACATGCTTCCTTAAATATTATCATCAAAACATCTCATACATTACAAACATGAAAATCTTTTGAAAACGTTTTCTAATAATTTAATATACCTACATTTTAAAAATTCATACAAACATCTTATTATCATATATTTCAACATCATAAAAATATTTCATCATCTATCAAAATCCTTTAAACATATAAAACATTTCATAACATAAAATACATTCATCATACATTATGCATGTACATTCTTGACAACTTTCATGAAAAACATCATTCACTAACCCCTTGAATAAACATTACATTTTTCATGCATCAATGTTAAACAGTAATATTTTACTGTGAGGGGTAGAGGATAGAAAATTCATATTTTTCATAAAAACACCAAAATGACATGAAACTTGGAAAAAAAAAACAACACCCAATACACACATGAACATCATATTGAAAACTCAGAGCAAAATACAATACCTAGAGGAAGATATTGTAGATGAATTGAGGAGGTGAAATTCTTTTCAGAGTTACCAGAAAAATTGAGTTCTTACCTTGAAATTTCTTCTCAAAATTTTTGAATTCAACCAACAAAATATGACTTTTTCTTTCAATTTTCTTGCAGAGAATTTTTGAGAGAGAAGAAATGGAATGCGTGGAGAAGAGAAGAGGAAGAGAGGAAATGAGAAAATGTGTAAGAACTGAGAGAGAGAAGAGTGAATATATGAGGGAAAAGAACATTAAATTTTTTTTTTTAACGTTATGAGCATAATGAAGATTATTATCCTCCATTAAGTCAGAATTTTCTGACTGTTAGATGGCAATTGGCATGGAGGAAGGAGAGAAAAGAGGAAAAGTCAAAATTCTAATCTTACTTGCCATATTTTTGCCCTCTAAAAAATAGAAAACCATTTAAAATAATACAAATCAATGCGAAGTTAAACCCTTTAATTTCCTTAACTGACAAAACATTTCATTATTGTGCCAATTAATCACAATAAATCACTCATTTAACGTAATTATCTCAACCATAAATTTGGAGAGATTTCTACTGACTGCTTGTCAGCCATATTCGGCCTGTCGATTTTCCCCTTCGGCCTGCCGGTTCCACTAAGTTCGGCCTGCCGATGGTTTCCTTCGGCCTACCGAACTTAAAAGTCTGGCCTACCGAACTGTCCTTAAATACCAAACATTAAAACATTCAAGTCATCATTACATCATAATTAAACATACATTAAATAATCATGAACACTTGAGCACAACGATTCCATGTGGTCGTCACCTGTCATATAACTTGACATAAAAAGTTAGTAACATTAACATCATATATCATTACGTATATCATAAATTATTAATAAAATATCATTAACATCGTTACTAACTTAACGTAATTCACAACATAAAAATAGGCAGGTATTACAAAAAGAGACCTCAGCTCAAGGTATAACCATCATTAAAGTACATAAGCAATTTATCCCTAAATTGCTTTATGTACTTTAAATTACGCATGACCCATGTTGTCACCATTAACATAACACGTCGCCGTGACGCTCAAGGTGTAACCATCATCGTGCATTCCTCGCATCCAATTATGAAGTCTAGTCATCATTTGCATGATCTGATTTTTCTCCTGACAAGCCATTTGTTCCATAGCCTACGACTAGATCGTCAAGTAGTGCATTCCTCTAGTCAAACTATGGGATTTCCTCTCATTCAACCATGCGGTCCTCCACCCATCGTCATGCAATCCTTCATCTCTACTTGTGTCGTGTAACAACCCCCATTCCTATTTTTAAGTGGCACAACTCCTATCCAAGGCATCCTTCTACTCATCATTAGGCACCATCAGCTGTCATGCCTACGCCAGCCCATTCTGTCGACGCTTGTGCTAGCACTTGTCATCGCTAGTATTGCAGACGCATCTCTAAGTTATATGAATCAATTACATTCTCGCACATACAAGTCTTTGTTGTGCCGAACATTATTGTCGTTCCGAAGCCTTAAAACTTACTTGTCATATAAGGTGGTCATTGAAGTTAAGATTAATGCGTACATTTATCAACAATGATTGTCAGTTTATAAATATTAGATTAATGAACATCTCTCGGTGTTGAAAAGGTGAAAAGTCATGGAAAATTCCATATTTAAAACGTCTTCAACAACTATGGTAGCATACGGGTCCATGGAAATCTATTTCTATGGATAAAGGTTATTCTAACATACTTTTCTCTAACTCAGCTTACTATAATAATGTTTGGTCTAGGATCGTTAGGCACGTTAAGCCTAGATTTTCACGTCTCCAACTTGAAAACTATATTTCAAACTGTATACTTGAAGACAACAAATGCACGAATTTGTGGGCTCATGTTAATAATTTAGGGCTAGAATACTCATGATAACAATTTTGGGCTTGAATCCAAGGATCTAAGAATTATCACTTGCATTGCCTATGGTATTGGCACACCACTATACATAGATAAAGTAACTCTAACTTTGTCAAAGTCCTTTTTGTTAGACTTAGTACCTAAAGGACTAAACAATGCTATTATTTTAGAGACAGTTAATCAATAAAGAATTTATTAATTATGTCATATATTAATATTGTCATCTTTATATTCATTTATGATGAATATATGATAGCTAAACTAAAGTCTAAGACTATCATTCTAAACCTTCAAGATCATACAATGATGAAAAGATTATACGGAAGACATGAGTCTTAAGGTGATAGCCTAAATAAAAAAGTCCTTAATCGAAAGAATAAAGTTGGATGCTTTATTTATGATAAGATTGTTATATTGTCTACATCCTTGATGGAGATGATTTGTCTTGGTCATTGGAGTTAGAACTCCATGAGTAGAGACATTGTTATATTGTCAGTAGTGAGAATGTATTAGATTGAAACTAAAGATGAATTGATTTAGTAAAAAATTTTGCTTGAATAAATTAATTCACTCACTACTACAATCGGGGTTATTAGCGACAATTTTTTTGTGACAACAATTGTGGTTGTAAATATTATAGAAGTTGCAACAACAAAACATCGCAAATGTGGGAAATTTTTGTGATGGCATGTCGTCGCATATTCTAAATATTTGCATTGACAGTCGTCACAATTAATTAAAAAAATCCTTTTGTGTTTGCAATGACATGTCATCACAATTGATATTTGGCGCCTAAACCTATATGACGCGAAGTTTTCTCATGCCAATACGTAATCATTTGCGATGATATTGTCATCACAAATAATAACATGGTATACGTGGCAATCACCAGGTTATTATTTGCGATGGTATACAGCTGTAATTGACTGTCAATCACAATAATAATGGGACATAAGTCGTCGCAAAGAGTGAAAATTTAATTTTTCGTCAAAATTTTAGCAGAGAAAAAGGCATTCTATTTAATATTATTTGTGACAACAAATTTTATATGTCGTCATAAAAAGTTGTTTGAGAATAATCTTATCAAAAATAAATGAGACGTTGTCATTTTGTTTATCATTTGCGACGACAAAATTTTCTCATAAAAAGCTTTGCATATAAATAGACTTGAGAGCTCCTCTTCCTCAATTTTCTCCAGTGTTCTTCTCCTCCTTCGAAAAATTCTCTCTATTTCTATACCTTATTCCTCCTCAAATCTCTCTCAAACTTCCAAAAAGACATAGATTCATGAGTTTAGCATTGTGGAAGCTTATATTATTAAACAATATTCATAGAAATCTTCCTAAATTGGAAAATCCACACACTTTTTTCTGGTTGAGTTTTGGAGTCTCTCAAAGAAGCGCTTGTCAAAGAGCGGCTTTTGCCCATAGTTAGTGTTAAACAGCACCATATATGGGTCTTAGTTATAGATACCCTCAAGCTTGGCGAGATTTAGAAGTGAGTTGCACGTTGCACCTACAACACATGTCTTTAAATAATGTGCTTTTGGTGGGAACTTCATTATTGCCTCAAGCTTCAACATGGTGAGATGTGATGGTGGTGATGTCCATGGCCAACATGAATCGGTTGGTGATCTACACATTGGCACCATTGATTAGCTCAAATCAATGGTCTTATGCGCGTCCATATCTTCCAACGACCCTCGTGGCTTCTCCTCATATAGGAATTCCTCTAATAACCCTTCTATTTGCTCTTCCCTTTTCCTTTTGGCTATCCATTAGCATGTTTTTGATTTGGTCTTCATAAAAGTCATAGTTTTGGATAGACTCCTTTTGATTTAGCAAGTGTAGATCGTTGTTGATCGGGCAAGAGACTAACTCAGCAAATGGTTGAGGTAACACAACTTCAAAGGGTCCTTGTTCTTCATCTTGAGGTTTTATTTCCTCTAAAGGCTCAAATTCCTGAGGTTTCACACAATCGTCATCAAACAAAACCACATCCTTTATCGTTTTATGGTCACCAATAGGATTTGATGTTGTAATTTCCTCCTTTAGATGACTCTCTAAAATTGTACTCTTTAAATGGATTTGTTCGTCAAGATATTGCCTAGAGTTGAAAATTTCATGACTTCCTTCAAGAGTGGCCTTTAGATGGTCTAAAGCAACTTCCAAAGTTGTCTTCTCTTCTTGATATTGGTTGCAGGATTGTTTCATCATGTTGGGGTAGATATTCCATGAAAGATTTTGGTGCCACTCCTAACAGGAGTTATGCATTACAAAATTCAAATGCCAATGATAATTAAAGGCTGTCATATCCTCTAATAAGTAGTAAGCTTCATCAATAGTTCTTGAAAAGAAAGAATGACTGTCAAAAACTGCGCCTTTTTCCACCCAATCTCTAGCTTTAAAATGCAATCCTTCAATAAATATTTGAAGAATAGCCCACTTTGGTAGATTGTGATGTGTGTACCACTTAAGCATTTCTTTAAATCGCTCCCAAGCTGCATAAAATGGTTCCATATGTTGTTGGGAAAAACTTGCAAGGATATTTTGATGAAACATCATGAAGTTCCTTAGGAAACAAATGACTTAAAAGAAAAAAATTAGAACAAATAAAAATGAAATAAAACAAATAAAAAAATATTCAAAGTAATTCTAGAGCTAATTGGTATCGATATTAACTAAATTAAACAACAATCCCCGACAACGGTGCCAAAAACTTGTTGCGAAAAATCTACAAATGCAGAGAATCGTAGACAAGTAATAGAGAGTCACTAGAGTATCGTTCCTACGACGATTGCGTTAATCTAGCTAAGTACTAAAATTGTTTAACTCTAAAATTATTTGAACAATCAAATATAAATAGAAAATTAACAAAACAAAACAAAAATAAATAAATAAATGAAAACCTAAATAATAAAAGACTAGAGCATCTGATTTCACCTAAATTAATCCTATTCAAGTTATCTAATTTAATCAACTGATGCTTACTCCTATGCCAATAACGAATTTCTCTTAGGTAGTCATTAATCTTTCTCAAGCATTAATAATTTATCATAGTTAGCAAATTTTATATATCTCTGTGGAAACTCTAAACTTACCAAGATTTATTAAGAACAAGAAATTCATAGTGTTACACAAGTCTCACAGATATCTCTATCCTATGATGATCTAATGGCATTCAATCATGGTCTAATTTAATTATCGCTTCTCAGCCTCAAATTAATCCACAAATCATACAAAAGGTGCGCACACTTTTACAAGCATTAAGATAAGATTAAATACTAAGCATAGATAATGAATAAACATCGAATTGATTTAAATTAAATAAAAGTGAACATTCATAATCCGGCTGCATTATAGCCCTAGAATAGAGAAAATTAGTTGCTAATGAAACTAAAAACAATCCTAAATAATATCTTAAACATGATGAGTGAAGGAAAAGAACTGTGTTTGGATGCGAAGATAATTTTTGTCTCCAGGTTGCACCGTTCTTCTTCTCCAAAGCAGTGAGTTCTCCCATCTAGTATGTAGTTTTTTCCTATTAAAATTCATGCTTTAACCCTCTATAATGTTCTATTTATAGGCTAAAGTTTGAAAGGGTAATTTTAGAACAAAATTACACTGAAATTTAAGTTTGAATCGCAACGGCACCAAGGCTTGATTTTCTGGCGCCTAGGCTTCATTACGACGCCTAGGCACCAAGATTGTAGCACCTAGGCCCATGATATTTTCCTTGAACTAGCGCCTAGGAGCCATGACTGCGGCGCCTAGGCTTCGAAGTAGCTCCTAAGCGCCCATGTTATGGTGCCTAGGTGCTTTGTTCTCGGGTTTTTGTATGGATCTTTATCTGTATGAGTGCCTAGGGGCCCATAAGCTGGCGTCTAAGCTCCATTTTCATCCCAAGTTCAATTTTGCTCATTTTTTGTCCGTTTTGCCCCACACTTTGCTATCATGCATTCTTTTTCCTTAAAACCTATTAAAAAACACAGAACATTATCAAATCCTTATAAATTGCTCAAAACTAACAAAAATATCAAGTGAGAATATTAAAACTAACTTATCAAGTTCTTTGGTTGTTTTTCGGCCATCCACCGCTGAAGATTTTGCTGCTATCCTTATTTTCTAACACTCATTCTTAATGGGTTTTAGATTATATAAGTTTTTAATTTTTTTGGTATTTGGTTTTTTGAAATTGTGTTGTGATTGGATTTTTAGAATTATGAATATGTTAGTTGGGTTATGAATAGTTGTAGAATTATGAA
The DNA here is from genome assembly GCA_025403435.1 of Artocarpus heterophyllus. Lineage (NCBI taxonomy): Eukaryota > Viridiplantae > Streptophyta > Magnoliopsida > Rosales > Moraceae > Artocarpus > Artocarpus heterophyllus. Next base: position 17,986,779 of record CM046350.1, read on the forward strand.
TTGTGATTGTAATTTTTTTAGAATTGTGTGATGTAATATTATTATAATGTAGATTGTTGTAGATTTTTAGGGTTGTGATATTTGATATTTAGATTTTTTTAGATTGTGATTGTTGTTTAGGATTGTGAATTGTGATTGTGATTCTTTTTGGGAGTGTGCAGTTATGGTTAGACTAGTAATATAGTATAAAATTGTGAGTTGAAAATAAAATTAAGTTAATATAGTATAAAATTATTTTTAATGCATTATAGTAATTAAAAAATTAAAGGAATAAATGTTAAAGTAATTAATAATAATAATTTAAATATCATATTCAAAGTTGTTATTACTAATTAAAAAATTAAAATAAGGAAATGAAAATTCTTAATTAACATTGATGAACTAATTAATTAATTAAGTATTGTAACGCCCATTAATTCGGACGACACAGATGTCGTTACATACATACATACATACTTGTTTAAACTTAAACACAAACATAATTGCAAAACTTATGTGGTACTTTTAACTGAAAATAGGGTTAAACATACATTACCAGGATCCATTCATACGTTTTTTTTTTTTTGTAATCTTAAATTCTTAACATTGTAAAATCACATTGCATAGATCATTCCATTTCATAATTTATTCATTTATACTTTAAATTAATCATGAACTTATATTAATAAAATAGATATACCAAGTTGTAAAATCAGGACTTATAAAAATATCACAACATATCACATTAAGCATCAAATCGATTAAAACTTACTTACTCTTACAGTTCGGCAGGCCCAACATGATCGGCAGGCCGGAGTTCCCTCAACCGGTAGGCCGACAGAGGCTTTGTAATTCAGACCAAAAACTCATCCATGTTCGGCAAGCCAAAAAATGCGATCGACAGGCCGAACTTCTGGACATCGGCAAGCCGGCCAAAAAGTTCGGCAGGCCGTCCGAGACCAATCTTTGAGAAAACTTAAATTTTAAAACATACCAACTTTTCGTAAAATATAGCGGAAGTTCATAATTCATTAAAAAGTGATAAAATAACTTATAAACCATAATATAAGTATTCTCAAAACTTAACATAAAAATATATGTTCAAAATATATAACATAATTAAAAAAAACATAAGAGCGTTCTTCTTGGCGTGCTTCCGGTTACAATTCATCGTGCATAATGCTCACACACCTTCCCATGTCCTCCGCCTAGTCCATGATTTTCTTACCCTTATCTGCAACATGACATAAAACATGATTAAGCTAATGCTTAGTAAGTACATATAATTCTCACAATTTAAAACATTTCATAAACATCATCATCATCATCATCTTCATCATATCATAAAAGTGCCTTAAGCACAATTTCATAGAAACATATCTTTCATTACATTGACCATTTTAAAACTTATTCAATTTTTATCTTAAGGGCCCAAGTGTTGCACCATAAACATCATAATAGGTGTGCCGTCATGAGAGGAGAAGGCTAGCTAATCCCAAACCAAATATGACATCATAACATAACATTTCATAACATTGGGTGTGCAACACTTATTAGGTGATACATATATACATACTTTTCATACTTTAAAACATGCCATAAACATCATGCATAACTTAAAATCATGAAAATCTTAATAGAAGTTCTTAAGGAAAATATCCATAAAATCATCATGAATATCATTATGAACATAACGTTAATTATTGTAAAACGTGTCATGTTGCAGGTGAGAATGTACTTACCTTAACGCTAGCTTGCTTAACCTTAACATGATTCGGTAACGACGCCGCGGTCTCGCAGTACTCGTTCCTTGAGTTTTCATGCCATTTTTCATTTAAAGATGCAATAACATTAATACATATCATGAAATATCCATTCTCATAACATTCATACATATAATATTCGTATACATTCATCACATTTTACAAACATATCTTATAATCATCATCATAAAATTATCATCAAAACATATAAACGCTATTCATACCATGCTTCCTTAAAAATCAAAACATTTCATACATTGTAAACATGAAAATCTTTTTGAAAAACGTTTTCTAATAATTTAAAACACATATACTTTAATTTAATAATTCATACAAACATCTTATTTTCATGCATAAAATCATTTCATTATCATAAAATCATTTAAATACATATATATATATATATAACATATAACATTTCATAAACAAAATCCAGAAATAGCATTATTAAAACAGTTTTCTCATTGTCATCTCATAAAAATTTCATAACATAAAATACATTCATCATACATACATATGCATATTCTTAACAACTTTTAATGAAATCATCATTCTTTTACCTCTTGAATAATCATTACATTTTTCATGCATCCAGGTAAAACAGTAATATTACTGTGAAGAGTAGAAGATAGAAATATTCATTTTTCATAAAAATACCGAAAGAACAAGAAACGTGAAGAAACATCACATAATACATACATGGACAAAATACAATACCTATAGAAGGTATTGTAGATGAATTTGAGGAGGAAAATTTCTTTTTCAAAAACACTGGAAAACTAAATTCTTACCTTGAAATATCTTCTCAAAATTCTTGAATTTTAACCAACGAAATAAGACTTTTCTTACAATTTTCTTGCAGAAAATTTTGAGAGAGAAGGAAGTGAAATGCGTGGAGAAGAGAAGAGGAAGAGAGAAACAATTGTCTTAGAAATTTGAGAGAGAAAAACGTGAGAAGGAGAGAAAATAATAAAAAAGGAAACGTTAAAATTTTTAACGTAATAAGCATAATTGATGGGAATTCAATTCCCTTCATTAAGTCAGAATTTTCTGACTATTGAGGAGCTATTGTCGTGGAGAAAGGAGAGAAAAGAAAAGGAAGGTCAAACAAATCATCAATCTTACCATAATTTACCTTCTAAAAATAGGAAACCTCTTTAAATAATACAAATTAATACAAAGTCAAACCCCTTATTTCCTTAACTGATAAAATCAATCCATTATTATGCCAATTAATCACATTAAATCATCCAATTAACGTAATTAACTCAGCCATAATTTTGAAGAGATTTCTGCTGACTGCTCGTCAGCCGTGTTCGGCCTGCCGATTTTCCCCTTCGGCCTGCCGGTTCCATAAGTTAGGCCTGTCGATGGGTTTCTTCGGCCTGCCGATCTTAAAAGTTTGGCCTATCGAACTGTCCTTAAATGCCATACAATAAAACATTCATACATTATTACATCATAATTAATCATATATTTAAAATTTCACATGAACACTAGAGCACAACGATTTCATGCGGTCGTCACCTGTCACAAAACTTGACATAAAAAGTTAGTAACATACACATCACATATCATATCATATAACGTAATTTATTAATAAAATTCCTTAACAACGTTACTAACTTAACGTGGTCCGTCACATAAAATAGGCGGGTGTTACAAGTATAAAGTAAAATAATATAATAAATCCTTATTATAAAACGATGAATAATATCATTGTTTAATAATTATAATACTATTGTTAAGGATTAATTAATATATTATTTTAATTAATTGATATAAAAGAATAAATTGAATTTAAAATTAAATGTCATTATAAATGGATAAATAATTGTAATATTATTGTTTATGAAAATTAAGAAACTAATTTTATTTAAAAACAATAAAAGTAATAAAGCAATAAATTATCATACAATTTGATAAGATTGCATAAAATTTAATAAAGTTGTAACTTTTTCTAAAGATGGTTTGGTTTGATATGTGACTTTATAGTCACAAAAACAACGTACGTAAGTACAAATTCGTGTTTTTATTTTGCACGTCCATCATGAGTTTACCTTAGACCTGTTCGAGAATTGGTATGTAGTAACACTGATGCTTGAATTGTCCTGTTTAGACAGTTTGGTATTGTAATTTACATGTTTTTTATTTGATTTCACTTGTACCTTTGGTAGAGGGTTTGGTACATCGTCTTTTGTTCTTTGTGTGTGTGCCTAGTAGCACACTTAGAAGAACTAAATTATGATACTAAACCTTTTATTTGTCAACAGTTGGATATGTTTGGACAAGTTATTACATGGGTCGGCTCTTCAGGTGGAGCACAGCCTCCACCCAACCCATATATAGTGTTGTTATACTATTATTTGGGTATGTTAGAACCCAATTGCAAATTTGTCAGATTTATTCAGTCAATTAACTTTAATCTGAAATGTTGATTGATGTTTACAGCACTAGCTGCCATATCTTGCTGTCATTTTGGTTGAAGAAAGGCAAAGGGCCATAAGATTGCGGCATATGTAGAGAAGTACGGAAAGGTTCTGGTCACATTTGATAAGGCCCATGGTACCTAGAAGGCACTTGGGCTGTTCGGGTTATGGTTTAAAAATGGCCTTGGTATTTACACTTGGGATGCATGTGAAACATTCCATGATGCTTGGAAACATGTAAATGCCTAGCAAAAGAGACGAATTCAGCAGCGCATACTGGTATTCACTAAACTTTATCCTTATAGGACATACTTTTTATAGAACATAATAAAAGAAATTATCATGATCTTGAATGTGTTATAGGCTAAGTTTGCTCTGGATTACCAAAGGTTAGACGGTATCCTCCATAGTGTAGCTGATAAAGAGGTATCCAAGTGCTATCAGGACTAGAAAAGCGACCTCGATGAACACTTTAAAGCACTTAAAGGATTAGTAGACGAGGCAAACATCAGAGTGAACCCCCCACGAACCTCAGGAATCAAGAACACTTGGGTCATTGTTGTGATAGGTTCATGTCTGAGAAATTTCAAGTAATTGTATATCTGCTAAGTTGGTTATTTCTTATATATATTAATTTCAATATTGCTAATGCTAAAAACTATAATAAACAAAAAAGTCAATGACAAATAAAAACAATTGTTGTAACAATAAGTGGTCAAGTTTGCATGGTTGGATATTCATCTCCCAGCATCGCGACAAGAAGTTTAGTAAGGTTTTTTTTTTTTTTTTTTTTTTAATTTCAAGCAATGTTAAAAGTTATCAAAGAATATTATTCTAACACATTCAAATTGTTAGACAGGACAACACGATGACCCAACAACCGATGTTTGCTACAGACAACTGGGCAGGCATGCATCGTCACGAGGAGACTTGGGTTAACCTTCGAGCATAGTAGACTTTTGTAAGTACTTCAAATTTTCAATACTGTCTTCTTTTATTCAAATTATTCTATGTATGTAAAACATGTGTAAATTGTTATTTTTGTAGGATACGATGGAGCGAGAGAGACAAACCCAAATGACATATTCTTTTTCCTCCTCAACCATACCTACGCTTAACGAGGAGGAAATTTTGGAGCATGTCCTAGGTAGACGTAGAGGACACAGGACTAGACTAGGCTCTACATTCCCACTAAGGATTTACTCTAGCAGTGTTGGTTCATCCTCTAGCTTCCAGTTGGACAAAACATCTTTGATGCCTATTGACCTGCATGTGGAAGATTTTCTAAGGAGATCGGCTGAGTATAACATGAATATGTACCAAATCCATAAGACATTGATGGAGTTAGTGGGCTAGTTGCTAACTCGTGCCCATAATGACTCCAACTTTTATTCATCTAGGTCCTCTGCCTCCTCCAAATGCTAACGACAACAATGATGACACTGACAATGCTACAAATTTAGAGGATTAGATTATATTTTCTTTTTTGTTCAATATTTTGATAGATTAATGTTTGGTTTGATTTTTATTTTATCATTAGAATTTGATTATTTCTATTCAAAATTAATAACAAATACTAAAAAATAAAATTTTTTTAAAAAATATTAAAAATTTTGATAAAAACTATTGTCGTCACAAAAGACTAGAAACAAATATATATCTAAGACAACTTTTTCAAAAAAAATCATCGTAAATAATAAGAACACGTCAGCATCAATTCAATTTATTGTGACGACATTTTTGAACTTTGTCGTTGCTAAAAATGTTTACCTCGTCACACAAACAATGAGCTAGATGAAATAGTTGCAGCAATGTTATTGCAACTACTTGTCATCGCAAATAAAAATGTGACAACATTATCGTCGCAAAAAAGTTATTTGTGATTAGTTATTAGCGACAATTGAGTGGTGACGACATGCATCGTAAATAATTAAATGTTGTCGCAAAAGACCCTATTTGTAGTAGTGACTTTAGAATACTATGTGTGTTGTTTTTGAATCTTGAAATAGATCAATGGGTTTGTATTTTTTATTTATGTCTTTTGATATACCAAATGATAACATCCTTAAAGATATGAAGGTATGCATACCAGTGCATTGGAGACATGACTCTTAAATGACGTAAACTCAATATTCATATATATGAAACCCATAGCTCTTCAGTGGAGTTAATGATAGAGAAAATTATATTTTATGCCATCTTTTTAATCTCCTTTTTTTATGCCATGATTTTAAGAAATTTGAAATGCCACAAAAAATTAAAGGTATGCCATAGATCTGTTTTTATGTCTTTTCTTCCACTCGTTCTTGCTCTCTCCTCTCACTTTCTCTCCTCCTCCTTCTTCTCCGTCTCTCTCTCCTTTCTCTCTCTAACCTTTGAGTGAAGAAGATGAACTTGCTCTGAATATCAAGAAATCGTGAGGACAGATGCAAGATCAAGAGTTCATTCATCAACAGTGATGCGCGAGCTCTAATCTACCTCCATTCATATGTCTTCAGCAATGGTTGCGATCTCCATCATGAGTTCGTCCTTCTTTGCTATTTTTAGTTTTTATCTCAAAAATTTGCTAGAAAAAGAGAAGAAAACCAAAAAATAGACGAAAAAAGTTTTTTTTTTCATACGACAGTTTTCCTTTTGCTGTGTTTTTGGTTTTCAAAGTGAATTTAGTACTTTTCCTTTAAGATTTTTTGTTTTTTCTTATAAAGATTAAGATTTTTCAACTTTTTTAATTCAGTTTTTTTGCTTCAAGATTTTTCATTTTTTCTCATTGAGGTTATCTTTGGATTAGGTCTCCAAAAAAATTCCAATTTTGGTTATACAAGAATTTTTTTTATTGACAATGGAGGATGTTTAGGAGCATCAAATAATCACTTGGTAATATCTAATTCTTTGGCCTTCCATTTTAGATTTAAAGATGGAGAATTTTCATTTTGTGAAACATTTTGGGTGTGAATTGAATAAAATATCCCACAAGGATGTGTTTTGAAGGGACACCACAACATGTCCTGGAGGACAAGAAAAATATCGCGGTGGAATGGCCCAGAGGGACACTAGAAAATGTCCCCAAGGGACATGTAGACATGTCCCAATGAGGCATGCAATATGTTCTGACCTGCATGTCCTACCAGGACATGCAACATGTCCCCATGGAACACAAAAAATATCCTAGAGGGACATGCGAACATGTCCCAATAGGACATGTAACATGTCCCTGAGAGACACGACAAATGTCCCACAGGGACACGTGGACATGTCTCAATAGGATTGCTCTAAGTTTGTGGCATAAGAACTTTTAACATTTTGTGGTATAAATAAAAAATGAGTTTAAAAAATGACATTTATATGAATTTCCCTTAATGGTATCCTCTTCTTATCTTAGAATTGGAAAACTAAAGTGCTTAGCCATTTGGATACATTGTAACTGAATGGTTTACAATTTGTATCGGTTATTAATAGTAAGTATTCCAATGATGAGATAATAAAATATAAGAAAAAATAGTTGAGTGGTAAAATGGAACATGTCCTTAAGATGATTATGGATATCCTATAGGGATGTTACACACCATGACATGTCATGGATGAAAAACATATTAAAGTTGCATAATTTTATATATAGTTCAAGAGTATAGCTCTAAGCTTTTAGTCGAGCAGCATTAAAGTTGATAATTGTAAAATGAGCGTGTTTGAGACATATCATTTTATATTACAAGAGTTTGATTTGTATATGTACATGGGGTCCTATTTACTAGCTCATATAATTTCCTATTACGATACGATATGTTTTTCCTACAAATTAGTTACTTATATTTATTCTACGACTGGTTTAAATTTGGTTGATTTTATTATAATAATTCATATTAGTTTATTGGTTAAATTAATTCTACCACTTAATTCACGATAAACATGTTGAATTATTCCTATTTATTTGATTTAATATGAGATTATCGATATATGATTGTTTTAATTAACTACTACATTAGGTTATTTGAATTAAAACTGAAGATCTATAAAAGATTCTCAGGCCAAATAAAATAAGAGAATGTTCAATCAGGTAAGAACCAGTCAACTGGCGGCTTGCACTGGTCTGCTGGTGACATTAGGCCATAAAGGGACAATCTTTGACCCCAAGTGATTGACTAATTGTATATATAGGACTCGATCGACTGGTCAACCATGCAAACAAGCGCATCATTATGTGTTTTGATGCAATTATTTAGTTGAGAAACGAATTTGGATACCATTTTCAATAGAATTGATGCCCTCTCAACCACTATAAATAGGTAACTTATTCCTATTGTTTAGTAGATCACTTCATAAATTTAGAGAGATTTTTCTAGAGAGAAACTCTAAAATTCCTGTAGAAATTATCGTTCAACATCAAGAACAATTATTATTGGTTTTCTCTTGTTGTTAGAAAGAGGTTCATTGCAAGGAAGAAGATTGAACAACAAGTGTCCATTCATCCTCCAATCGTAGAAAAGAGAATAGCAAAGAAAACTAGTTATTTCAGGCTCTTCAAGACGCAATTCTCGTATAGCAGTTCTATAGTTTGATTCAATTAAAAGTGTAGCTATCGGTCTCATAAAAGTACGAAGATTTTCATATAATTTATGGTATATAACGTGTCTAACTCAATTCTATGAAACACCTTTTTTAAAAAATTTTAAAATTAGATTGCATATTTATTGTACAACACTTTTTGATATGGATGTCATAAAAGAAACCAAATTTCTTCAATGGTTGAAAGAGATTGCATTTTTTACAATCTTTCCAGATTTTTGCAACAATTGTAATGCATTAACTGTAAGAGACCCTAACAAGGCAAGAAATGCTCATTACATAAGAACTACTTGAAGCAATATTACATTAAAGAAAAAAAGAATTTAGACCCAAAATAATGACTCGTACATTTGGAAGAATCGTGAAGCTTTAGTGCCACCAACTCCTACACCCTTAGCCTTTACTTCTATCCATGTGCCCAAATGCTCCACGCCCTCGAATCCAATGATAGAGTCTAGAAGTGAGAACAATTTTCCAATGCAAGATCATAGATTTTTTAACCATAGTCCCTTTAAAACGTCCAGGCATGCTAATACTAAAATTATGAACAACTCTACGCAATAGAACTAAGATCTTATCCATACCGCTGCTTACGTGGATGGAAGTCCTAACATACCCGCAGTTAGTAAGTCTTTGAGTGTTCCCGATAGTCCTCATCATGTCTTGAACAACACCAATGATATTTTCTCATCCTAAATTAGCCATCCAGTACATAAATTTGGTAGTTATTCCCTTCAGACGTTAAATCTTATCAATAAGATGCTCCACAACTAAAGAATAGACAATCTTAGATGGATCTAGTGGACGGGGAGTACTCCTTTAAAAATCGAAGTCTTAATGCAGATAATGGAATAGAAATCAACAATTGCATGCTTGCTCAAAAATAGGCAGCAGTTATCGTTTAGGTTCTTGAAAAGATTGGCATGTCAATATTTTGAAAAAAAAAAGAATAATATACTCTATTTAGAACAGAAGAGGCGGAATTTTGAGCACCTATTGAGTAAAATATACATATAAGCCAATAAAATAATTGAAAAATCATTAACAATGATATAATTTCTTTTTTTTCTTCTTTTTTTGGGCATAAAATTGAACAATTTGACTCTCATTACAAGCAATGACGTGCATATGTGTCCTATAAATGAGTGACTTGCATCTCACGTATTCATTTTTCGTTTTAATTTCAAAAGAAGTTTGTGATTAGGACTTAATTGTCACGCTTTATTAAATTAAAGACTTAATTGCTACCAAAAAAATTTTGACGTTGCAAAAATGTGAAGAAAAATTTAAGGGACAAATATGTTAAGAACCCTAATTTTAAAAGATCAAATGCATAAAACTAAAGATGAAAGTCAATGAGGTCAAATTCCTTTTTTTTTTTTTTGTAGATTTATAGTGTGTATGAACAAGTTAATCATTATAAAAAAAATAAAAAGTTTGAATATATATATTCCAACATATCAAAAGAAAAATTTTACAATTCCCTTTAAAAAAACAAGTTTTAGAGTTAGTCAACAAATTCATGTGAGGATACATATTGAGACAAAAGGAGGGGGGGACAAGGGGGCCATGGCCCCCAAAGACTTTTGTTCTTTTTTTTTCTTTAATACAGCTTTTTGTTTTTTTTTTAATATAGTTTTTTAATAATAATAATAAGAATAATAATAATAATAATAATAATAATAATAATAGAATAACAACATGCATACTTATATTAAAATCACAGTTGGGCCTATCCATTTCAACCCAGTCCAGTGTCAAGCACAATGCGCAGTACAGTATCCTATATTGTCTATAAATCTTAATACTTTGCATCAAAGCTTAGATTTGCTGAGCTCACTTTTTCTAAAATTTTCTCTTCTCTTTAGAATTCTCTCCCTCTCTTTTCAAAATTTGAAGCTTGTTCTTAATTTTTCATATCTTCTCTATTGTTTTTTTCTCATAAACTCAAATCACATCCATAACCCCTCAACCATCTTCAAATTTTAGTAAACCACTCTCAGATCTTACACTTTCATTATTTATTTATTTATTTATTTCTTGTTTCTTGTTTCTTTTTCTTTGTTTTCCATGGATTCAAAGTACCATCACCTAAAAAACTACTTTTCATCACTTTTGCAAAAGGATCTCAAGCATAGATACAAGTCTAAAGTCACTTGACTATGAATTCTCATGCATTTTGGAATCCACGGTGATTGGAGGATGCTGATCAAAGAAAACATTTCGTCCAAGTGACTTTAATTAGAGGGCTAGCTGTCCTGATATGGGTACCAGTAGTAGTGCGATGAGAGAAGAGCTCACGTCATTAACTGTAGATGTAACAAATAAGGGCGACAGACTCATGAGGGTAAGTGTCGTTCGTCTGGATTTGTGTCATTAAATAAGGAGTACTAAATTTATTTTTTCAAAGATGGCCTTTCTAAAAAAAACTTGGATGATTTTCATGCTTCTTTTTAGAATAATCCAAGTAGATATATCCAAGGTGCAATTTCTAGTCTTTAGCCTAAATTCCATGTAGAAAGCCAACGCCTTAGGAATCTGGCATTTAAAGACTTTGTTTGTCATCAATTTGTAAGAAAATTAGATGAAGAGTAAATTCTTAACCTATAGAGGTCATTTGAGTGTTTCTACCAAAAAAATATATATTTTGTGTTTTGAGTGTTTATTTGTTTTTAGATTGTCACAGTATGTGTTAAACAATAAATGTTTGTTTTTATTTTATCGTTACAGTAGTTGTTATATATTTGTATTTGTTTTATTTAAAAAAATATTACCTTGTCAGATGCATCACATGTTTGTTCCTATTGTTAGTTTGAACTTTTTAGATCCTAAATGATTTTTCTAGATTTGTGTTGTTTTTGTCAAAAGGTTTACAGTATGTCATATGCCTTTTATTGACTTGTTTAGATTCATGTTTCTTTTGTCAAAAAAGTGTATAGTTAAATGTGTTGGGTTTTGTTTATTTGTTTATAAATTGTTAAAAGTTATACAGTTTAAGTCTTGTTTGTCAAAAGTCGGTCTAATTGTGTACTTATTTTTTAAAATTTGAACTGATTTGATCTGACTTTTTTTTAACATGTACATCACCTACTTATAAATACCTAGTCCTTTTGCCATTTCCATCTTTTTTAAAATCTCATTTGGGACTCAAAGTTTAGACAGAGTGAACTTAAGACAAAAACCCAAATTAAAAAACAAATAGGAAAAAAAAGAGTTAGTCTATTTTAGAAACCAAACATGTCTTCCTTCCATTCATCAAGGAAAATCAAAATCATCTGTGTCTTCTATGGTTCCAGTCTTGGTAAAGGTAAAGTCTAGTTAGAAGTCGCAAAACACTTAAGACAAGTCTTGGCATGTAGTAACATTAATCTGATTTATAGAAGAGATAACTTAGGGTTAATAGGGAATGTAGCAACAATAACATATTCTAGGGGTGGCCACGTCATAGGAATTATCCCTCGTCTCCTAGCTAAGGCAAACTTCTGTGGGAAAACCATAGGTGAGGAAGAGAGAGTTTTGGACATATCTAAGCATCTTGAAAATACGATCCATAACTCTGAAGCTTTCATTGCATTCCCTGGTGGTTTAAGCACCCTTGAAGAGTTTTTCGTAGTTGCTAGGAGTCTATTGGGCTTTCACTCCAAACCCGTAGGTCTTTTGAATGTAAATGGTTTTTATGACAGTCTTTAAAATTTTTAGATTACACTGTAGAACAAAATTTCATTGTAGAGTCGAGAAGACAAATCATTGTTACTGCTTTAATAGCTAAAGACTTGCTTGACAAAATGCAAGTCATTCATCCGAAGTTCAATACTGCAATGTCCAAACTTGATTGGAGGAAAGAAAGCAGGAAGTGACCATTGGATTTAACCCTCCACGTATAATCTTTTGGTTTTACCCACAACATGTTCATCTGTATTTTTTGTAACTTGAATAACCGCTCTCTTACACATCTTTTTTTTTTTTTGACATGCTGTTGTTAAACCTTTTGATTTATTGATTCTAGTGTCGAGATGGCTGATATTATAGAGTAACTAGTACTCTCGAAATGTATCCCATTTAAGGTTCGATCTTTTCTTTATCGATGCTTTTGTAATCTCCATGCATACATGGTTAAGATAGCTGATTATACGAAGTATTTTGTATTTTTGAAATGTATCCATATCATGTTTATAAACTCTTTTATGTATTATTTTAATGCACATTTTTAATATAAATATTTACGTTGTTTATTTTTTATTATAATGTAATATGAGATCCACAATCTAATTAATTATAAAACACAGTTCAAAAACAATAAAGGATTAAAAAATGACATGATCAATATATGTATTTCTCTCGATATATGTTAAAATAATCTTGATAAAACAAAGCTTCCTGACTCAAAATCCTAGCTCCGTCACTGTATATATTGTTACAAAAATAGATTACTTGTTCACAGCACAACATAAATACTCGCATAGGGATTATATATTTTTTCATTCATAACTTCTTCTCATGTATCAAACATTGTAACCATATCATGTCAGATAAAAAGAACATATCATGATCAAATGTTAGTGTAGCTTAGTTAAAAAAATGCCACGATCTTGTCACGAAATATTTTTTTTCATCCCTAAGAAAAAGATCCTTTTGCGTCCCTAAAATAAGAAACTTTTTTTTTTATAAATTCAAAATGAAATGTATTAAATTGTAAATAACTAGAATAAATAAGATATTCTTATTTTAATTTTGTGTCTTAGTGATAATAATAACCAGCTGGCCGGACAAAAATACAAATTTGTTCGGTTAAAAAATAATAAATAAAAAACCTTTTTGTTTTATGTTAATCCGTGTTGCAATATATGTGCCTCTTTTTCAAAGCACAACTAGTTAACACCAAATTAGGGCACGTTTGAGACATGTTTACCAATTGAAATTTATATTGGAGCCGTGATCAACTTTTTCGAGCAATATTTCAGTGGTTGTCATGTGAAGCTGGATTCCGTAAACAGGCAGAAAATCAACAGTGAAAACGGTTTCACAAGAGCCTAGAAATTGAGATAATGGTAAGTAGCTGCCTTCATTTGAAAGTGAGAGATATGGCAAGCATATACAGACAAAACAAGCCCGGACTTTGCAAAGATAGAAATATCTCAAATGAGGAGACAGAAAAAGACCCTCTATTGGAGATAGGTGGAAAAAAGAAGAGGGTAAATCCTGCATACAACAAATCATAAACCTTATAAAAGGGTGCTTGATTGATATAGATACATATATATATATACACACACACAGAAATGAATATGCATATACATGTATGTAACTACTAAATTCAAATTATCTTTTCACCTTTTTGCTTTGGGTTTGTGCCTCCTGTGACCGTGAAGGATTTGAGACACTGAGAACTTGACAAGTCTTGTCGAACTAGTCCGGTAAGAGGTACACTTTTCAGCAATGTGTGCTTGCCATTTCCAAGATCTCTGTCTACAAGCAATGATGAAGTAACCCAAAGTACTATTAATACTATTCTTAAAAGGGGAAAAAAAGTTTCCCATGTAATTCAAACCGTTTTTTCCCTACTGGCATGAATTGTTTTTTAACCATTAATATTAACTTTTTAACGATACGATCTATAAGTCTTTATCTTAAAAATTTATAGCATGTTATGTATAAATATTTTAAATGATAGATCAAACCGTTAATAAATTAATCTAACAGTTAAAATAATAGATCTTATTAATAAAAAAAAAAAAGACAATTAATCTTACCGAAAGAAAAACATATATATGAAAACTATATTTGTTGTTTTAGGTGTCCACATCTTCAATTTTTGTAAGTGACAAAATTATATATTCAATGAGTCGATTTGTACGACATAAATCCTACCTTTATTCAGAAACCCCTAATATTTAATCATACAGGATGAAGAGTCAAACACTAGGGAAACAAATATGATATGTACTTATGAAAAAGGAAAAACATATATGATTCCTGAACCAGACATAGTGGACCTAAATTAACTTCTTAATTTTAATTTAAATTTTTAATTATAGAGAGTGATCATGAGCTTAGTGAGGGAAACAACAAGTACCAACCTAGTTGAAATGTCTTATTTTTCCTTGATGTTAGTTGCTTCTTCTCATCAATTATTATTATTTTTAATAAAGAAACAGACATAGTGGCATATGGACAGGATCAACCCTAAAAGCCACAGACACATTAGTTGATCGAACGTTAATCTAACCAAATTGAGTTCTGTAATACATATATTGATTAAAGAATGATCTCATCTATCCATGAGAAATACATAACGTGACCTTTCCAAAGGAGAGTTCATTACAAATTTGATCCTTAAGAATCATCATGAGGCCATTCAATTTATATATCATAATTAGTTAACTATTAGCACAGAAGCATGTCCAATTGCATTTGATTAGACTTTCTGAAGACTTTGATTTCCATCTTAAAATATCAATCTCTTAACTAAAGGGACTCAATATCCTTATAAGTTAGTTAGTATTTAATTTTTATATTTTTAACAATGTGAGATTTAGCTTTCTTTTACCCTGTACAATACTAATGTGTAGTGAGATCACCCAATAATAGAGCAAAAACAAAAGGACCGAAAACGAACTGCTGAATAGTTGTTAGAAAATATATATTCATGAACTGTAAAACTTTCATGAGATATGAATACCATTTAGTTTGAACTTAGTAGTATGGTGGTATGGAGGTCCTTCTTGGAGCCTTTAACTGACAGTTCAAAAATTCAAGTCTCACATCACACATAAATACTTATGGCATAGTTTATATATTGATGGGCTTTATTGAACCTCAACTTGTTTTCTGACGAAGACATAGAGTCAAGATTCTTGTCATTCCACTTGTAATACCAGTTGATTCCAAAAACAACACAAATTTAAGGATGTAAAGATACCATTAATCCTTTTATATTTGACCAAAAGAAAAAATATATATATGTATATATATATAATTTAATTTGATAGTATTGGGCATTTAGCTCATTATCTTTAAAGGTACCCCTAGAATTGGAGTAATTGGAATTAAGTGTTTCGTCTTGTAGCATGAATTTTATCTTGAAGAGCCAATGAATATGTTTGAAAGTGAGAGGTAGAGGTGTCTTTTCTTGGGGACATTTCATGACGAGCCCAATAGTATAAAAAACAAAGGATAAAGAATAAAACAGAATGTGTATAGTTTATGCCAGAACATGTGACCTACGTACTGGGTGTGCTAGCTGTACAGCAAGAAATTAGGCAGCAGCCAACCAGTCGGCAGTCAGCTTTGGCCCATGGCTATGGGCGACAAACCGATACCAAACGATACGCCCGTGAATCAACCCTCTACTACTGCACACACCATGCATGCCTGCTTCCATTCACTGTCTCACTCCCTGTTATATACACTATATCTATATGTACATATACATATATATATTTTCTATGCATATGCGCCAAAGCTGTAAAGTATCTAAGAGGACTCCTTAAAGGTCTACCCAATCATTTCGATAGAATAAATGATAAACTATGCAAATTCTCTCCCACTTTAGCTACTTGTTGCGAGAGGCCCCGTAAACTTTGAAGCACATTATTATCTTCCCTTAATTAAAAAACTTACAAAAAGTGTCCAAATTTCCCCTTATTGTTAAACTGGGTCAAAAATTGGGAAGGAATTAGTTGTTTTAAAATCCCCCCTAAACAATTGTAGTTGCCTCATTATACTCCCCAAATTAACTTCAAATGTGACGTTTTCACCACGATCCAGGTTAAGTATTAAAACTACACACTATCTTCTTGTGGGAATGACTTTTGAAACTATAGTATACATGAAAACGTCGTCTGATGAGTCAACAAAACAATTAAGTAACTTAAATGAGGATAGTTATAGAACAAAAAAATGTCGCCGATTTGACAAAAGGAATTTATAACACAATGAATACATTAGAATGGAAGCAGAATGAGGAAGTCCGGAGCGAAAAAACAAGTTGAACGCGAAACAAGTAAAGAAAAGAAAGGCAAATTGTAGAATGAATAGATCAAATTAAATGAAGACAAGTCTAAATAATCGGACACTTATGATTAAATAGTTTGGATCCCAGTCATTTGTATGCTTTTGTTACATTTGAGAATTAATAAGAATTGTTCTTGGACGTTTTCTTTAATTTTTGAGTCTAAATAAATTAAGTATTTTATTTTTTGCGGTTTTATCGCTTTTTGACACTAAAATTCCCACAAAGCTAAGACGAAAACTGACACATATCAGCCTCTGTTGTTGGTGTTTTAGTTTTTCTAACACGCGTGCACGCACGCTTAATAAATTTGAAATTTCTTTTGCGTTTTTTTCTTTTTAAATATAGTAAAAGTTGAAGGCTTTAGGAGAATAAACTTTTCAAATTCTTGTCCAATTATGCCCCAAGTATAAGGGATATCAAATATACGAGAAAATCTCACCTCAAATACTATCAAAAAAATTTTGGGGAAAAACAAACAAAAGCGGGGGTAAGAGTGCCCATTTGGAACTCAAAGGGCATTGTTGACATATAAAAAAAAAATTCTTTGGGGGATTTTTCTGAGGAAAAAAGGAAAAAAAAAACTTATTGTTTTGAAAGTAATGAGACAAAGGGGGAAATTTTAACACCTTTCGTAAGTTCAGAGAGAGTAAGATAACATGTTCTAAGTTTGGAGACACATTGCCAACAAATGCTTAAATATTTAGGGGATAGTTTCCAAATTATAACCAAAAATCAGAACTAATATTGCCCAAGTAACAAAGGGCGAAAAACTAAAATGATCTTACACAACACCTTCGATTTGTTACTTTTTTATATAATATATATATATATATATATATATATATATTGAGAATTTATATATTATATATAAGTTACTGACAATGACCATTTGTGTGGCACTGAGTTATTTCCCACATCCCATCCCATGCAATCCCAAGCATATACTATTGTGCTTAAATGTATACAACGTGCAGTGAGTTTGTCATTTGAATGGTGTCCTTTTGAATTTTTGTCATGTCCTTCTCAGCACAAAAACAAACACATGCCAGGCCTGCGAATTGCAGTATTCTCATAGCTATACCTTTTGAGTTTCAATCACAAAATATAGTCCTAATTTGTCTTCACGCTTATATACTTTGGGGATTTTGCTTTCATAAACCTGATTCCTTAACTAGGCCTACAATGTTATCGGATTGAGTACTGTTACTCTAGTCTCTTATATAGCAAATTTATGCTAAGAGAAATTGTTTCTTCAGGGAGTCAAACGTATAATAGTTATTTTAGGCAAACGGGATCACTAACAAACTTCCTCTGGACAAGTTTCATTTTGGAAATTTTTAACTTTTTAATGTAGTCTTAAGAAATGGTTACAAGTGAGTTTGGTTTCTTCAGTTCGAAGTTGGTTTCTTACGGCATTTTCTCAGAGAATTTTAATAGTTATAGTGTTTTAAATTTGAATTAACTGTTTGAACCGACGATATGTGGAGAAGTGGCTTTACCTTATTAATTGCTTCAGCAAGAGCCAGATTAAAATGAAGCCTACTCGTGCATTATTATTGATTTTCTTTTTTTCAAGGCAAACAATATTATTGAATAAGCAAAAGGGAAAAGTAGTCTATATTGTAAAATGTAGTACATGGAGCATAGTATATAAAAGGGTGAGACAGATACATAGGACAAATCTGATTTCCATACGCACTTCCTCTTTTTAAGAGAAAAGTGCGCAGGGACTTGACAATTTTTGGCTAAAGACAAGGAATTAACAATTATACTTTAGAAAAAGATAATTATAAATAAATAAATAAATTGGAGAAATGAGAGCGAACTAAGAAGAATTTGTCACATGGGTATCATGAAATTGAATCCCAACTCTGGCATAAGAGACAAAAATAAAAGGAATTATTGTATCAAACAAACCACTGTTCAATGATTTCAAGGGCAGTACTGCAATATTCCCATTACCCGTTATCCATCCAGATGTATTTTTATTTTCTCTCTAGGACCTTTTTACTGTAGAGCCGCTATATAGGTAAGGTATGTTTCTCAATATTAAGTAGGGTCACAATCCCATTAATATTAAAAAAAAACAGAAAATTAGATATTTTTCATAATCACTGTAGAATTTTCCAAATATGTAACCGAATATTGTTCATGTATATACAATCATACAAGAATTTTATATTAGGGTATAAAAATCTTATTAGAAAATTTTGGGGTCGTTTGGTATTATTTTCAAAATAGATGAAATGTTTTTGTTTTGAAAAATAAGAATTTTTAGGAATTATGTTGAGAGTTTTTAAAATTTTAACCTTAAAAAACGTACAAAAATATTTTCAAAATTTTAAGAACAAAAATAAACGGAGATTTTCAACTGTTAGTTTTGTATCAAGTTTGTCATTTAATGTATTTTTTTTATTTTGTTGAGATTTTAACGTGATCTAATGTATAGAATATCATTTCCTAAAAAAATGTATAGAATCATACACTATTATTAAAAATACTCTACTGTAAAAGGCTCCATAGTTATAGATTCTTTTTTCTTGTGGTAACAGGAATTTATCCATATCCATACAAGACAAGAGCATGTAGTTAATTGGTTGGCAATCCGAGGTCACAAAGTATAATCCACTTTCTCTTTTTCCATGCTATAAAAAGACCAACCCACTCTAAGACATCACATATTCTTTCATTTCTCTTTTCCCTACACTATATGTATCAGATAATCCAATAGGTATTGAGCAAGTAGTCCAAACTAAAAATAAATCAAATCAAAATAGTTAGAGAGAGAGAGAGAGAGAGAGATGGGTTCTAGCAGGATGCAAAAGAGGATAGCATTGCGCCGAAAGCTTCACATTCTTCGGGCCCTTAACACTTCCAAGTCTCATAATGTACTTTTTTAATTTATACAAATATACTTTGTGTTTTTTCTCTTTCTATTTTTCCCCTTAGATCTTAACTCTTTGGTGCTAATTGAACTAACCCTTTTCAACTCATTCTTTACGCTTGCAATTGTAAAGATGAAGAGAAACTCAACCCTCGTCAATGTCGTGGACACTTTCCTCCACATTTACTTGCTTAAGCTCAAACTAGATGCAGTCAAAAGAGAGTACTCAAACCTTTTGGCCATCAAAAAGCAGTGCTTAAACCAGCTTATAAACAACTTCCACGTGCCTAAGGTCTCTCTCTCTCTCTCTCTTCATTCATTAATCTACAAACTAATTTAGAAGTAAATAATAATGTTCTTTTTCGTTTGACTTAATTGTTGATAAACAGGAAGTGAAGGTGGAGAAGACAGAAGGAGGGACTTTTGACGTGAAGGTGAGATGCAAGAAAGGAGAAGATACACTGGTTTCGGTTCTTGAGGTGTTTGAAGAAATGGGTCTTGTTGTTTTGCAAGCTAGAGTTTCTTGCAAAGATAATTGGTTTTCCATGGAAGCTACTGTTGTTGCTCAAACTAATGAAGACCAAATCTTGAATGTCAAAGATGTCACGCAAGCCATCAATAAGGCTATAGATCATCAGGAGCAGGAAATATGTGGCCAAAACTGCATGAAATCAAAAGATTAGTTTCTTTATAATTTCTACTTAACTGTCTGGTGAAACTTGTCATAGATATGTACTTGTTGCTAAATCCGTATATTGTTATGGCAAAAGGAGTTCTCGTGGAAATTTGCTTTGAGTATTGAGCATTTCATATTTTAATTTATTTTTTTAGGTGATGAATGGGGATATAATTTTTAATCATTATTTTGGATGGAACAATATTACAAGAATGACAGGGTGTCATTCTCATGTTGGGACAAAAATTGCTTATATTAATGTTGTAATTGCTCATCCTAATAATGCTTGTATTTATAGATATAATATTGCATTAGTTGAATCCCCTTCAATTTTCTTTGATTATGATGGGGAAAGGAGCACTTGTCCATATGGACTGGAACTCCGGGTTAGGAGAAATGGGACATAATAATTACTGGCTAAGAGAGAGGAATGGCTAAGAAATATCGTATTATTTCTAGAAGGCCTTTAAAATCAACCTTTGGAAATTTTCCAATTAAATGATGATGCCCAATAATGCTGTGTGTCTAATCGGTTCCTGAGTAAGTCAATTAAACTAATGGTGTAGCAAGTCTCTGAACTTTAAAGTGTGTCAATTTGGTCACTATATGTCAAAACACACACAAAAAAAAAAAAAAAAAAAAAAAAACACACACACACACAATGCTGTTCTGACATAGCTTGGAAGACGAAAGCAACGTGAAAAATGTTAATTTACTTTCCCCCACACGTTAGCTAAACCTAGGGCCCGATAGGTCTTTTTAAAACATTAATTCAAGACAGTTTACAAATACTGTAAAAATCTTTGATATGATACAATTTTTAGTAGCAATCCGTTATGACAGAATGTGTCACGTACAGGGCACACAACCTTTTTAAAATGAAATTACGAAAATAACATTGAAACATCTACCAAAACAAAAATGTTGAAATAATATGTGCAATTGACCTCATTTTGGTTTGATCTTAGTATTCCATTATTATTCTATACTAGAATCGTTACTAAAAACAAAACCTCTCATACATACAGGAATAGGGGTGTTTATAAAATTTGCTAAATTCAATCTAATCTAATGTGTCGGATTGAATTGAATTATGAAAAAGACAGATTAATTATGGAATGGAATTTTTTCAATTCAATATCTATGATTGAATTATGCATTGAGTATCTTCCAATGCATGGAATCCGTAAATTTACACATATACATATACAATATATATGTATACATAATTTTAATATATATATATATGTATAATCTTACACTTTTATGGTACTGTAATCAAAGTTTTTATACTTAAAAAAACTAAATTATATGCATATATATATATATGTATGTATACGCAATTTTAATAAATATATAGACTTTTACTTTACGATGTTGTGTCCAAAATTTTATGCTTAAAAAGGAAAAAGCTTAGCCCAATTATAAAGACTAACATTATTTATTCTTGACATTTATTCATGTACGAAGATTATTTAAATTTATGAATATTAGTATTTTTCTAATAGATTTAAAGATTCAATCTGTGAATCTGTCGAATCCAATCAGCAAAATTCGTGGTTTCGGATTGGATTAGGGTGTTTACGGATTGGTTTTATCTTGAAAAATTCCTAATCCGATATGTACGGATTGGATTACAAATAAACCCTTAATATGTGTAATTTAATCCATGAATACCCCTGTGTGGCTCTCCCCCCCAATTACAGACCACTACCTGCCTCTACACACCACTCTCCACCATGCCAGTTGCATTGCTATGCCACCAACCTTGGCGACACCCCATTCACGACTCCTCCCCACTCACAACACCCCTCCTTGCACCACCTTGCCTCTCATGAGATGAGCTCCTCGCAACACCACCCACCAAGGAATAACCCTCCTTGTGGGTGCCCCACACAAAATTTGACACCCATCACAGAATCCACCATATTCACGATCCCCTCACAACATCACCTACCATAAAAATGAGCTCTTTCTTTTATTATATACATGTATGTATGTGGGTATGATTTCAATAGTTACTCCAGTATTTACCCAATGTTAAGTATTTTTGTTTCAGTTGTGTGATATAATCAGATTACGTAACAATGTGTGTTGCTGACTAAAGAGTTTATTAAGTGCGATTTCGATGGACAACTTAATTATTTGTGACCTGGCATAACAAGTCATATAAAACATTATAGCATCAAATGTAACCAAAACATGCACCTATTTCTGTAATTTGATTGGTAACCACTGATAGAAACTTAACGAATAAAAACTCATCCATATATATATATTTTTCTTAGATTTTTCATATTCTTCTTTTAATTATTGATTTCTAAATGTTGATAAAACTCTTGCTTAATTTAACCCCTTTTATGAAAAATTCAAGATTTTAACGAGTTTGTGAACTGTTACTGTTATAAGCTTGAGCAAATTATCTTTAGGAATGCTACAATAATATGGTATGCATATTAAGAATTCCACCTATTCAATAAGAGGCTTGTATTTCTACCAAGGTCAGCAACATATATTTTGCAAAATTACGCTGCCACTCAACAAAGAGTAATCTACTGGATTATTCCCACTAATTTACCATATGTCAAAAGAATCATTAATGACCACCGTCCATTGCTTGTTGCCAGAGAGTAATCTGTTAGATTAACTTTGATAAGGGGAAAAGTTGCGGTAGTGCTTGCTTCTGGTGCAGTATCAGTAGTGCCCACTTAGTAGCCATTTAAAATAAATAGTAAGGTGGAAAACATATAGTAAGGTGGAAAATATAGGAGGTGCAATTATTTTCTTATGTACACACCCGTACTACATTAGACTTCTTAAATATAATTTATGAGTAATATTTTTTGCTCATTGACGAAAATGGTTGAAGAATAGTAAATTCGAATGAAAACTTTAA
Organism: Artocarpus heterophyllus; assembly: GCA_025403435.1. NCBI lineage: Eukaryota > Viridiplantae > Streptophyta > Magnoliopsida > Rosales > Moraceae > Artocarpus > Artocarpus heterophyllus. Next base: position 18,009,980 of record CM046350.1, read on the forward strand.
CGTATAGATATTTTAGATCTTGAATTCAAGAATCTCTATTCTGGTCATATGAGCGTTTTTTTTTTTTTTCCCAAATGGAAGAAGTTCAACAAATTTCCAAGATCAACGTCGGTATTTAGCAGGTCATGATCTTGGTCATTTTTTTAGTTATAAACAATGTAAAGCTTTCACATACTACAGTAAAAACTGTTCTAACCAATTATTCTTACCACCTTGTTAAACACATTGTTAATATCATTGCCTTCAAATGTCTGTAACAGAACTTTTCCAGCAACCCATAGAAACGAAAAGAAAAAAAAGGAGAATAAAAATCTCAACTTTTGAACCAAAACATTTAAAAGGAATGAAATGAATCGAAGCCCACTTTCAAAAAGATTAAAACCCATAAGAAAACAGAGCATTTGCTTTTCATTTGTTTGTTTCTTTTAGAAATTGAAAGGAAAGAAAAAATAAATAAATAAACAAGAGAGAGTTTTCTTTAATTCCAATATTCTTCCATTGAGATGGTTAAGAGACTTTTTTTAAAAAAAATTTTTGGTTATTTGCCGGAGAAAGAGCATTTGAAGCACTTTTTTGACCCTTCACTTTACTATTTTGTGCTACCAATTTCACTGCACTCCTTAAGCCACCTTTTTTTTTTTTTTTTTTCACGAGGCCTCCTTAACTGGATTGCAGATGGTGTACATCAGATCTGTAACTCCAATTTCCCTAAATTTCTTTTCCTCTGTCTTATTTTCTTTTCTTTTCTTTTCTTTAAATTCTCTAGCTAGGTCGACCAGGTAGCAGTAGTTGCTGCAAAGGTTCGGATTAGGTGCAACCGAATTCATCAGCACTTCATTTGATGACCGTTCATTTCACTCCACAGCATCTTCATTACGGTTGGATTGAACACTATCGGTAGTGTGTCTGGATTACACACTGCCACAGATTCTCCCCTTTGTTGATATAAGTAATTATGTCATCTCTTCAATATAGATCACTGCCACCGGTTTTCTCCCTGCTAGTAATCTACCAGATTATTTTTGCCTTCTCAACAAGTCAAATATTACCAGATTACTTACATACAAGATTAATTGTTAGAATCCACATATATGTAAACAATAAAATATTATATTAACATTTACGACCAAATTATCGCTATATTAAGTAAAAAAAAATCATTGAGAAAAAGTTGCTTTGGAGATCACCAAGGAAAAATTACCAAAAATAAAAATAAAAAAACACCATACATATCTTTTTCTCCAAAGAGATTTGTAGCTCCGTAACTTCCATCTTTGCTGCACCATGGATAAAGACCAAACGTAAACCAGAGTTTCAACACTTTCCTGTCTCAAACACTGATCTAATCCTTGACAAAATTGAACCTGTTAGAACAAAGAATGAGAGAAGAAGATATACTCTCGGAATTTAGATTTTACTATTAGAACATTATTTCTTTTAAAAAAAATATGGTTTTTTCTGTGCAGTACTACTCTCAACTACTCTACACATGACTTCACAAGTGAAATGATCGTAAGTTGAGCTCCACAAGAAATACATGTTTAGCTATTTCAAAATGCCATTTGCTTCTAGTAAGTTCTTCCTTAATACAATACTGGAAACTTAAAAGACATTGAAATCTAGCACTAAAAAAGCTACATATATCTGGCAGAAAACCGTACAAAAGCACACCAAATGATCACAAAGTTAGATAGGTTATCACAGTACTAAAATATCTGGCTGAAGATAAAGAGGTTTTTGGTACTCTTGCGGATGTGCAATCAACTCGCACATTGCTAGAGAATGCCTTAAAATTTTGATTTGTTCGCAGAAATCCAATATTCATGACAATGGGACTATAACCAATACAGTATTGCATATACAAATCTTCAAACAAATATTATTATTGAATGTAATTCAAAAGGGGCTCCAAAAATTCTAGAAGTCAATTGAATCCCTACTTTGGTAAATAGGATTAAAATCAATATTGACAGAAAGTCTAATGTTCTTTGAAGAATGAAAACTCGTTGGTTGGAAGCCCTAGAGTATATCTTTACTATATTTCCTTTTGTGTTTCTCGATATATAGGAAATCATGTGGCTGATAAACTTGCAAAAATGATCATTTGGGTTCGAACAATTTGTGGGACTCTTCTTTGGACAATTGTGTTCATTTAATTTACAGAGATATTGGGAGTTTGCCTAGTTACATTTTCGTAAATTAACCAGCCAACTTGTGGTAAATATGTACGATCTTTTTGCTTCTAAGCTAACTTGTGGTAAATATGTACGATCTTTTCCTTTCTAATCTTTTTTTCATTGATTTTTCTCTAGAAGATTTTAACCGGGCATATATATTTGTTTTTTTTTTTATACTTGTTCTTATTTTCGAGAGTGTGAGTTTCCGACTCAATGTTTTGGTAGCGGCTTCCAGTTTTTTATTTTTTAAACCTTAGGTTTTGGAGGTTATCTTGTTATTTTTCATTTTCATCATTTTCTCATTATTCCCTAATAGATATTTTTGTATTTTCTTTTGTTTTAAATAATAATTTTAGTTGAGATATTCTATTGAACCTTGATGCTATTTGTTTTCTCTTGTCAATTTATTTAGAAAATAAATACAATTGATTAGAAAATTGAGATCTGAGTAGGTAAAATCTTTTTACTTGTAACAGAAAGGCTAAAACCATAAGGAAAAATGAAGCAAAGGTCCTGTAAGAGTTGGGGATCCCATAGTCCCATTTATAGTTCTAAAAAGAGTATAGAAAGGAAAAGAAGAGGAGAGAGAGAGAGAGAGAGAGAGAGAGAGAGTGGTGGCAGAGCCACCGGTGTTGAGCCTTCAATTAACTTAATTTTTTTTTTTTTTTTTGGTCCTAAGTTCTTGTAAAAAAAAAAAAAAGTTTATTTGTATCCCTAATTTAACTGTGTCCCACTTCTCTATTCAAGGAGGAAAGTCTCTCTTTTTTTCTTTTTTTTTCATGGTGCCTCCTTTAGGGGGGAAAAATTGTCTGCCATTGAGATAGAATACTTTAGGGTCCATGTGTAATAATGTTTTAGCTAATAAAATAATTAAGTCTGTCTGTTAATTTGAAGTCTATTAGAAATGCCACCTTAAAATTTATTTTAAGTAAAAAATGGTAGGTTGGCTTATTGTTCTGACCTTTCTTTAATTAATTAGTAGATGCTATTCAAAGAAGTGTACAACAGACCCCACTCAACAAAAAGAACATTAAACAGATGGCCCATTTCAAATGTTTACATTGTAGATGCTGATTTTGCATCTTGACACTAGTGCATTGTGTGAGGAGTTCCAACTATATTTGTATATTATCCATCATTTGTCAAAGGAAAAATCATGTAAATATCGTAAAAACTATTGGTTTCGCTTATCTTTATGGATCACATAAGGGCGCCTGCTAAATTAATTGTTTTAGTACAATTTCTTGTCTTTGTTTATGATCGGTAAGTACTAATTAAGTACTTCACATAGTTATAAAATTTTAAATTTATTAATCACATACACTTTAGAATTGGATCATAATCATGCAGTGGTCCCGATGAATCTCTAGAAGAAGATAAATATTACAGCGACGTTGTTGCTTACATGTAAACGCGTATAGATTTAACGCGTATAGATTTATGTTAAACGTCATTGTCAGCTTGACCAATATGAATTATTTCTTGATTAGCTATAAATATAACCCATTTTCATGACAATTAAAATCTGGCCGAACTGCTTCATCAAAATTAGAAAAATATAAGAATTTCACTGTGTATTTTCCTTGGTAACACACGGTAAGGTAAAGTCTTCCTTTATAATTATAGTTACATGCACACATAGAAAACACTGGTGGAGCTATTAAGTGAGCGGGTTTCGTGCCCCCACTCTTTTTTTCAAATTTTGAAGTTTTATCTTTATTTTCAGTTTAAAATTTTAGTTACGTTCCTGTTTTGAAAAGAAAATTACAACTGTACCCCATAGAATAAAAGAAAAATATTATCGTGTTCCTATAAAATAATTAAAATATATTGTTATTTCTGTAAAATAATTTGAATATGTTGTTATATCCCTATTTTATAAGAAAAATTATAATTATACTTCGCTCAATCATTGAAATCTATGGTAAATATTTTCATTCAATAAAATTCTATTTCTAATTTTAATATATAGTAAATGTATCATATATTACGTATAATATATAATATGAAGACATATATGGTCATTTATTACTATCTAATTATTTTATTTCAGTACAGCGCTCTACACAAAATGTCTCATGTTATGGGATTTCTATATATAATTCATGACCTTTGACATGCTTTCATCCAGCAAGAAAAGCTACAAATAATCAATCCATTCCCACCAAGAAAAAGCAAGAAATGGTTAAGCCAAATATAGATTCATTCTCTTTTTCTGTTTTTTTTTTTTTTCCCTCTTTAATTTTAAAAGTAGTAAAGGGAGAACATATGGTTAAACAGATCTCAACTCCTTGATTCTTAACCGGAAGAAGATATGGACATTTTTATCAGAATTTTGTCCTTTCGAGGGCACTAAATGTATTGTCCTCTTGCTTAGCGTAGATTTCCAATTCTGCGTCAAGTCTATTTAATGCAATAAATACATGATATAGCACACAAAATTAAATATTATCTTGCGGTTCATAATTTTATTTTTTGCAACTTTTGCAAATAGAATCGTATAATCTAGTCCTCTAGGCCAAAGGGCATATTGATAGACTCAATTTATAAGGCTGCATTTTAAAAGGGTATGCAATTCATCTTACAAGTAACATACAATTTTCAACTCCTTGCCCTTCCAAAAACTAAAATTAACTACTTGTGAACTACGTAATTAATAAAAATAAAAATAAAAAATTTCATTCTTATGAGATTTAGACCTCACTATTTACAAATTAAACAAGGGACCGTAATTTAGTATGTAGTTTACTTATAAAGTAGGACCCATTATTTGTTCAAGACGTTTTAATTCCATAAGATTAAACATGATTGCTCGTAAAAATAATATGTGCGCGCCCACAATCCTCATTGCGTAATGCGCATATATCTCCTCAGAATTTGTCGTTGAGGCGCCATATTACACGGATCATGAAAACATGAATGTGAGTTGATACATTCCATTGGTAAATTGGGGACCACGAAGAGTTAGTATATATAAATGGTAGCATATCAGATATGTGTCTTGTGAATTAATGAATTACGTGCTGCGCCTATTAAATATTTTAATAAATAAATTACATGTCTCGCATTTCTTGGAAAAATAAAAAATAAATACATCATGTGCACATAAATTTTGATGAACAACTAGAAGATCGTTCTCATCACTGTATAGGTCCAATATTCATATCTACATATAGTACTAACCAGACCAAGTTTAAAATATATATATATATATATGTAGAGAAAGTAAATGTGAAAGGAAGCCATGAGGGAAGTTTCTATTCCTTGAAATAAATGCAAATAATGGTGGACTTTGTGTGAGAAGACATAGAAACAAGAAATATAAATGTATAATATATATATAGATATAATTTTTTGAGAGAGGTAAAGGTAGATAGATGGGCATGAATGATGCCGCGGGCGAGGGAAGACTGGTATCTGCATACAATAATGAAAGAATGGAAAATTATAATTCAAAAAGATCACTTGGAATAGAAAATTTGTTTGGTGCAAAAAATATCAAACTCTCTTTGCTTCACGGCATCCATA